>NC_069467.1:11240316-11282816 GCF_026875155.1 Cherax quadricarinatus
TTGTGGTGGTGGCTGTTGTTGTGGTGGGGTTATTGTTGTGGTGGCTGGTGTTGTGGTGGTGGTGTTGTTATGGTGGTTGTTATTGTTGTGGTGGCTGTTGTTGTGTGGTGGCTGTTGTTTGGTGGTTGTTATTGTTGTGGTGGATGTTGTTGTGGTGGTGGCTGTAGTTTGGTGGTTGTTATTGTTGTGGTGGCTGTTGTTGTGGTGGCTGTTATTGTTGTGGTGGCTGTTGTTTATGGTGGTGGTTGTTGTTGTGGTGGACGTTGTTGTGGTGGTGGCTGTTGTTGTGGTGGTGGCTGTTTGTTGTGGTGGCTGTTATTGTTGTGTGGCTGTTGTTGTTGTGGTGGCTTTGTTGTGGTGGCTGTTGTTGTAGTGGTGGCTGTTGTTGTGGTGGTGGTTGTTGTTGTTGTGGTGGTGGTTATGTGTGTTGTGGTGGCTATGGTGTTATGGTGGTGGCTGTTGTGTTGTGGTGGCTTGTTGTTGTGGTGGTGCTGATTGTTGTGGTGGTTGTTATTGTTGTGGTGGCTGTTGTTGTGGTGGCTGTTATTGTTGTGGTGGCTGTTATTGTTGGGTGGTGTTGTTGTGGTGCTGTGTTGTGGTGGCTTGTGGTGATGTTGTTGTGGTGGCTGTTATTGTTGTGGTGGCTGTTATTGTTGTCGGTGGTGGCTGATGTTGTGGTGGCTGTTGATGTGTGGTGGCTGTTATTGTTGTGGTGGCGTTGTTGTGGTGGTCTGTGTTGTGGTGGCTGTTATTGTTGTGGTGGCTGTTGTTGTGGTGGCTGTTGTTGTTGTGGTGGCTGTTATTGTTGTGGTGGCTGTTTTGTTGTGGTGGCTGTTGTTGTTGTGGTAGGCTGTTTTGTTGTGGTGGCTGTTATTGTTGTGGTGGTGGCTGATGTTGTGGTGGCTGTTTTGTTGTGGTGGCTGTTATTGTTGTGGTGGTGGCTGATGTTGTGGTGGCTGTTGTGTTGTGGTGGCTGTTATTGTTGTGGTGGCTGTTGTTGTGGTGGCTGTTGTTGTGGTGGCTGTTATTGTTGTGGTGGCTGTTGTTGTGGGTGGCTGTTGTTGTGTGGGCTGTTGTTGTGGTGGCTGTTATTGTTGTGGTGGCTGTTGTTGTGGTGGCTGTTGTTGTGGTGCTGTTATTGTTGTGGTGGCTGTTGTTGTGGTGGGCTGTTGTTGTGGTGGCTGTTATTGTTGTGGTGGCTGTTATTGTTGTGGTGGTGGCTGATGTTGTGGTGGCTGTTGTTGTGGTGGCTGTTATTGTTATGATGGTGTTGTTGTGGTGGGCTGTGTTGTGGTGGCTGTTATTGTTGTGGTGGTGGCTGTATTGTTGTGGTGGCTGTTGTTGTGTGTGGCTTGTTGTTGTGGTGGCTGTTGTTGTGGTGGTGGTGTTGTTGTGGTGGTGTTATTGTTGTGGTGGATGGTCTATGGTGGTGGCTGTTGTTGTGTGGTGTTGTTGTGGTGGTGGCTGTTGTTGTGGTGGCTGTTGTTGTGGTGGCTGTTGATTGTTGTGGTGGCTGTTGTTGTGGGTGGTGCTGTTGTTGTGGTGGCTGTTATTGTTTGTGGTGGCTGTTGTTGTGGTGGTGTTGTGTGTGGTGGCTGTTGTGTGGTGGCTGTTGTTGTTGTGGTGGCTGTTATTGTTGTGGTGGCTGTTGTGTTGTGGTGGCTGTGTTGTGGTGGCTTGTGTATTGGTGGTGGCTGTTTGTTGTGGTGGTGTGTGTTGTGGTGGCTGTTGTTGTGGTGGCTGTTATTGTTGTGGTGGCTGTTGTTGTGGTGGTGGCTGATGTTGTGGTGGCTGTTGTTGTGGTGGCTGTTATTGTTGTGGTGGTGTTGTTGGTGGTGTTGTTGGTGCTGTTGTTGTGGTGGCTGTTATTGTTGTGGTGGGCTGTTATTGTTGTGTGGTGGCTGTATTGTTGTGGTGGCTGTTATTGTTGTGGTGGCTGTTGTGTGGTGGTGTTGTTGTTGGTGGTGGGGCTGTTGTTGTGGTGGCTGTTATTGTTGTGGTGGCTGTTGTTGTGGTGGCTGATTGTTGTGGTGGCTGTTATTGATTGTGGTGGCTGTTGTTGTGGTGGTGCTGTTTGTTGTGGTGGCTGTTATTGTGGTGGTGGCTGTTGTTGTGTGGCTGTTATTGTTGTGGTGGCTGTTGTTGTTGGGTGGCTGTTGTTGTGGTGGTGATGTTGTGTGGTGTGTTATGGTGGGTTTTTGGTGCTGCTTGTGGTGGTGTGTGTGTCTGTTGTTGTGGTGGCTGTTTTGTTGTGGTGGCTTGTTAGTTTGTTGTGGTGGCTGTTGTTGTGGTGGCTGTTTTATTGCTGTGTGGTGGCTGTTGTTGTGGTGGTGGCTGTTGTTGTGGTGATGACTATTGTTGTGGTGGCTGTTGTTGTGGTGGTGGCTGTTGTTGTGGTGGTGACTATTGTTGTGGTGGTTATGGTGCTATGGTGGTGGCTGTTGTTGTGGTGGTGGCTGTTGTTGTTGTGGTGGTGGCTGTTGTTGTTGTGGTGGCTGTTGTTGTTGTGGTGGCTGTTGTTGTTGTGGTGGCTGTTGTTGTTATTGTGGTGGCTGTTATTGTTGTGGTGGTTGTTGTTGTTGTGGTGGCTATTGTTGTTGTTGTGGTGGCTGTGTTGTTGTGGTGGTGGCTGTTGTTGTTGTTGTGGTGGCTGTTATTGTTGTGGTGGCTGTTGTTGATGTGGTGGCTATTGTTGTTGTGGTGTTTATGGTGCTATGGTGGTGGCTGTTCTTGTAGTGGTGGCTATGGTGCTATAGTGGTGGCTGTTGTTGTGGTGGTTGCTATGGTGCTGTGGTGGTGGCTATGGTACTGTAGTGATGGCTATGGTGCTATGATGGTGGCTGTTGTTGTGGTGGTGGCTATGGTGTTGTAGTGGTGGCTATGGTGCTGGTGGTGGCTATGGTGTTGTAGTGGTGGCTATGGTGCTGGTTAGTGGCTAAGGTGATGGTGGTGGCTATGGTGATATAGTGGTAGCAATGGTGATGTAGTGTTGGCTATGGTGCTATGGTGATGTAGTGGTGGCTATGGTGATGTGGTGGTGGCTATGGTGCTATAGTGGTGGCTATGGTGATGTAGTGGTGGCTATGGTACTGTTGTGGCGGCTATGGTGCTGTGGTATTGGCTATGGTGGTGGCTATGGTACTGTGGTGTTGGCTATGATGCTGTAGTGGTGGCTATGGTGCTGTAGTGGTGGTTATGGTGCTGTAGTGGTGGCTATGGTGCTGTAGTGGTGGCTATGGTGCTGTAGTGGTGGCTATGGTGCTGTAGTGGTGGCTATGGTGCTGTAGTGGTGGTTATAGTGCTGTAGTGGTGTCTATGGTGCTGTAGTGGTGGTTATTCTGGTGACTATGGTACTGTAATGGTGGCTATGGTACTGTGATGTGTTGGTTATGGTGGTGGCTATGGTGTTGTAGTGGTGGCTATTTTGGTGGCTATGGTGCTGTAATGGTGTCTATGGTACTGTGGTGTTGGCTATGGTGGTGTTGTGGCGGTTAGGGTGCTGTATTGGTGTCTATGGTGCTGTTGTGGCGTCTATGGTGATGATCATGGTGACCAACAGGTCTGGTCCCCAGCAGTGTGGTCTTGACCTGCTCCAAGACTCACTAAAAGTCGTTTTGACCAGGTATGAATAACACGTCAACCTGACTCCACATCACAAGACCTGCCTCATCTACCTGACTTACGTATTTATACTGAAGAGTATTGATTCAACTTTTCTCTCTCCCGAGAGTCTAGTCTTCCACTGTGTATAACACTGACAGGTGTTATATATATATATATATATATATATATATATATATATATATAATATATATTATATATATATATAATATATATATAATATATATATATATATATATATATATATATATATATATATATATATATATATATATATATATATAATGTTTGTTGCTATTTGTCCAAAGCACTTGTCACTAAGACACTTGGCCTGTTATTTGTTAGCGTGTGTTTGTGTGTACTCACCTAGTTGTGGTTGCAGGGGTCGATTCATAGCTCCTGGCCCCGCCTCTTCACTGGTCGCTATTAGGTCACTCTTCCTGCTCCATGCGCTTTATCATACCTCTTCTTAAAGCTATGTATGGGTACTGCCTCCACTATATCACTTCTTAGATTATTCCACTTCCTGGCAATTCTGTGACTGAAGAAATACTTCCTAACATCCCTGTGGTTCATCTAAGTCTTCAACTTCCAACTGTGACCCCTTGTTGCTGTGTCCCATCTCTGGAATATCCTGTCTTTGTTCACCTTGTCGATTCCTCTCAGTATCTTATATGTCGTTATCATATCTTCCCTATCCCTCCTTTCGTCCAGTATTGTCATGTCGATTTCCCTTAACTTCTCCTCGTAGGACATACCCCTTAGCTCCGGGACTAGTCTTGTTGCAAACCTTTGCACTTTTTCTAGTTTCCTTACGTGCTTGGCTAGGTGTGGGTTCCAAATTGGTGCTGCATACTCCAATATGGGCCTAACGTATACAGTGTACAATGTACAGGGTCCTGTGTGTGTGTGTGTGTGGGTATTTACACAGTGATGGGACGTACACTGCTCGCGTCACTGTTAAAGTACACAGCCTCTACGGTGACGGAACCTACACTGCTCACGTCACTGTTAAATGCATTCACGTTGAATTATCAAGGGGTTAAATGAAGGGGAACTGCCCGTGTGTGTGTGTGTGTGTGTGTGTTAGCTGCAGGAGTTGATTCACTGGTCAACAAGTTTTGAAAAGTTTTATGCTTCTTAAATGAGATTAGTTAATTCTTCTGTATTTTGATGTCCTGAGTCCAAATATCACATTGAAAAATGGTTATTGGCCAGAGGTTTAAAGATACGAGACATGTAATATTTCATTATTTTATTATAACGTACAATGTTGTCAGTATGTTAACTAATTCGTACCTACTCTCTGCCTTTTTGCTGGACGCTTATAGTGGGCTGAAGAATCATCTCTTACCAGTGTCCAGCAATAGTCTGCAAGCATTCTTCTGCCCCATTTGCCCTGGTACCATTTTTCCATGGTTGAAATATCTTGGTGAAACCTTTCACCATGTTCGTCACTAACTGCCCCACAGTTCTCTGGAAAAGTCTAAATGTGAGTCCAAAAAGTGGATTTTAAGTGACATGTTACATTCCGTGTTTTTCTAAGCTTTGATGACGGTCAGGAAATTTTTAAATATTCACATCAGCTGCTAGGAGATTCCACTGTTGAAGAAGAGAGCCTAGCAGCTCTGCCTTATTTTTGGGTAGTTGCAGATCCCTGATAAGGTCATGGAGTTTCCCTTTTGTTATGAGATGTGGCCTAGAGGAGTGTGCTTCATCAAAGTTTCGGTCACTGTGTAATCCAGCACTGTCATCTTTCTCTTCTTCCTCCTCACCACTTTCTTCATCTGACTCGAAGGATACCGAAGTTGGTGCATCAGGAAGAGGTAGACCTTCTCCATGTGGAACTGGGCGAACACCTGATGGAATGTTTGGATATTCAATGAACCCCTTTTTTTTCTTTGACAAGCCCTTTTGTACTGGAGGTACCATGCAGAAATAACAATTGTTGGTATGGTCTGTTGGCTCCCACCATGTCACTGGCACAGCAAAAGGCATTCCTTTCCTCTTCCTGTTCAACCATTGGCGAAGGTTAGTAGCACAATTGTTGCAGAATATGTGTGTAGCCCAGTTCTTATCCTAGTCACCAATCTTGCATCCAAAATATACGTGATATGCCTTTCTAACCATAGCAGTTACACGGCGCTTCTGTGATGCAAAGGTCACCTCACCACAAATATATAGCAGAAGTTGTCTGCACTATTCACACAAGTACGAGACATCTGAAAGAAGAAAACAAGAAACGATTAGAAGATAAACAGAAAATTTATTCATTAATTTATCATTATAATACAGAGCATGACAGCTAAGCAGAAGTATTTATATCATTCAGTAAGAAAATAAAATTAATATAATATCCCCCACATACATATCAATAGCTTGCTCAGTGAATATATATTATAAGTTTAAAAAGTGTTTGGCTATGAAAATCACCTTTCACCTCAAATTATAAACTTGGACATCACAACCACCTTCTATGACTGCTGGAACAATAATGAAGGTCAGTCAGACTGTGAGTGTGGTAAGAAACACACTGCCGCAAGCCTCTTGGAACCTGTTGTGACACGTAGGTCTGTATTGAAAAGTAGAGCTAACAAACAATTTTAACCATGATATTCATTATCAGTGACCTAAAATTAGTTGGAAATACCTCCTCTTAATGTTATGGTGTGTAATGGAACATGAAAAGAGCTCTACGGTATTTGTTTGTGGACAGTGATGTTCAGACCTCCAGCCCAGGACCTGTCTCGTCCCTCTTGTAACTGTCGCGAGCCCTGAGCCCTGAGCCCTGAGCCCTGAGCCCTGAGCCCTGAGCCCTGAGCCCTGAGCCCTGAGCCCTGAGCCCTGAGCCCTGAGCCCTGAGCCCTGGGCCCTGAACTCTGCGGTGAGGGCGAAGACGAAGGCAGCTGTGTCACGCATGCACAAATCATAACTATGACATCACACCGGTTAACTGTCATTGACTCGTATAGAGTGACTCATGGCACAGCTAGTCAATAACCTACTTGCCTAACGCTCACTACTGACGCTACTGACATTAAAGCTATGCATGGAGCCTGTCTCTACCACTTTCTCATCGAATCTTTCCACTTCCCAACCACAGTGATGCTTAAGAAATACTTCCAGACATCCCTTGTATTTCTAACTTCCACCTGTGTCCCTGAGTTCCCATTTCTGGCATCTCCAACAGCCTGCCTCTCTCTCCCTCGCCCTTCCACTTGGTTGAACCAACTGCTCCCCTTGTCTTTACTATTTGCTCTTCTGGGTATGACGGTCTCTGCTTCCCGACATTTTCCAGCGAGGTCCTCCATGTTGAAAATGGTATAAAATACCGACAAGTTGATGATTAAGACACATGTGCAACAGTTGGGTATCTTTGTTGTTAAAATGTTTCACCTACACAGTAGGCTTCTTCAGTCAGATACAAAGGTAGAAGGTACAGTAATGAAAGTTAGATGATGTAATCAGTCCATTAACTTGGAGAAATAGTATTTGAGGTGGTCAGTCCCTCAGCCTGGAGAAGAGTTCAGCTCCACGGTGCTCAACTCTTCTCCAAGCTGAGGAACTGATTGCATCATCTAACTTTTATTACTACACCTGGTGACTCTGTATTTGACTGAAGAAGCCTACTGTGTAGACGAAGCGTTTCAACAAAATAAAAAATACCTAACTCTTGCTATGTGTCAGTCATCAGACTCCTTCATCTTCCCAATTAAATTTCCTTTCAGTTCACTGTATTAAGAGGCACGTAAGTTCCTCGACGGGAGAACTTACGTGCCCCTTAAGGGGTTAAGAAAATTCCTAAAAGTTGCCTTCCTAGAGCCAGGTTTCTCACGCCCTCCACGGGGAGTGCTCTCCTTTGTTTACACCCACTAGGTTCTCTAAGTTCAGGACTGCCTGATCACTAGATCTAGATCTAGTCTTGCTGGATCTAGTATTCATTTCTATGATCACCTCCATTAACTTAGTCCTCGACATTTCCTGTCTCAGGTCTCCCAATCTGTTTTTCTATGACTGAAAAATTCCCTTGCCAGTAACTTCGACTGAGCCCAAAATGCATTCCTATCGGCTTCTGTTATGATGTCGACCATGTTGACGTTACCACTGCTTTACAGTGGTTCATGTCTGCCCTTGAGGTGAGCTGGGTTCTTACCCGTACTACTGAGCGGGTTGCAGCAAGCCGATAGCAACAGCTGGGCGAATCAAGCCTGCACAGCAACCCACCCTAATGCTCCACCCTGGTGCGTGTACAACCGCACTCAAGTCACTCTCAGACACGCACCCCAGGGGGGAAAAAAGTATGTCACGATGTAAATAATTCAGAGAATACCGCAATACAAGAGATATTGACGCCGAGAGTGTGTGAGAATACCAGCGTGATGGTAACATTGTGTGAGAATACCAGCGTGATGGTAACATTGTGTGAGAATACCAGCGTGATGGTAACATTGTGTGAGAATACCAGCGTGATGGTAACATTGTGTGAGAATAACCAGCGTGATGGTAACATTGTGTGAGAATACCAGCGTGATGGTAACATTGTGTGAGAATACCAGCGTGATGGTAACATTGTGTGAGAATACCAGCGTGATGGTAACATTGTGTGAGAATACCAGCGTGATGGTAACATTGTGTGAGAATACCAGCGTGATGGTAACATTGCTGTTAAATCACCCACTGATGTACAAGTGTGAGAATACCAGCGTGATGTGTAACATTGTTTGTTAGAATATCAGTGTGATGGTAAGGATTTGTGAAATAGAAGAGCGATAGATGATCATGTGATAAAATAGACAGAGTGATAGTAATACATTTGTGTGAGAAGACCAGGGATGGGAAAATGTGAGAGAGAATACCAGAGCGTGATGGAAAAGATGTGTGAGAAGAGCAGGTGAGGGTAAGAAGTGTGAGAACACCATCGACGTTAAAATTTTAAAACCCGTGATTGGTAACAATCTGTAAAAACCACCGTGATGGAACCAACCATGTTGCTGAGAATACCACTACATGATACACACATTGCTGATCAGAAATACCAGCATCAATGATAACATTAGCTCTTAATCACTACATGATCACCACACCATGTACACAGGCACTAATATGTTTTGCAGTGTGATAATTCACTAATGATTACCCCTATTTAAATACTAAACCCTGATACTTGACTACCATGGGTACAACATCATGAAGAGCATAATAGATAAATACATGATACACATAATGATAGACAATATGATAAGATAAATAATAGACTATGATACATAGATACAGATACACAGATAGATAAACCACTACAGATACACACTAAAGAGAACAAAACCAGATACAAGACTACATGATACAACAACAGAGACAAGCAGGCGTGAAAAGCAAGCATGAACAGCCACTCCCAAATTTAACCCCGTATTACATGATACACAACTACCCTCTAACACACTACCATGATACACACCACTACCATGATACACAGCACTGCCATGATACACACCACTACCATGATACACAGCACTCCACCCATGATACACAGCACTCCATGATACACAGACACTACCATGAGCACATAGCACTACCATGATACATATCACTACCATGAACACACACCACTACCATGATACACAACACTACCATGATACACACCACTACCATGATACACACACTACCATGATACACACCACTACCATGATACACAACACTACCATGATACACACACTACCATGAATACACACCACTACCATGATACATAGCACTACCATGATACACATCACTACCATGATACACACCACTACCATGATACACACTACTACCATGATACACACCACTACCATGATACACAGCACTACCATGATACACACCACTACCATGATACACAGCACTACCATGATACACAGCACTACCATGATACACAACACTACCATAATACACACCACTACCATGATACACACCACTACCATGATACACATCACTACCATGATACACACCACTACCCATGAATAACACCACTACCATGATACATAGACACCCTAATTACACACACTACCATGATACACACCACTACCATGATACACAGCACTACCATGATACACACACACTACCATAATACACAGCACTACCATGATACACAGCACTACCATGATACAACACACTACCATGATACACAGCACTGCCATGATACACAACACTACCATGATTCACAGCACTACCATGATGCATAGCACTACCATGATACACAGCACTACCATGATACACACCACTACCATGATACACAACACTACCATGATACACACCACTACCATGATACACAGCACTACCATGATACACAGCACTACCATGATACACAGCACTACCATGATACACACCACTACCATGATACACAGCACTACCATGATACACAGCACTACCATGATACACACCACTACCATGATACACAGCACTACCATGATACACATCACTACCATGATACACACAACTACCATGATACACACCACTACCATGATACACACCACTACCATGATACACATCACTACCATGATACACAGCACTCCCATAATACACAGCACTACCATGATACATAGTACTACCATAATACACATCACTACCATGATACACACCACTACCATGATACACACCACTACCATGATACACACCACTACCATAATACACAGCACTGCCATGTACACAGCACTACCATGATACACAGCACTACCATGATACACAGCGCTACCATGATACACACCACTACCATGATACACACCACTACCATGATACACACACTACCATGATACACACCACTACCATGATACACACCACTACCATGATACACACCACTACCATGATACACACCACTACCATGATACATAGCACTACCATGATACATAGCACTACCATGATACACACCACTACCATGATACACAGCACTACCATGATACACACCACTACCATGATACACACCACTACCATGATACACACCACTACCATGATACACACACTACCATGATAACACACTACCATGATACACACCACTACCATGATACACACCACTACCATGATACACAGCACTACCATGATACACACCACTACCATGATACACACCACTACCATGATACACACACTACCATGATACACACCACTAAACCCTGATACACACCACTTACCATGATACACACAACTACATGATACACACCACTACCATGATACACACCACTACCATGATACACACCACTACCATGATACACACCACTACCATGATACACACCACTACCATGATACACACACACTACCATGATACACACCACTACCATGATACACACCACTACCATGATACACAGCACTACCATGATACACATCACTACCATGATACACACCACTACCATGATACACACCACTACCATGATACACACCACTACCATGATACACACCACTACCATGATACACAGCACTACCATGATACACACCACACATATACACACCACTACCATGATACACACCACTACCATGATACACACCACTACCCTGATCACACAACTAATGATAGCACACCACTACCATAGATAACACTCACTAACATGATCACACCACAGCATGGAGATACAGACAGTATCAGAGATACCGTTCACTGTCCATGAACACACCACTAACAGGAACAACCACTACCAGATAGAGCAGAGTCAGAGTACGATGAGGATGCACACCACACCAGATACACACAACTACCATGAGAACACACCACTACCATGATACAGACGAAAAGGATAGACACACATACAGATGAAACAGCACAGACCATGATACACACCACAACCATATAAACACATACTACTCATTGAATACACATCACTACCATGATACACACCACTACCATGATTACATATCATACATTGAAAATCACTACCGATACACACCACTTACCATGATAAAGGACCACTACATGATCACTACCACTACCATATACACACCACTACCTATGATACACAGACATACCATGATACACACCACCTCCCTTGATACACAGCCCTACCATGGATACACACCACGTACCAATGGATAACATGGGACCACTACCAGATAAACAAGGTCCACACGAGCATGGACTAAGTTAGTGATAAGAAGATAGTATAACCTTTAAAGAAACACTGTCAAACTGAGACCCAAAGCATGAGGAATACCAGAAGGTAGTCAGAGAACTACCGTGGTAGATACAATAGAAAATGCATTTCAAACTGAGCTATGAGTAACACTACTAGCTTGTAATAAAGTTACGGAATCCTTAACCTGTAAATAGCTTGTCAATAAAGCTAGGATCCTTAACCATGTCAAACCATGTGTAAAAAAAAAAAAAAAAAAAAAAAAAAGAAGAAGAGAGAAGAGAGAGAGGGGAGAGAGAAAGAGAGAGAGAGAGAGAGAGAGAGAGAGAGAGAGAGAGAGAGAGAGATGGATAGACCCCAACGAATATAAATCACTTTGGCTAACTCTTTTTTTGGGTTATTCTGTGTAATTTACAAATACTAATATAATTTTCACATAATATTACGTATGTATGATAATTTGTGAAAATATTCGTACCTGTACCTAAATAAACTTACATGGATAAATGGACCACATACTGTTGGACCGCTTGAAGGCACCTGACTATCATACCTCACAAGAGACTGGGACGTAATGTTGAGGAGCAGACAGGTATACCAGTAACTGCACTCCTTCCCCTTTGTTTTCTCCCTTCCATTATGGGAGGGAGACAACAGAGTGCGTGTCCCAGAATGGATGTTAGAATGGGGAAAGTGTAAGTAGCAGCGTCCGCAAGGATTAGTATTGGGACCGATACTGTTTCTGGTATACTGATATACCAGAAGATAGTGAATCGGATATGTCGATCTTTGAAAACGTAAAATTAATTAAGGGATAAAAACTGGAAACGACAAAGAAAGGATACAGATGTATCTGGACGAACTGCAACGTTGGTCAGATAAATGGCTACTGAAAATCATTCCCAGCAAATCTGAGACTATGAAAACTGGGACAAGTGTGAGAAGACCGGAAACTGAGAATGGACTAGGGACACAAAAGCTGTGAATCTCGCTCAAGAAAGACCTAGGAGTGAGCATAGCACCAAACATATCACCAGAGACTCACATTAACCGAAAAATCTCTGCAGACAAATCTCGTCTGGCAAATGTAAGAGCAACAGAGTACAGCACGGAGTCAAGGACGAGAAACCCTGTGTTAGAAACCTACTGGAGTTCTATGACAAGGTGACAGTCAGTAAGACATGAAAGGGACGGGTGGGTAGATTGCATTTTCTTGTACTGTAAAAAAACTTTTGACGCAGTTCCACACAAGAACCTTCAGGAATCTCAAGAGAGAGTCAATCACGACCCTTTATACGAGACATGCCAGATCCATCCATAAGGGGGCTCTTGATCCAGGGAAGTAGATTTATCCATCCCTTCCTTGGATCGATCCTGAATGCCTCCCATTTCCCCAGGCGCTATGAGGCCCACCTACTGGTTTAAGGCTTACCCCTGATCAAAATAAAAACAGGAGTACGCAGCACCATCGTGGAACCCGCACCTGATAATGTACATAAGAAACCAGAGAAATTGTTAAGACTGAAGATTAAGAGGCACCTAAGGTCCCTCGTCTTCTAATAATCTTGAATAGAATGGCATTCTATTCAAGATTGATGGACTGAACACATCGACTCAAGGTTGAGGGACTGATTACCTCATTCTCCTCCTGTTCTTCAAGTTTCTCCTACGTATGGACTGATGAAGCCACTGTGTGGCGAAACGTTTCCTCAATAAAGATACCCAAGAGTTGAACATGTGTCTAATTTATCAACTTGTCGGTTCTCTGAACCATTCATCTACAAACCCTATAATCTACCTTGTTCATAATTATTATCGCATTTACTTTGTCTGTTTCGTTTACCTGGGGTTTACCTGGAAAGGGTTTTCGGGGGTCAACGCCCCCGCGGCCTGGTCTGAGACCAGGCCTCACGGTGGATCAGGGTCTGATCAACCAGGCTGTTAGTACTGGCCGCACGCAAGCTGACGTACGAACCACAGCCTGGTTGGTCAGGTACTAACTTTAGGTGCCTGTCCAGTGCCTTCTTAAAGACAGCCAGGAGTCGTAAGGTGAAGCTCAGGATCTTTCCTTATTTCATTGTATAACTTAACAAATCTTTCCTTATTTCATGGTATAACTTAACAAATCTTTCCTTATTTCATGGTATAACTTAACAAATCTTTGGCGCTGTGCTCACACCTCTACAACACAATTATCCTCAAAGATTTGTTAAGTTATACCATGAAATAAGGAAAGATTTGTTAAGTTATACCATGAAATAAGGAAAGATTTGTTAAGTTATACCATGAAATAAGGAAAGATCCTGAGCTTCACCTAACGAAACAAAACAAATGCAAAGTAATTATGGACAAGGTAGATTTTAGGGGAAAAAATAAACATGATATTAGAAGACGAGGGAACTTAGGTGCCTCATGAGACACATGTTCAACATTTGGTTATCTTTACTGATGCAACGTTACACCTGCACAGTAGCTCCTTCGGTCCAGTACAGAGGCAGCAGCTGTAATGTAACCAGACCATCAACCTTGCAGAAAAAGTTGGTGGACTGGTTACGACAAGTTTATTCCCCTACACCAGCTGCCTCTGTATATAACTCAAGGAGACTTCTGTGTGGGCGAAACGTTTCAGCAATAAAGATTCCCAACTGTTGCACATGTGTCTTAATTTTCAACTTGTCGAAATTTTACACCATTTTCAGCATAAAAGTGTAAAGATTAACAACAAGACTAGACCCAGAGCTGTGGAATGATCTGTGAGAAGGGAGAGAAAATGAAGCTGACACTAGAGGATCAAATAACCAGAGGTGATATAACAACATACAAAATACCCGGATAACTTGATAATGGAAAACAGGGAGAGGCGGAAAACAGGTACTCAGGGGTACAGCTGGAAGTTAATAACACAAATGAACCACAGGGATGTTGGGAAGTGTTTCTTCAGCCTCAAGGTGGCCAGAAGGTGAAGTTACGTTTATGAAGCAGTGGAGACAGGCTCCATATATAGTTTCGAGAACAGGTACGACAGGACCCCATGATGCTAGGAGGGAGTCAGTCTCGGAAACGGTAACAGGCAGGGCCAGGAGCTGAGACTGAAGTCATGCAACCAAGCGTAAGTGACACACACACACACACACACGGTTTGATAAAGCCCATGGAGCAGGGAGAGATAGGGCCTAATAGCAATCAGTGAAGAGACTGGGCCAGGAGCTATGACTCGACTCCTGCAACCACATATAGGTGTGTACACCAGTAACGCTAAAATCAATACAGTTGTTCGTTGTCATTCTTTTCTCCCGACGACATTAACTAGAGGGTGATATCAAAGACAACTTCCCCCACACAAACACAACCCCCACACATTGTGGCTAGGCGATTCCCTGTAGTGGTTAGGTGACTCCCATAGTGGCTAGGTGACCCCCATAGTGGCTAGGTGACTCCCATAGTGGCTAGGTGACCCCCATAGTGGCTAGGTGGCTCCCCATAGTGGCTAGGTGACTTCCCATAGTGGCCAGGAGACTTCCCATAGTGGCTAGGTGACCCCATAGTGGCTAGGAGACTCCCCAAAGGGACGAGGTGACTCCTCATAGTGGCTAGGTGACCCTCTATAGCGGCTAGGTGACCCCATAGTGGCTAGGTGACTTCCCATAGTGGCAAAGTGACCCCCATAGTGGCTAGATGACTCCACTTAGTGACTAAGTGAGCTCACTGTGGAGTCATATAGAGGCCACAGGACACCTGTGGAGTCCTGTAGTCTTACAGAGGTCTGTAGAGCCCTGCGAGCCCTATAGAGCCTTACGAGCCGTGTAGAGCTCTGTAGAGCCCTGTAGAACTCTGTAGAAACCTGCGAATCCCTGTAGAAACTTGCGTATCCCTGTAGAGACCCGTAGAGCCCTGCGGAGCCATGTTGAGCCTTTCGAAGCCCTGCAGAAACCTGCGGAGACCTGTAGAGCCCCGTAAAATCCTGCGGAACCCTGTAGAGCCTTGCAGAGCCATGTAAAGTCTTTCGAAGCCCTGTAGAATCTTGTAGAAACATGAGGAGCCCTGTAGAGTACTGCGGAGCCGTGTAGAGCCCTGTAGAAACCTGCGGAGCCCTATAGAGCCCTGTAGAGTGCTCTAGAACAACGTTGCTCAACAATAAACAGGCAAGAAGCAACAAATAGTTAAAAATTCCTTCAGATTGTTTCTTCCAAGACTTTGTATATCTGAGAAAGTTGCGAGGGTGGGTGGGGGTGTGTGTGGGTGGGGGTGGGTGGTGGGTGGGGGTGTGTGTGGGTGGGTGGGGTGGGTGGTGGTGGGGGGGGTTGTGTGTGGGTGGGTGGGGTTGTGTGTGTGTGGGTGGGGTGGGTGGTGGTGGTGGGGGTGTGTGTGTGTGGGTGGGGGTGGGTGGTGGTGGTGGGGGTGTGTGTGGGTGGGGTGGGTGGTGGTGGGTGGGGGTGTGTGTGGGTGGGTGGGGTGGGTGGTGGTGGGGGGGTTGTGTGTGGGTGGGTGGGGTTGTGTGTGTGTGTGGGTGGGGTGGGTGGTGGTGGGTGGGGGTGTGTGGGTGGGTGGGGTGTGGATGTGTGGGGTTGGGTGGGGTGGGATGTGTGGGGGTGGGTGGGGTGGGATGTGTGGGGGTGGGTGGGGTGGTTGGGTTGGTGGGGTAGGTGGGTTTGAGGGTGGGGTGAGGGTGGGTGGGTTTGAGGTGGGGGTGAGGGTGGGTGGGTTTGAGGGTGGGGTGGGGTGGATGGGTTTGAGGGTGGGGGTGAGGGTGGGTGGGGTGGGTAATATAACGTTAGACACACACACGCGAACCTATTAGTAGTATTTCTATATGTCAGTAAGGAGTCATTCAATACACTATACACTGTGTAGGTCAGGCTCATACCGGAGTCAGCAGCACCAGTATGGAACCCACACCTGGTCAAGCACGTCAGGAAATTAGAGAAAAATGGAAAGGTTTGCAACAAGACTAGTCGCGGAGCTAAGGGGCGTGTCCTACGAGGAGAGGTTAAGGGAAATCAACCTGGAGGACAGGAGGGACATGATAACGACATATAGAATACCGATATTAATTGACAGGGTGGATAGGGACAGAATGTTTCAGGGATCGGACATAGCAACTAGGGGTCACAATTGGAATTTGAAAACTCAGATGAGTCACAGGGATGTTAGGAAATATTTCTTCAGTCATAGCGCTGCCAGGAAGTGGAGCAATCTGGAGGGTGATGTAGTGGAGGCAGAATCCATACATAGCTTTAAGAAGAGGTACGATAAAGCTCATGGAGCAGGGAGAGAGTGAACCTAGTAGCGACCAGTGTAGAGTAGTAGTTAGGAGCAGTGTTTCGACCCCTGCTACGACAAATAGGTGAGTACACAGACACACACACACAGACACACACACACACACACAGACAGACAGACACACACACAACACACACACACACACACACACACACACACACCACACACACACACACACACACACATAAACAGCACACACACACACACACATAAACATAAACAGGCACACACACACACACACACACACACACACACACACACACATAAACACAAACAGGCACACACACACACACACACACACACACACACACACACACACACACACAACACACACACATAAACACAAACAGGCACACACACTGAGGATAGATCAATACAGGTCTAGGCTGGCTGGCAGTTTGACTACCCTGGTGGCAGGTGTAACTATCTATCTCCAGTTGTTGATAGATAGATTAACTTGTAGACAGAAAAATAGATAGCTGGAAAGGTGATATATAGGAAGAATGATGATATTACTATATAAGAGTGGTTGATGGAAGAAAGGTTTGATCCGAGGAAGTTGATGGCAGATCTGTTTCCCCGGATCAAGAGCTGTTACAGTTTAACAAAGTTCCTGGAGACCGAAACGTTGTCACAATGACGTATCACATTCACTGATACTGTGTTCCTTTGCCTAACACATTGTAATTCCTTGAGGTTTGCCATACACGGTTTGTCATCCCTAAACATGTGTATCTAAATGGTCCAAGACAGACCGAAACGTCGTGGTAAGTTTCTCTCACCTATGTGTGGGTTATTTGTGTATTCTTCCAGTCACGTTATTGTGCCTTTCTCTTCTTTGTTATCACCATAATTTTTAGAGGGGTTTACGGGTAAGCCAGTGGAAGGCGTCGGCCAGATGACCAAATGCTCCAGCTGCGGGTTATCATATAGCTAAGACCCTCGTCAGAAAACACTTCTCCTGTTTCCTGACGAACCTAACCCAACCTAACTTAACCTAACTTCTGAGCTCCTGATGGTTGTTGTTGACGAAGTCACTTCACTCTAAGTTCTCTACCACTCTCTTTATTATGTAATCCATCACCGTACATGGTCTGTTATTATGAACACAGGTGTAGTCTTGTGGCCTGCACACCTGGTTGTAGCACGATAAACAAGGTAGAAACAAGAAACCAGCAAAAGGATATTGTTACGCCTGGTCACCTTCCACATTAATTTGAGACGATATCACTTAATATCATATTGCGAACTTGCTTATTGGTAGCTAAAATGAGCAATTTCGACTGTATAATATTATCTGCGGCCTCATATAAGTTTACCAAATGGAATCATGTTAAATTAATGTACAATATAAAATTATTTAATATATTAGGTAAGGTGTAACAGTGCGAGATACGAAGCACTTGTGCAGCAACTAGTCTCTGGTTAACTCGAGCTACCTAAGTGTATGTAATAAAGTTGGTAGAATTACCGACAATATGTAAAGTAAAAGGACACAAGTGCAACTAATGTGACATTTATTGTGGCAACGTTTCGCTCTCCAGGAGCTTTATCAAGCCATTACGATGGCTTGATAAAGCTCCTGGAGAGCGAAACGTTGCCACAATAAATGTCACATTAGTTGCACTTGTGTCCTTTTACTAAGTGTATGTCATGTGACCTATCTTATGTCAGGTCACCCCTTCCCCACTACTGGCAGTAGCAGCTCGTCTGCAACCCATGGTACATCTCAGAAACTCTGTTGTAACAGAGCTTCATTCCTTTGATAAATACATTAAAGATACTCAAAGTGGACGTATATGTATCTCACATCCAATTGTAAATTACTTTGTTAGACACCCAGACGGTCTGAAGAACTCAGTGTGAACGGTGAAATTACCTTAAGGTCCTGCATATAGTTCTTTGCAAATTATTTCGCACTCGTAAGATACGAGAGAAAAGCTAATATTTTATTATTGATGTTTCTAAGAAACAATATGACAATTAAAAGGCCTTTAAATTTTTACTTGCGATTCTTGATACTTTAAGAAAAGAGGTAGTAAAAAATTCTTTTTATTATTGCACCTAGACCTCCCTTTCTGTGGGCAATAATATGTACAGAAATGCAATTTTGTAAGCAAGAGACACGGTGAGAACCTTCTTTGACCAGACTTGGAGCTAAGTCTGCCAATGTTGATTCATAACTTTACCCCCTCGTTATGCTAGCACCTTAGTTCAACTAGCCTATCACAACTTTGGGGGCTTCAACATGACTCACGAAATCGTAATGACACGATTGCAAACAAACCATACCACGGGCGGGATTGAACCCGCCCGATGAATCTTATTGTGGCTAGCTGGTCCAGTGGCTAACGCGACGGTCTGGAGTTTTGAGACTCTCTGATCGCGGGTTCAATCCCGCCCGTGGTATGGTTTGGGGGCTTCCTTGTGATTGGCTGGTTGAACTAAGGTGCTAGTATAATGAAGGGGGCCCATACTCATTATACTCTTAGTATCTGGTTCGCTGGTCGGGAAGGCATGCCTATATGGGTGTGTGACATATACCGAATAAAATGTAACGTACTCCTGTCGCTCCTGTCTTAGAGAATACTCAGTTGTCCCGTATCCGTCAGCTTCTAGTGACAACGGTAGAATTACCTGTATAATGTTAGGTAACTGGACACAGATGCAACTAATGTGATATTTTATTGTGGCAACGTTTCGCTCTCCAGGAGCTTTGTCAAGCCGGATTGACAAAGTTCCTAACATAACTTGCGTTGGATCTCAATGGTTCAGACTGCGTCTGGTCATTGTCTCAGGAGTCATGATCACAACCTGTGATGACCCATTGACTTCGATGTATTGAGTTCACTCAGCTTTTATTCCACCTCTTCCCTGTTGTGTGTATGGTGATACTTAACTGTTACTTAGGTTAGATAGTCACGTAAGCAAACACCAGGACATATTAGAAAACGTTTCGGTCCTGAGACCTTGATCCTAGGACCGAAACGTTTTCAAATAACATTCACCGGGAGGCCTGGTCGTGGACCGGGCCGCGGGAGGCGTTGATCCCCGGAATACCCTCCAGGTAGGTAAATATCCTTGTGTTTGCTCACGTGTCTTTCTAAACTAATTTGTCGGTATTTATTACTGTTGGTCGCCATTACTCTAGTACTGCACATCATCCTTCTACTAAAAAATCTTCTAATCGTTTACCTGGAGTTTACCTGGAGACAGTTTCGGGGGTCAACGCCCCCACGGTCGGTCGAATTTCTTACAAACTTTCTTGTCACTACTTGAGTTCTCCTTGTTTCTTCAGTTTTATTTGGTATTTGCTGTCGTCTTCTGATGTGACTCTGAAGTAGCCTCGGTTCAAACTTAGTTTTTGCTGCTATGTTATTCTCAAATAATCTCTTAACTTGTCGTGTGTGTGTGTGTGTGTGTGTGTGTGTGTGTGTGTGATTTTATATAATAATGAATTAAACATATGTGCAACATCTGGGTATCTTTAATCTGTAGACGTTTTACCAACCGGTACAATAAAGAAGACTGAAGAGGTAGAAAGAGGTAATCAGTCCCCTGAGCATAGGAGCAGGTGGTACACTAATGGTACAAAATACCATTAAGATATTGTATATATTTCTTCGCATTATGTCCTTGTATTGATAAATGCACTGGATGGCGAAACGTCTACATATAAAGACACCCAGATGTTACACATGTGTCTAATTCCTCATCTGGAAGCAGGTGTTCAGAAGCACTGGCAGGAAGAAGTGAAGTCAGAAGAGACGAAGGCATTGTCACTGGTAGGCGGGATACCCCAGTGGTAGTAGGTCGTGCCCATGAGGTGGACCAGCGTCAGTATGTGGTTGTGGATATGTCCTCTGTACCAAGATTCCATGATGTTGATGTGTCTGACAACGTGTGTTTACATGTTCACGTGTGCATGTGTCGTTTATCTTCCAATAATCTTCCACAATCTTCCTTGTCTGCAGTATTACCCCCCCCCCCACGAGGCTGTGTGCCTCGATGGCACTGATGTTTGTGCCACAGTGAGTGTTGTGGCTGAGAACCTTCTTGATCAGTACCTCATATAACCTCAAGTCATAGCATGAAGGAACACTGCAGGAGGCCTACTGGACTATGTAGATAAATGTAGCAATTGGGTATCTTTATCGAGGAAACATTTCGCCGTGTTACACTGTAGGCTCCTTAAGTTACCTTAATTTCACTACTACACCTGCTGCCTCTGTGTTTGTGTGGGCGAAACAGTGTCAATTTATGGACCGCGGTTCGCACCCCCTAGTCCCTCCATTTATTTATTCGTCGTCCATAAAGATTATTATAATACTGAATTTCTCTTTTTTTTCCATGTGGGTATTTTGTAGCGCTCGTGTCCAGCCTCGTGTGGGACAAAATTAATTTATTCCTGGTGAAAATAATCACCTGTCAGGTGTTAAGAGATGACTTGTTCATAGATCTGTTTACCACTGCTGGAAGGACGAGGAGGAGGACGAAGAGGAAGAAGAGGAGGAGGAGGAGGAGGAGGAGGAAGAGGAGGAGGAGGAGGAGGAGGAAGAGGAGGAGGAGGAGGAGGAGGAAGAAGAAGAGGAGGAGGAGGCAGAGGAGGAAGAGGAAAAGGAGAAACGTTTGAGCAAAACTAAATGTTTCACTCATCGAGGAAGACTACTGTGGCTAGAATAGATTGAAGAGCACGTCTCGACCAGCCTGGGGAAAACGTTCCCCTGTGTGAGTGTCTGGGAAGGTGGCGACGTCAAACATAATATTCTCTCCTCCTTTACCCATCTATAAATAAAGACCACCTGGGAGAATCATAGTTAAAGAATTATACTATGTGGGAGAATGATACGTCTATAAATAAAGAATCAAAGATTATATAGGAAATTGTTGCCAAGTTTGGCAGCTGGAGCTTTTAGTCATCTGACTAAGGCCTTCCGCTGGCTTACTCCTCCAACTTTAAAAAATGTGTTTCTGATAATGATTTTTTATAATATATCTGAAATATTTATGTAACTTATAGACATTTTTGATGCTTATTTAATGATTTTATTATTATTATTATTATTATTTTATTATTATTATTTTTATTATTATTTTTTATTATTTTTAATAGAGACTCTAAGGCGTAAGGGTCACATTACATGCATCAAAAGGGAATTTAAAAAAATTTTTACTTAAAAAAACGTAAACATCCCATAATGGTCAAATTTTTCACCAATGTCAATTTTTCATGTATTTTGTTTATCTAAAGAAGTTGACTTTCTGCCTGTTCCCTGTTTCCCTTCAGGCAAATAACAACCAAACCCCTTTATGTTCTTTGTTCCTTAACCATCTTAAACTAATTGTTTACAGGAGTATATAATTTTAAGAACTTTAAAAGGAATACGAGAGTAATAAAATGTAAATCTGGAAAATTGATTTTTTCGAATTTTGAGTGCAGTTTGCCATCTACTAAATTTGTATTTGTAGCACCACTACACAACTTAAAAAAAACCCCAACACACACACACACACACATTTACACACACACACAACACACACAAAAAAGACAACCACTCACAACACACACACATAACATCTATCAATGCGCACTTAACAAATTATTAGTATTATTATGGTATCAAATCCTCATTATATTCACATCTTAATAAGGAGCTTCAAGGCCGTAAACGGTATACTTAGCCCATATTGGATATGAACATTTTGGAACAACTACCAAGCACGTAAAAACTGCAAAGTGCAAAGTTTCCAACAAGTACATATTTTCTAAGAGGAATTCCATTGAGGTTGGGAATCAACCGACTCATGGCAACAGAAAAAGGGACATTATGACATAAAATTGTGAATGAAAAGTAAAATTTTTTTACAAGTTATAGATTTAAGAAGCCAAAAAGTAAACCGAAGCTAAAGACACAGTAATTACAGGAAAATTGGATTTTCTTCACAGAGTAGTCAGTAAGTGAATAGTTTAGGGAAGCGATGAGTGACAGGATCTTATATATTTTAAGCAAGGCACAAAAGCTCACGGCTCAGGAGAACCAGTAAGCATCAAAAGGCGGACCAAGCTCGACTCACCCCCGCAACAACCCAACTAGGGAACACACATACACACACACACACACACACACACACACACACACACACACAACACACACACACACACATACCAATAACTGCTGCAGCATATGGGCGCCAGCAACCTCAAAAGAATTCCGACATTAAAAGGAACATAGGACCCTGTAACCGTTACGTTAGGCCCATATTGGAGTATGCGGCACCAGTTGGAACCCACAACCTAGCCAACACGTGAAAGAAACTAGAGAAAGTGCAAAGGTTTGCAACAAGACTAGTCCCAAGTAAGAGGTATGTCCCTACGAGGAGAGGTTAAGGGAAATCAACCTGACGACACTGGAGGACAGGAGAGATAGGGGGGGACATGATAACGAGTTACAAAATACTGAGAGGAATTGACAAGGTGGACAAAGACAGGATGTTCCAGAGACTGGACACAACAACACGGGGACACAGTTGGAAGCTGAAGACACAGATGAATCACAGGGATGTTAGGAAGTATTTCTTCAGCCAGAGTAGTCAGGAAGTGGAATAGTTTGGGAAGCGATGTAGTGGAGGCAGGATCCATACATAGTTTTAAGCAGAGGTACGATAATGCTCATGGTTCAGGGAGAGTGACCTAGTAGCGACCAGTGAAGAGGCGGGGCCAGGAGCTTGGACTCGACCCCTGCAACCTCAACTAAGTGAGTACAACTAGGTGAGTACACACACAACAAGACTAGTCCCGGAGCTAAGGGTAATGCCCTACGAAGAAAGATTAAGGGAAATCGACCTGGCAACACTGGAGGACAGGAGGGATAGGGGAGACATGATAACGACATATAAAATACCGAGAGGTATTGCCAAGGTGGACAAAGACAGGATGTTCCAGAGATGGAACACAAAAACAAGGGGTCACAATTGAAAGTTGAAGACTACGATTTTAGGAAGTATTTCTTCAGCCATAGAATTACCAGGAAGTGGAATAGTCAGGAAAGTGATGTAGTGGAGACAGGATCTATACATAGTTTTAAGATGAGGTATGATAACGTTCATGGGGAAGGGAGGGAGAGAGAGGACCTAGTTGCACCTAATTGTGCAGCCACAGTTAGTTGAGTACACACACACACACACACACTACCAACAACACGCCAAGTGTCTATCGAGAAGTGCCTTTGGCAACCGGTAACTAACACAGACACGTGTGGTGCTGCCGGAAGTTTAGGTGTCAGTGCTGAGGCGTGGCGCCTCACTCATGCATTGCGGCACCACCTTTATCCGTACATGCAGCGCGGCGACTCTCAGCATTGCGGCACTCCTCTGGTGTATGTGGCACTCCCCCTCCTCCTCCATGGGGAGATCTGGCACCCCTCGCTGCAAGACAAGTGCCCATCAACCCTGCAGGTTTGCCCGGCACCACCGTAAAGAAGCAGTCCTCTCGCCGTGCATAAAGAGCGTGTTGTTTTCCACGATGTAAGTGGCGCTAGCGTCTCCCCCACTGCCAGTCCGTACTCTCCCGGTAATGTAATTTGCTTATTTTATAGTATATATATATATATATATATATATATATATATATATATATATATATATATATATATATATAAAATATATATATATATATATATACATATATATAATATATAAAATATATATATATATATATAATATAGATATAATATATATATATATATATATAATATATATATATAATATATATAAAATATATATTGTATGTATATGCAAAACAACCACTCTGAAAGAATAGAGAAATTCCAAGCGGTTTCGTGACTACTCACATTATCAAGGAACTATGAAAGTAAAGCATCCAAGGAAGCTATATAAGGGGTCTGGCCAACACCTCACTATCAGATCCCACAACGGTTAAACACCTGACGCGCGCCGACCCAACTGGATAGGTCCTTTGCACAACTCACCCACAAACTATTCTACCCAAGAAAATTTTAAAATTATTATTTGTCCAGTGTATTATTAAATTCTTCCCAAATTCTATTAATTATAAATGGATCTAATTTATATAAACCAAAGGAAATATTCATATTATTGTCAAAACTGCTTTTTATGAAACAAGATTCAATTATATTCCTGTCGACCATGGACTTGCTTGATACTACTTTCTCAACTTTTTGAAAATCAATTGGATGGTTAAAATCTCTTACATGAATAAATAGAGCATTGGAATCTTGTCCAGTTCTAATGCATATATTTATGTTGTTTTAATCTTAGTTCGAGATTTTTACCAGTTTGACCGTAATAAACTTTATCGCAAATTTTACAAGGAATCTTATAGACACATCCGTCAGCATTTTGGGGAGAATTCTTTATCAAAAGTTTTTTTACTGTATCAAGATTTTTGAATGCAACTTTAATATTAAAAGTCTTAAGAAGAGAAGGCATATCAACCAAGTTTTCATGGTAAGGGAGAACCAACATATTTTTAGTTGAATAAGGCTGGTTGTCCCTTTATGGATTGTAAAAAGTATTTCTAGCAACTTTAAAAGATTTATCAATTACATTTCTTGGGTATTTTAAATCATTACCTATTTCATAAATTTTGGATATTTCCTTTGGTTTATATAAATTAGATCCATTTATAATTAATAGAATTTGGGAAGAATTTAATAATACACTGGACAAATAATAATTTTTAAATTTTCTTGGGTAGAATAGTTTGTGGGTGAGTTGTGCAAAGGACCTATCCAGTTGGGTCGGCGCGCGTCAGGTGTTTAACCGTTGTGGGATCTGATAGTGAGGTGTTGGCCAGACCCCTTATATAGCTTCCTTGGATGCTTTACTTTCATAGTTCCTTGATAATGTAAGTAGTCACGAAAGCGCTTGGAATTTCTCTATTCTTTCAGAGTGGTTGTTTTGCATATTCTGAAATCACCTGTTTACTGTGATCTTATTGCATATATATATATATATATATATATATATATATATATATATATATATATATATATATAAAATATATATATATATATATATATATAATATATAAATAATATATAAAATTTTATATATATATATATATTTACAACACAGACACACACACAAGTCTTTAATTCATTCGGTTTTTTTAATTTTTTGATGTTTTCTAACGGGGAGCTGCGGCTAACTGCTATAGGCCATCATCGAGTCCCTCATTATGGACCCCCCTCTGGTTTCCCCTTAAGGGCCGGCTAAAGGAGAGTGGGAGGAGAGGAAGAGTGTTCACTCGCTCACTTGTGCTAATCTCGTGCCACCGAACATGACTGGATGAGTGGAAAAAGGGGAAAGGGGAAGTGATGGAGGGGCTGGATGCAGCATCCCTTCTATGTAAAGGGCCGTTGGCAAAATCAGACTTGAAGGTTTTTTGCCTATAGAGACATGTATGTCTGTTTTCCTCATAGCCTTTTAAACAACGAAACCCCCAAGCTGAAAGGGTTTCAGACCGTATCTCCACCGGGCAAAAACAGTTCTCACCGGTTTGGGGAAACAGCACGGTGAAGGACATTTGCCAAAATGAGTCCATCCCTCTATCCATTTTTCCGGGGGCTCGAGTGATGCGCGAAAGAAAAAGGCAATGGCTCAGGAGCACTCCCAAATTAAACACACCCAAAATTTCTGGTGAGCTCAAGCAAGAGGCCTCAGAAACATTTTCGCTCATAAGAAACATTTTGGTGTAAGAGGACTTTCTCATACATGAAATTTTTCCGGTGACGACCCAAGTTGGTCATTAATGAGTCTTCACAACCCAATCGATAACATAGGGGTTTTTATAAGGTAGTATCCTGTGCCTCTGTTATTCTTTCTACATCAATGACCTTCTAATACTTCACAGGACTTCACGCAAAAACACACAAACTCCAACGAAAAAAAAAATTAACTTGGATCACAATAACAAAAACCCCACCAAAATTTTTACCAAAACTTCCTCACAAGTCAGGAAAAAACTCTAAAAATTTCATTTAAACGCAAAAAAATAATACACCAAACGATGGGAGAACCGATAAATTCTGGGAACACATCGGACGGCAAAACCCCCACAACATATTTAAAAAAAATTTTAAAACATTGTGAATTCCCCAGAAAATCATTATTATGCTCCCCAACATCCCTGGGGGTTTAAAAAACCGCAAAAAAACCTTAAAACCATTTTATCAGCCAAGATCAGCTATGAGAATACTAACTCTCTGAGGCCTCAGACAACACTCACCTCCCTTATTCAAAAGCCTAATGCTACATAACATAGAATATACTCACTCTGCTGTGTGTCCACGACTCACAACTCAAACATTAACCCACAGCTCACATTGTATCTGCAAAACTGAAACAACACATAGACACAATACAAGGAACAAATATCTCTTTAACATTACTGGTGAATGACTCAACATCTATGCAGATAAAACTAACAAAATAATCTCTAATTCATTTCCTGAAAAAGCCAAAACTTTCCCATCCACCAGCTTTAACAACATCGTTAAAGAGTAACTAATAAATCTCACATAAAATGTAATATCGATGACCTACAAATTCTCATGGTGTCATTTCACCGCCTCTGTTTAATCATTACATAAAATGTAGGTCATCGAACCAGTGCAAATTCTAAGCACTTTATTTTTAATTGACCAATTTGTCATTGTCAACCTGACTGACTGTGCTGGTGATAATAATGAATTACTCAGACTGTACTGATACTCAAGTGTCTTAAATAATATACTGGATCTAGATTCAAGTAGCACGTAATAAGTCTTATGATTAATCTGACTGAATTGCGTTGCTTAATTTATGTCTTTCTTCAGTGTCTCTATTTGTATCGAAAACGCATCTAGGCCTTTCGTTTTGCAGTCAGCACATCATCAGGAGCTTGAAATGTTGCAGAAATGAGTAGGAAGTCCAAATAATTTTGCTAAGGGGAACCATTTGAGTGAGGTACACGACGCCAGGCAGACCAGTACTCCACGACGCCAGGCAGACCAGTGCTCCGACACCAGGCAGACCAGCGCTCCACGACGCCAGGCAGACCAGCGCTACACGACACCAGGCAGACCAGCGCAACACGACGCCAGGCAGACCAGCGCAACACGACACCAGGCAGACCAGCGCTACACGACACCAGGCAGACCAGTGCTCCACGACGCCAGGCAGACCAGCGCTACAGGACACCAGGCAGACCAGCGCAACAAAGACGCCAGGGAGACCATGTTCCCCGACGCCAGCAGACCACGCACACCGCCCGGCAGATTAGTGTTCCACGACGCCAGGCAGACCAGTGCTCCACGACGCCAGGCAGACCAGTGCTCCACGACACCAGGCAGACCAGCGCAACACGACACCAGGCAGACCAGCGCAACACGACACCAGGCAGACCAGCGCTACACGACGCCAGGCAGATTAGTGTTCCACGACGCCAGGCAGACCAGTGCTACACGACACCGCAGACCAGTCCTCCACGACAAACCCGCAACCAGCGCTACAAAGTCGCCAAGGGAGACCAGTGCTCCACGACGCCAGGCAGACCAGCGCTACACGACACCAGGCAGACCAGCGCAACACAACACCAGGCAGACCAGCGCAACACGACGCCAGGCAGACCAGTGCTCCACGACGCCAGGCAGAGCACGCTAAAACGACACCAGGCAACCGCGCAACGCGACACCAGCAGAAACCAGCGCAACACGACACCAGGCGACCAGGGCAACACGACGCCAGGAGACCAGCGCAACCAACACCAGGCGACCACGCAACACGACGCCAGGCAGACCAGTGCTTCCACGACGCCAGGCAGACCACGCACACGACGCCAGGCAGACCATGCTCCACGACCCTGGCAGACCATGCTCCACGACACCAGCCCAACCCGCGCTACACACACCAGGGAGACCACGCAAACACGGCACCCCGGGAACCAGCGAAAAACAAGCCAGGAGACCAGGCTCCACGACACCAGGGAGACCAGCGCACACGACACCAGGCAGACCAGCCAACACGGCACCCGGCAGCCAGCGCAACACAAGCCAGGCAGACCAGTGCTCCACGACACCAGGCAGACCACGAAAACACACCAGGCAACCCTGCTCCACGACCCGGCAGATCAGCGTAACACGACACCAGGGGAGACCATGCCCACGCACCAGGCAGACCAGCGCTACTCGACGCCAGGGAGACCACGTACACGACGCCAGGGCCCCCAGCGCTACACGAAACCAGCAGACCAGCGCTACACGACGCCAGGGAAACCAGCGCAACAAAAGACGCCAGCAACCACGCTACACGACACCAGGCAGACCAGCGCTACAAAGACGCCAGGGAGACCACGCTAACGACGCCAGGGGAACCAGCGCTACACACGCCAGGGAGACCACGCTCACACGCCCGGGAGACCACGCACAAAAACAACCACAGACCACGCACACCCGGGCCCGGGAGACCAGCGCTACAAAGACACCAGGCAACCCGTGCTCCACGACCCAGGCAGACCAGCGCTACAAAAACCCAGGCAGACCGCGCAACACGACCCCGGGAGACCAGCGCTACACGACGCCAGGCAGACCACGCTACAAAGACGCCAGGAGACCAGTGGGCCCCCCGACCCAGGCAGACCACGCTACACGACGCCAGGCAGACCAGCGCTACACGACACCAGCAGACCAGCCTACACGACGCCAGGAGACCACGCTACACGACGCCAGGGGAGACCACGCTACACGACGCCAGGCAGACCATTTCTCCACGACCCACAGACCAGCGCTACACACGCCAGGGAGACCAGCGCTACACGAAACCAGGCAGACCACGCTACACACGCCCGGCAACCAGCCACACGACGCCAGGCAGACAGCGCTACAAAGACACCAGGGAGACCCCGCTACACGACGCCAGGCAGACCCGCGCTACACGACGCCAGGGAGACCAGCGCTACACGACGCCAGGGAGACCACGCACAAAGACGCCAGGCAACCACGCTACACGACCCAGCAGACCAGCCTACACGACCCAGGCAGACCACGCTCACCACCCGCAGACCAGTGCTCCACGACGCCAGGGAGACCAGCCTACACCCCAGGCAGACCAGCGCAAACCCACGCCAGGGGAAACCCCGCTACACGACGCCAGGGGAGACCAGCGCTACACGACGCCCCGGCAGACCAGCGCTACACGACGCCAGGGAGACCACGCAAAAACGAGCCAGGGAGACCACGCACCGACACCCGGAGACCCGCTACACGCGCCAGGCAACCACGCTAAAACGACACCGGCAGACCAGTGCCCCCGACCCGGCAACCACGCTACACACGCCAGGGGACCACGCAAAACACGCCCCCAACCAGCGCTACAAAGACCCAGGCAGACCACGCTACACGACGCCGGGAACAGCGGCTACACGACGCCAGGGAACCCCGCTACACACGCCAGGCAACCGTGCTACACGCGCCAGGCGCCCCGCGCACACGACGCCAGGGAACCACGCAACAGACCCAGGCAGACCACGCTACACGACGCCAGGCAGACCAGCGCTACACACGCCAGGCGACCAGCCTACACGACGCCGGAGAAACCCCGCTACACGACGCCAGGGAACCCGCTACACGACGCCAGGCAGACCAGCGCTACACGAAGCCCCAGACCAGGCTACACGACCCAGGGAGACCAGTGCCCACGACACCAGGCAGACCAGCGCAACACGCGCCCGGCGACCACGCTACACGCGCCACGACCAGCGCTACACGACGCCAGGCAACCAGCGCTACAAAGCGCCAGGCAGAACCCACGCTACACGACCCAGGGAGACCAGCGCAAACACCCAGGCAGACCCGGCTACAGACGCCAGGCAGACCAGCGCAACACGACGCCAGGCAGACCAGCGCTACCACGCCAGGCAAAACGCAACAGACGCCAGGCGGACCAGCGCTACACGACGCCAGGCAGACCAGCGCTACACGACGCCAGGCAGACCAGCGCTACACGACGCCAGGCAGACCAGCGCTACACGACGCCAGGCAGACCATGCTCCACGCACCCGGGAGACCCGCGCAACACGACGCCCGCAGACCACGCTACACGACGCCAGGCAACCAGCCTACACGACGCCAGGCAGCCATGCCCACACACCAGGCAGACCACCTACACGACGCCAGGGAGACCATCTCCACACGCCAGGGAGACCAGTGCTCCACGACGCCAGGCAACCAGGCTCCCGCGCCAGGCAGACCCTGCTCCACGACGCCGGCAGACCAGTGCTACACGACGCCCGGCAACCATGCCCACGACGCCGGGAGACCAGTGCTCCACACGCCAGGCAACCATGCTCCACGACGCCAGGCAACCCTGCTCCACGACGCCAGGGAGACCAGTGCTCCCCCCGCGCCAGGGAGACCAGTGCTACCGACGCCAGGCAACCTGCTCCACGACGCCAGGGAGACCGTGCTCACGCGCCAGGGAGACCCTGCTCCACGACCCAGGCAGACCATGCTACACCGCCAGGGAACCAGTGCTCCACGACCCGCGACCAGTGACACGACGCCAGGCAGACCAGTGCTCCACGACGCCAGGCAGACCAGTGCTACACGACGCCAGGCAGACCAGTGCTACACGACGCCAGGCAGACCAGTGCTACACGACGCCAGGCAGACCAGCGCTACACGACCCGGCAGACCAGCGCACACACCCAGGGAGACCAGTGCTAACGACGCCAGGCAGACCAGCCTACAAAGCCCAGGGGACCACGCTACCGACGCCAGGGAGACCCGTGCTACACGCGCCAGGCAAAACCACGCTACACGACGCCCGGCAGACCCCGCAACGACGCCAGGCAGACCACGCTACACGACGCCAGGCGCCAGCGCTACAGGACACCAGGCAGACCCGGGAAAACGACGCCAGGCAGACCAGGGTCCACGACCCAGGCAGACCATGCTACAGACGCCAGGCAAACCATGCTACACGACGCCAGGCAACCATGCTACACGACGCCAGGGAGACCAGCGTACACGACGCCAGGGAACCGCGCACACGACGCCAGGCAGACCAGCGCTACAAAGACGCCAGGGAACCCCGCTACAACGACGCCAGGCAGACCAGGCTACACGACGCCAGGGAGACCCGCTACCGACGCCAGGCAGACCAGCCTACCGACACCCGGCAACCAGCGCACACGACGCCAGGCAGACCAGCGCTACACGCCCAGGCAGACCACGCTCACGACCCCAGGGAGACCCCTACACGACACAAGGCAGACCAGCGCTACAACGCCCAGGCAACCACGCTACACGACACCAGGCAGACCAGCGCACAAACGACGCCAGGGGAGACCACGCTACACAACCAGCAGACCACGCTACACGACGCCGGGAGACCAGCCAACGACACCAGGGAGACCAGCGCTACACGACGCCAGGGAGACCAGCGCTACACGACCCAGGGAGACCCCGCTACAAAAAGACGCCAGGGGACCACGCTACACGACACCAGGCAACCCCGCCACACGACCCAGGCAGACCACGCAACGCACCCGGCAGACCAGCGCTACACGCGCCCGGGAGCCACGCTACACGACACCAGGCGACCAGCGCTACACGACGCCAGCAACCACGCTACGGACACCAGGGGAACCCGCGCTACACACGCCAGCAGACCATAGGTTTTTCACTTATATCGGGGTCAAAATTGTATCTATCGCAATGTCAAAATTTTCTTTTTCCCTTTGTGACCTTAATCCATGTATGACCTTAAACCATGTAGGGACCTTAATCCATTAGTGACCTTAATCCATGTGGGGGCCTTTAAACCTGTATAACCTTAATCCATGTAGGGACCTTAACCATTAGGGGCCTTTAAACCATGTAAAGGGGGCCCTTTAAACCTTTTTAACCTTAATCCTGTAGGACCTTTTAAACCATAGTGACCTTTAAACCAAGAGGGACCCTTTAAACCCTGTATGAAACTTAACCATTAGGGACCTTAATCATTATGAACCTTAATCCCCCTTTGGGGGCCTTTAAACCATTAGGGACCCAAACCTGTAGGGACCTTAATCCCTGTATGACCTTAATCCTTTAGGGACCTTTAACCATGTGGGACCTTTAATCCATGTAGGGACCTTAAAAACCCCTTTGAACCTTTAAACCCTGTGGGACCTTAATCCCTGTAGGGACCTTAACCATTAGGGGCCTTAATCCCGAGGGGCCTTTAAACCATGTAGTGACCCTTTAAACCATGTAACCTTAATCCTGTATGAACCTTAAAAACCATGAGGGGCCTTAATCCCTGTAGGGGGCCTTTAAACCATTATGACCTTTAATCCATGTAGGGGTTAATCCATGTAGTACCTTTAAACCATTAGGGGCCCAAAAACCCTGAGGGGCCTTTAAACCATGTATAACCTTAATCCATGTAGGGGCCTTTAATTCCAGTGGGACCTTAATCCATGTAGGGACCTTAATCCTGTATGAACCTAACCATGTAGGGACCTTAACCATGGGACCTTAATCCATTAGGGACCTTAATCCATGTAGGGGCCCTTTAAACCCCTTTTAACCTTTTCCCTGAGGGGCCTTAAACCCGTAGGGGCCTAACCATGTAGGGACCTTTTAAACCCCTGTAGGGACCTTTAAACCATGTAGGGGCCTTAACCATTAGGGACCTTAAAACCTGTAGGGACCTTAACCATGTAGGACCTAATTTATGTAGGGGCCTTAATCCATGAGGGGCCTTAATCCATTTGGGGCCTTAATCCCGTAGGGGCCTTAACCCTGTATGACCTAATCCATGTAGGGACCTAACCTGAGGGACCCTTAATCCATGTAGGGGGCCTTAAACAGTATGACCTTAATCCAGAGGGACCTTAATCCATGTAGGACCCCTTAAACCTGTAAGGGGCCTTAACCCATGTAGGACCCCTTAATCCATGTTACCTTAATCCATGTAGGGACCTTAATCCTGTAGGGGCCTTAACATGGGGACCTTTAAACCATGTAGGACCTTAATCCCTGTAGGGACCTTAACCAGTAGGGGCCTTAATCCATGAGGGGCCTAATCCATTAGGGCCTTTAATCCATGTAGTGACCTTTAACCAGTATACCTAACCATGTATACCTTAATCCATTTTGTACCTTAATCCCTGGGGACCCTTTTCCATGTAGGGGCCTTAATCCATGAGTGACCCTTTAATTCTGAGGGGGCCTTAAAATTTATGAGGGACCCTAACCATGTAGTACCTTTAACCATGAGTGACCTTTCCATGATACCTTAATCCCTGTAGGGACCTTTAAACCATTAGGACCTTTAAAACCAGTAGGACCTTTAATCCAGAGGACCTTAATTTATGAAGACCTTAATCCAGTAGTACCTTAATCCATTAGTGACCCAAAACCATGTAGGACCTTTAAACCAGTAGGGACCTTAACCCTTTAGTGACCAATTCATGTAGGGACCTTTAATTTAGTAGGGGCCTTAATCCAGTATGACCTTTTAAAACCCTGTAGGGGGCCTTTAAATTTATGTAGGGACCTTAATTCATGAGGACCTTTAACCATGTAGGGGCCCAAAAATTTAGGGGACCTTTAAATTTATTAGGGGCCTAATTCATGTAGGGACCTTAAACCATGTGGGACCTTTAAACCCTGTATGACCTTAAACCCTGTAGGGACCTTAATTCATTAGGGACCTTTAAATTTATGTAGGGACCTTAATCCATGTAGGGACCTTAATTCATGTAGGGGCCTTTAAATTTATGTAGGGGCCTAATTTTTGGGACCTTAATTCATGAGGGACCTTAATCCAGTAGGGACCTTAATCCATGTAGGGAAACCTTTAACCGTAGGGGCCTTAATTCATGTAGGACCTTTAATTTATGTAGGACCTTTAATTTTAAGTAGGGCCTTAATCCATTAGGGGCCTAATCCATGTGGGACCTTAATCCCTTGGACCTTAAACCAGTAGGGACCTTAACCATGTAGGGGCCTTTAAACCATGTAGGGACCTTAATTCATTAGGGGCCTTTAATTTATGTAGGGACCTTTAATTTATGTGGGGCCTTAATCCATGTAGGACCTTAACCATGTAGGGACCTTAATCCTGAGGGCCTTAATCCATTAGGGGGCCTTTTAATTTATGTAGGGACCCTTTAATTTAGTAGGGACCTTAATTCATGTAGGGACCTTAATCCATTAGGACCTTAATCCATTAGGGACCTTAACCATTAGGGACCTTAAACCATGTAGGACCTTAATCCTTAGGGGACCTTAATCCATGTAGGGACCTTAAATTTATGTAGGGACCTTAATCCAGTGGGGCCTTTAATCCATGTAGGGGCCTTTAATTCATTAAGGGGCCTTAATCCATTAGGGACCTTAATTCATTGGGACCTTAACCATGTAGGGACCTAAAACCATGTGGGACCTTTAATTCATGTAGGGACCTTAAAACCATGTAGGGACCTTAATCCATGTAGGACCTTTAAACCATGTAGGGACCTTAATCCCTGAGTGACCTTAATCCATTATGACCTAAAAACCATGTATGCCTTAAATTTATGTAGTGACCTTAACCCTGTGGGACCTTTAAACCAGTAGTGACCTTTTTCCATGTAGGGGCCTTTAAACCAGTAGTGACCTTTAACCCTGTATGACCTTAATCCATGTAGGGACCTTAATCCATGTAGTGACCTTTAACCATGTAGTCCTTAAACCAGTAGGGGCCTTTAACCATGTAGTGACCTTAATCCAGTAGGGACCTTAACCAGTAGTGACCTTTAACCATGAAATCCTTTAAACCCTGTAGGGGGCCCTTTAATCCTGTAGTACCTTTAAACCATGTAGGGACTTAAAACCCTGTAGGGGCCTTAATCCATGTATGACCTTAATCCATGTAGGGACCTTTAATCCTGTAGGGACCTTAATCCCTGTAGGACCTTAATCCAGTGTGACCTTAAAACCAGTAGGGGCCTTTAAACCAGTAGGGGCCTTAAACATGTAGTGACCTTAATCCATGGGGGACCTTAATCCATGTAGGACCTTAAAACCATGAGGGCCTAATCCATGTAGTGACCTTAATCCATGTGGGGCCCTTTAAACATGTATGACCTTAATCCATGTAGGGACCTAATCCCTGTAGGGGGCCTTAATCCCTTAGGGAATTTAAACCCTGAATGACCTAATCCATGTAGGACCTTAAACTGTAGTGACCTTAATCCATGTAGGGGCCTTTAAACCATGATGACCTTAACCCTGTAGGGGGCCTTAATCCATGTAGGACCTTAATCCCTGTAGGGACCTTTAAACCATGAGGGACCTTAATCCATTAGGGACCCTTTAATCCATGTAGTGGACCTTAATCCATGTAGGGGGCCTTTAATCCCTGTAGTGACCTTAATCCATGAGGACCTTAATCCATGTAGGACCTTAAACCATGTAGGGACCTTAAACCATGTAGTACCTTAATCCATGTAGGGACCTTAAAAATCCTGTGGGACCTTAATCCATGAGGGGCCTTAAAACCCGTAGGACCTTAATCCATGTAGGGACCTTAAACCATGTAGGGACCTTTAAATTTATTGGGGCCTTTAAACCCGAGGACCTTAATCCAGTAGGGGCCTTAAAATTTATGTAGGGACCCTTTAATTTATGAGGGACCTTTAAACCTTAGGGACCTTAATCCCTGTAGGGACCTTTTCCATGTAGGGGCCTTTAAACCAGTAGGGGCCTTTAAACCCTGTAGGCCCCTTTAAACCATTAGGGACCCTTTAAACCAGTAGGGGCCTTTAAACCCTTGGACCTTAACCCCTTAGGGACCCCTTTAAACCATTAGGGACCTTAAATTTATTAGGGACCTTTAAACCATGTGGGGCCTTTTAAACCCTGTAGGGACCTTAATCCATAGGGACCCTTAACCATTAGGGGCCTTTTAAACCAGTAGGGAATTAATTCATGTAGGGACCTTAATTCATGTAGGACCTTAATCCGTAGGGGCCCCCCCTTAATTCATGTAGGGGCCCTTTAAATTTATGGGGACCTTTTCCAGTAGGCCTTTTAAATTTATGTAGGGACCTTAATTCATTAGGGGCCTTAATTCATGTAGGACCAATTCTGTAGGGGCCTTAATTTATGAGGGCCTTAATTCAGAGGGACCTTAAACCATGTAGGGACCTTAATTCATGTAGGACCCTTATCCATGTAGGGGCCTTAATTCCCTTTAGGGAAACCCTTTAAACCATGTAGGACCTTAATTCATGTAGGACCTTTAACCCTGTAGTTACCTTAACCCTTTGTGACCTTAATCCATGTAGGGACCTTAATCCATGTAGTGACCTTAATCCATGTAGGGACCTTAATCCATGTAGTGACCTTAATCCATGTAGTGACCTTAATCCATGTAGTGACCTTAATCCATGTAGGGACCTTAATCCATGTAGGGACCTTAATCCATGTAGTGACCTTAATCCATGTAGGGACCTTAATCCATGTAGGGACCTTAATCCATGTAGTGACCTTAATCCATGTAGGGACCTTAATCCATGTAGGGACCTTAATCCATGTAGGGACCTTAATCCATGTAGGGACCTTAATCCATGTAGGGACCTTAATCCATGTAGTGACCTTAATTCATGTGGGGCCTTAATTTCCTGTAGGGGCCTTAACCCTGTAGGACCTTAATCCATGTAGGGGCCTTTAAACCCGTAGGGGCCTAACCATTAGGGGCCTTAATCCTGTAGGGACCTTAATCCAAGAGGGGCCTTAAAACCATGTAGGAACCTTTAAATTTATTGTAGGGACCTTTTTCCATGTAGGGACCTTAATTCATGTAGGGACCTTAATTCATGTAGGGACCTTAATCCATGTAGGGACCTTAATCCATGTAGGGACCTTAATCCATGTAGGGACCTTAATCCATGTAGGGACCTTAATCCATGTAGGGACCTTAATCCATGTAGGGCCTTTAAATTTGTTAGGGGCCTTAATCCATGTAGGGACCTTAATCCATGTAGTGACCTTAATCCATGTAGGACCTTAATCCATGTAGTGACCTTAATCCATGTAGTGACCTTAATCCATGTAGTGACCTTAATCCCTTAGGCCTTAATCCATTATGAACCAATCCATGTAGGGACCTTAACCAGTTTTTGAAACCCTTAAATCCCTTAGGCCTAATCCATGTAGGGGCCTTTAACCATATAGGGCCTTAATCCATGTAGCGATCTTAAACCATGTATACCTTAATCCATGCGGCCTTAATCCACGTAGTGACCTTAATCCCGTATGATCTTAACCCGTATCCTTAATCCCTGAGAACCTTAATCCATGTAGGGACCTTTAAATTTATTTAGAAAATTAATCCATTTATGAACCTTTTTCCCGTAGGGACCCTTTGTCCCTGTAGGACCTTTAACCGTTGTGCCTAATCCATGTAGTGACCTTTTTCCCGTGGGACCTTAATCCAGTAGGACCTTAATCTTAGGGACCTTTTAAACAATGTATGACCCTTAACCATGCGTGACCTTAATCCTGTGGGGGGCCCTTTAAACCTTATAACCTTAATCCAGTAGGGGGCCTTAAACCAGTAGGGGCCTTATCCCTGTAGGACCTTAATCCAGTAGGGGGCCTTTAATTTATGAGGGGCCTTTAAACCATGTATGAACCTTAATCCATGTAGGGACCTTAATCCATGTAGGGGGCCTTAATCCCGTAGGGACCTTAACCCTGAGGGACCTTAATCCATGTAGGGCCCTTTTCCATGTAGGCCCAATCCAGTAGGGGCCTTTAATCCATTAGGGGCCTTAACCCTGTAGGGGCCTTAGTCAATGTAGGGACCTTAATCCATGCTGACCTTAATCCATTAGGCCTTAATCCAGAAGAACCTTTAAACCAGTAGGGGCCTTAAATCAATGTAGGGACCTTAATCCATGTAGGGAAAAACCCCGTAGGGACCTTAATCCATGTAGGGACCCTAATCCAAGGACCTTAATTCCATTAGGGGAAATTAATCCATGTAGGGACCTTAATCCATGTAGGGGCCTTTAATTCCCTGTAGGGACCTTAATCCATGTATAACCTTAACCATTAGGGACCTTTAAACCGTAGGGGCCTAATCCATGTAGGGGCCTTAATCCATTACGGGCCTTAAACCCCTGTAGGGGGCCCTAATCCAGTAGGGACCTTAATCCATGTAGGGACCTTTTAAACCAGTAAAAAACCTTAATCCCTTATGAACCTTTAAACCATGTATAACCTTTAAAACCCTGTAGGGACCTTAATCCTTGAGGGACCTTAAACCATTAGGACCTTATTCCAGTAGGGACCTTTAATTTTGTAAACCTAACGAGTATGCATTAATCCATATAGTGTCCTTAATCCATATAAGGACTTTAATTCATATAGTGACCCTAATCCATGTAGGGACCTTAATTCATGTAGGGACCCTAATCCATGTAGTGACGTTAATCCATGTAGGGACCTTAATCCATGTAGGGACCTTTAAACCATGTATGGACCTAATCCATGTAGGGCCCTTAATTCTTGTAGGGACCTTAATTCATGTAGGGACCTTAATCCACGTGAACCCCTTCAAGTATGTCTGAGGTTACCCTTGCCATGTGAAGACATTCCTAAATCATTTTGCATAATTTTAAGTCAGGTTTGGGCTTCTCCAGTCATGTGGAAACCTTGAGTCTTGTATGTAGGTCATAAGATATGTAATGACCTTTTTTAAGTTAATGTGGGGGACCTGAAGCTCTGTAGGACCTTTTTAAGCTACGTAAAGAAGTTTAAGCCCTTTGAGAACCTTAAGCCATGTGTGTGTATGTGTGTTTCCTCACCTAGTTGTAGTTGTAGGGGTCGATTCACAGCTCCTGGCTCCGCCTCGTCACTGGTCGCTACTAGGTCACTCTTTCTGCTCCATGAGCTTTATCATACCTCTTCTTAAAGCTATGTATGGATCCTGCCTCCACTACATCATTTCCCAGACTATTCCACTTCCTGACAACTCGGTGACTGAAGAAATACTTCCTAATATCCCTGTGATTCATCTGAATCTTCAACTTCCAAATGTGACCCTTTTTAGCTGTGTCCCATCTCTGGAACATCCTGTCTCTGTCCATATTGTCGATTCTCTCAGTATTTTATATGTCGTTATCATATCCCCCCTATCTCTGTCATCAGGTTGATTTCCCTTAACCTCTTCTCGTAGCACATGCCCCTTAACTTCGGGACTAGTCTTGTTGTAAACCTTTGCACTTTCTCTAGTTTCCTTACGTGCTTGGCTAGGTGTGGGTTTCAAACTAGTGCTGCATACTCCAATATAGGCCTAACGTACACGGTGTACAGGGTCCTGAACGATTCCTTATTGAGATGTCGGAATGCTGTTCTTAGGTTTGCTAGGCGCCCATGTGCTGCAGCAGCTATTTGGTTGATGTGTGCGTCAGATGTGCCCGGTGTTATACTCACCCCCAGATCCTTTTCCTTGAGTGAGGTTTGCAGTCTCTGGCCTCCTAGGCTATACTCAGTCTGCGGTCTTCTTTGCCCTTCCCCAATCTTCATGGATTTGCACTTGGTGGGGTTGAACTCCAGGAGCCAGATGCTAGACCAGGCCTGCAGCCTGTCCAGATCTCTTTGTAGTTTTGCCTGGTCCTCGTCCGATTGAATTCTTCTCATCAACTTCACATCATCTGCAAAGAGAGACACTTCTGAATCTATTCCTTCCGTCATGTCGTTCACAAATACCAGAAACAGCACCGGTCCTAGGAGTGACCCCTGTGGAACCCCGCTGGGCACAGGTGCCCACTCTGACACCTCGCCACGTACCATGGCTCGCTGTTGTCTTCCTGACAGGTATTCCCTGATCCACTGCAGTGCTTTCCTTGTCATCCCTGCCTGGTCCTCCAGCTTTTGTACTACTCTCTTGTGTGTAACTGTGTCAAACGCCTTCTTACAGCCCAAGAAAACGCAATCTACCCACCCCTCTCTGTCTTGTCTTACTGCTGTCACCCTGTCATAAAACTCCAGTAGGTTTGTGACACAGGATTTCCCGTTCCTGAAACCGTGCTGGCTGTCGTTGATAAGCTTATTCCTTTCTAAATACTCCACCATTCTTCTCCTGTTAATCCTCTCTATGACTTTGCATACTATACATGTCAGTGACACTGGTCTGTAGTTTAATGCTTCATGTCTGTCTCCTTTTTTTTTAAAAAATTGGGACTGCGTCTGCTGTTTTCCATACCTCAGGTAGTCGCCCTGTTTCGATAGATGAGTTGAAGATTGTTGTTAGTGGTACACATAGTGCCTCTGCTCCCTCTCTCAGGACCCATGGAGAGATGTTATCCAGCCCCATCGCCTTTGAGGTATCTAGCTCACTTGGCAGCCTCTTCACTCCTTCCTCGGTTGTATGTATTGTGTCCAACACTTCGTGGTGTACCCCACCTCTCCGTCTTTCTGGAGTCCCTTCTGTCACCTCTGTGAACACTTCTTTGAGTCTCATGTTGAGCTCCTCACATCGCGATCGTTTCTTGTGATCTCTCCTCCTTCCTTCTTCAGCCTGATTACCTGGAGCTTGACTGAACAGCTTCGAGTCAGATTTGGCTTTCGCTGCTATGTCATTTTTGTATTGTCGTTGGATCTCTCTTCTAACCTGTGCATATTCATATCTGGCTTTACGACTTCTCTCCTTATTCTCCTGGGTTTTTGCCTTCTATACTTCTAACATTCTCTGGAACACTTGGTTTTGCCTCTCTACACCTTCGGGTGAACCAAGGGCTCATCCTGGCTTTCTCGCCATTTCTGTTACCCTTGGGTACAAACCTCTCCTCAGCTTCTTTGTATATTGTTGTGATATTTTCCATCATCTCGTTTACTGACTTCCCTGCCAGTTCTCTGTCCCACTGAATCCCGTGCAGGAAATTCTTCACGTCTGTGTAGCCCCCTCTCTTGTAGTTTGGCTTCATTCGTCCTGCCTGTTCTGCTTCCCTCTACACTTGTAACTCTACTATATATACGAAGCTCAGAACCACGTGGTCACTGGCCCCGAGGGATCTTTCATATGTGATGTCATTAATATCTGCACTACTCAAGGCGAATACTAGGTCCAGTCTTACTGGTTCATCCTCTCCTGTCTCTCTGGTAGTGTCTCTTACATGTTGGTACATGAGGTTTTCCAGTACCACCTCCATCATCTTAGCTCTCCACGTTTCTGGGACCCCATGGGGCTCCAGGTTCTCCGAGGAGATTTCTTTGTGACTAAAGTCACCCACAATCAACAGCTTAGCCCTGCTCGCATGAGCCCTTCTGGCCACTTCAGCCACTGTATCAACCATCGCTCTGAGTCTTCAACTTCCAGTTGTGACCCTTTGTTTCTGTGTCCCACCTCTGGAACATCCTGTCTCTGTCCACCTTGTCAATTCCTCGCAGTATTTTGTATGTCGTTATCATGTCTCCCCTAACCCTCCTGTTCTCCAATTTCGTAAAGCCGGTT
>NC_069467.1:11287816-11305316 GCF_026875155.1 Cherax quadricarinatus
TGTTGATAGAACCGTCTTACCTAGTTACTAGTTACTTACTAGTGACTTAGTTACAATTGACTAAGTCACTAGTAACTTAGTCACTAGTGACTGATTATTTTATCGCCATTTTCTCCCCTAGAAACATTTGCTCCATTTTTCTGATAATAATAATAATAATAATAATAATAAAATAATAATAATAATAATAATAATAATAATAATAATAATAATAATAATAATAATAATAATAATAATAATAATATTTTATTATTATTATTATTAATGGCAATAATCTAAGCTGTCTTCAAAATTCCTCGTTCATTTTCCAACGTGTTTACCAACGTCAGTTTTTGAACGATGTGAAGAGACAAAATTAAATTTAATTATATTTTCAATAATGTTACTTAGCTAAATTATGATTAACGTGGGGGTTAGTGTTTGGCCAGGGGGGGGTACGGGGGAGAGGGGGGTAGGGGAGGGGCGTGGGGGTGAAAATGGGGGACAGGAGGTGGAGATGTAATGTGTGTGTTTTGTGTGTGTGTGTGTGTGTGTGTGTGTGTGTGTATGTGTGTACTCACCTATTTGTGGTTGCAGGGGTCGAGTCATAGCTCCTGGCCCCGTCTCTTCACTGATTGCTACTAGGTCCTCTCTCTCCCTGCCCCATGAGCTTTATCATACCTCGCCTTAAAACTATGTATGGTTCCCGCCTCCACTACTTCACTTTCTAGGCTATTCCACGGCCTGACCACTCTATGACTGAAGAAATACTTTCTAACATCCCTTTGATTCATCTGAGTCTTCAACTTCCAATTGTGACCTCTTGTGTCTGTGTCCCATCTCTGGAACATCCCGTCTTTGTCCACCTTGTCTATTCCGCGCAGTATTTTATATGTCGTTATCATGTCTCCCCTGACCCTCCTGTCCTCCAGTGTCGTCAGGCCGATTTCCCTCAACCTTTCTTCGTAGGACAATCCCCGTAGCTCTGGGACTAGTCTTGTTGCAAACCTTTGCACCTTCTCTAATTTCTTGACGTGCTTGACTAGGTGTGGATTCCAAACTGGTGCTGCATACTCCAGTATGGGCCTGACGTAAATGGTATACAGAGTCTTGAACGAATCCTTACTGAGGTATCGGAACGCTATCCGTAGGTTTGCCAGGCGCCCGTATGCTGCAGCAGTTATCTGATTGATGTGCGCCTCAGGAGATATGCTCGGTGTTATACTCACCCCCAGATCTTTTCCTTGAGTGAAGTTTGCAGTCTTTGGCCATCTAAACTATATTGTGTCTGCGGTCTTCTTTGCCCTTCCCCAATCTTCATGACTTTGCATTTGGCAGGGTTAAACTCAAGAAGCCAGTTGCTGGACCAGGCTTGTAGCCTGTCCAGGTCTCTTTGTAGTTCTGCCTGATCCTCATCCGATTTGATTCTTCTCATTAACTTCACATCATCTGCAAACAAGGACACTTCTGAGTCTATCCCTTCCGTTATGTCGTTCACATATACCAAGAACAGCACAGGTCCTAGGACTGACCCCTGTGGAACCCCGCTTGTCACAGGCGCCCACTCTGACACCTCGTCACGTACCATGACTCGTTGTTGCCTCCCTGTCAGGTATTCTCTGATCCATTGTAGTGCCTTTCCTGTTATGTGTGCCTGATCCTCTAGCTTTTGCAGTAACCTCTTGTGAGGAACTGTGTCGAAGGCCTACTTGCAGTCCAAAAAAATGCAGTCGATCCACCCCTCTCTCTCTTGTCTTACTTCTGTCACCTTGTCATAAAACTCTAGTAGGTTGTGACACAGGATTTTCCTTCCCTGAAACCGTGCTGGTTGTCAATTATACACTTGTTTCTTTCCAGGTGCTCCACCACTCTCCTCCTGATGATCTTCTCCATGACCTTGCATACTATACACGTTAGTGATACAGGTCTGTAGTTTAGTGCCTCATGTCTGTCTCCCTTTTTAAAAATTGGGACTACATTTGCCATCTTCCATACCTCGGGGAGTTGCCCAGTTTCAAATGATGTGTTGAAGATCTTTGTTAATGGTAACACACAATATCTCTGCTCCCTCTTTAAGGACCCACGGAGAGATGTTGTCTGGTCCCACCGCCTTTGAGGTGTCAAGTTCGCACAGCAGCTTCTTCACCTCCTCCTTGGTTATATGTATTTCATCCAGCACTTGCTGGTGCCCCCCCCTGTTCTGATTTCCTGGAGTCCTACTGGTTTCCACTGTAAATACTTCTTTAAATCTCGTGTTGAGCTCCTGACATACCTCCCGGTCGTTTCTTGTGAATTCCCCATCACCCTTCCTCAGTCTGATTACCTGGTCCTTGACTGTTGTTTTCCTCCTGATGTGGCTGTACAACAGCTTCGGGTCAGTCTTGACTTTGATGCTATGTCATTTTCATATTGTCGCTGAGCCTCCCTTCTTATCTGTGCATATTCGTTTCTGGCTCTTCGGCTAATCTCTTTATTTTCCTGAGTTCTCTGTCTCTGTACCTTTTCCATTCTCAGTGCATCTAGTTTTTGCCTCCCTACACCTTTGGGTGAACCAAGGACTCGTTCTGTTCTTCCCATTATTACTGTTTCCCTTGGGAACAAACCTCTCCTCTGCCTCCTTGCATTTTGTTGCCACATAGACCATCATTTCTTGTACTGGTTTTCCTGTCAGTTCCCTCTCCCACTGAATGTCTTGAAGGAAGTTTCTCATGCCTGGTAGTTCCCCCTTTTGTAGTTTGGTTTTTTCCCACCCTATTCCTGCTACTCTCTCCACTTGGAGCTCAACTATGTAGTCGAAGCACAGAACCACATGATCACTAGCTCCCAGGGGCCTTTCATACATGATTTCCTCGATGTCCGAACAACTCAAGGTGAATACAAGGTCCAGTCTAGCTGGTTCATCCTCTCCTCTCTCTCTGGTAGTGTCTCTAACATGTTGATGCATGAGGTTTTCCAGTACCACATCCATCATCTTGGCTCTCCACGTTTCGGGACCCCCATGGGGCTCCAGATTTTCCCAGTCAATCTCCTTGTGATTGAAATCACCCATAACTAGTAACTTTGCTCCCCCCATGTGTGCTCTCCTGGCCACCTCGGCTAGTGTGTCGACCATTGCTCTGTTGCTCTCATCGTATTCTTCTCTTGGCCTCCTGCAGTTCTGTGGTGGGTTGTACATTACTGCAATTATCACCTTATGTCCCTCAGACTGGATTGTTCCTACTAAGTAGTCCCTTTCGCCTGTGCCATCCATTCCTTCCATTTTCTCAAAACCGCACTGGTTTTTAATGAGCAGTGCAACTCCTCCTCCTCCTCTCCTCCCTCTGTCTTTCCTGAGGATTTGATATCCGGATGGAAAGATTGAATCTGTTATTATTCTGGTGAGTTTTGTTTCTGTGAGTGCTATTATGTCTGGGGATGTCTCCTTGATTCTTTCGTGCCACTCATCATACTTATTTGTTATTCCATCTGCATTTGTATACCACACCTTCAAATTCTTTTCTAAGACTGGTCTGGGAGGTGTATTGGTGTTGGGGAAGTGGGAGACCTGATAAGGAAATATGGGTGGTTGCTATGGGGGTGGAGTTTGTAGTGTAGTGGGTGGGGGCATTGGATATGGCATGGGTGTTTTGGTTTAGAGTGTTTGGTTGCACTGGGGTTGACCTGGTTGGGAGGCTTCTATAGGAAGTTGTGAGGGAGGCTGTATTTGATCTTCCTGTGTCTGGGATCTCCTGTCTGTCTTCTCCATCCCCTCTCTTTCCTCCTTTCGCCTTTGTACCATCTCTCTCAGTTTCTGCCTTTCTTCTTGTGTTCTGTCGCGGTCGAGATACACCTTCCTGTATGCCGGCATGTCCCTTAATCGTGCTTTCTCCTGCAGGATCCTGTTCCGAGTCGATTCTGCCTTGAAGGTCACTTTCACTGGCCGGGTTCTTTGTTTACAAACCCCCCTATTCTCCGAAAACTTCCAGCTGGGTCATGTCGTCTTCTCCTATTGCTTTTCATGGATGCTTTCAATTGCTTTTTTTCCCCTGTTTTCTTTCTTCATATGTTTTCCCCTTCAACTTCCTGGAGCCCATACACAAAGACTGACCTCACCCTTTCATTCTCCCACTGCATATCCCTGTGTATCCCCTCATTCAATTTGGTTTCCTCCATTGCAGCTTTCCTTTCTTCAGTTTCACTATCTACTGTACTTGGGGTCAGTGGCCTGTCATTTTCCCTTCTCGGCTTTCCCTGGGCTCTGCTATGGTCTGTTAGGGCCTCCACATATAGCTTAGCTCTTTCATTTACTACAGTCTCCACTGATTGAGCTTCTACATGCAGTTTTGCTCCTTCTTTCCCTACAGTCCCCTTATTTGTGACTGAGGCAGCAGTATCTGTTGTCAATCCCAAAATGTTCTTTAGTTCTTTAGGCTGTTTCAGATTTTTCAGTTCCTCTTCTAAACTCTGTATCCTGGCCTCTGCTGCTTTGACTTGCACCTCCCACTTCCTGCTTTCCATTACTATCCTCTCTTCCATTTTCATGCTAAGTTCTTCTAGTTTCTTTTCCCATTCATGTTCCCTTTTTGTGAGCTCTGCTGCCCATTCTTCCTTTGCAGTTTCCTCCTCCTGTCCCTTGGTTTTTCTTGTTGCTCTCTGGCAACCCATCTTTGTTTTATCCTGATTGCCTCAGAGTGGGAAACCTATGTAATTCTGTGTGTTAGGTTAGTATTGTGTATGTCAGAGTGTGGGGGGGGGGGGTAGAGGAGGAACTGTGGGTATGGGGGAGAGGAGAGGAAAGGAGGGAGAAGCAAGTGGGTGAGTGGGAGAGGGAGAGGGGGAAGGAGGGAGATGTGGGGAGGGGGAGGGTGAAAGAGGGAGGGGAGAGATCAGGGGAAGATGCCGGTGGGGGAGAGGGGGAGTGTATGTGTGAGTCCGGCTATGTGTGTGTGTACTCACCTAGTTGAGGTTGCGGGGGTCGAGTCCGAGCTCCTGGCCCCGCCTCTTCACTGATCGCTACTAGGTCACTCTCCCTGAGCCGTGAGCTTTATCATACCTCTGCTTAAAGCTATGTATGGATCCTGCCTCCACTACATCACTTCCCAAACTATTCCACTTACTCTGTGGCTGAAGAAATACTTCCTAACATCCCTGTGATTCATCTGTATCTTCAACTTCCAACTGTGTCCCCTTGTTACTGTGTCCAATCTCTGGAACATCCTGTCTTTGTCCACCTTGTCAATTCCTCTCAGTATTTTGTATGTCGTTATCATGTCCCCCATATCTCTCCTGTCCTCCAGTGTCGTCAGATTGATTTCCCTTAACCTCTCCTCGTAAGACATACCTCTTAGCTCTGGGACTAGTCTTGTTGCAAACCTTTGCACTTTCTCTAGTTTCTTTACGTGCTTGGCTAGGTGTGGGTTCCAAACTGGTGCCGCATACTCCAATATGGGCCTAACGTACACGGTGTACAGGGTCCTGAACGATTCCTTATTAAGATGTCGGAATGCTGTTCTGAGGTTTGCTAGGCGCCCATATGCTGCAGCCGTAATTTGGTTGATGTGCTCTTCAGGAGATGTGCCTGGTGTTATACTCACCCCAAGATCTTTTTCCTTGAGTGAGGTTTGTAGTCTCTGGTCCCCTAGACTGTACTCCGTCTGCGGTCTTCTTTGACCTTCCCCAGTCTTCATGACTTTGCACTTGGTGGGATTGAACTCCAGGAGCCAATTGCTGGACCAGGTCTGCAGCCTGTCCAGATCCCTTTGTAGTTCTGCCTGGTCTTCGATCGAGTGAATTCTTCTCATCAACTTCACGTCATCTGCAAACAGGGACACCTCGGAGTCTATTCCTTCCGTCATGTCGTTCACAAATACCAGAAACAGCACTGGTCCTAGGACTGACCCCTGTGGGACCCCGCTGGTCACAGGTGCCCTCTCTGACACCTCGCCACGTACCATGACTCGCTGCTGTCTTCCTGACAAGTATTCCCTGATCCATTGTAGTGCCTTCCCTGTTATACCTGCTTGGTCCTCCAGTTTTTGCACCAATCTCTTGTGTGGAACTGTGTCAAACGCCTTCTTGCAGTCCAAGAATATGCAATCTATCCACCCCTCTCTCTCCTGTCTTACTGTGTGTGTGTGTGTGTGTGGTGTGTGTGTGTGTGTGTGTGTGTGTGTGTGTGTACTCGCCTATATGTACTCACATATAATTGGTTGCAGGGTTCGAGTCACAGCTCCTGGCCCCGCCTCTTTGCTAGTCGCTACTAAGTCCACACTCTACCTGCTTCAAGTTCCTTATCGTACCTCTTCTTAAAGATATGTATGATCCTGGCCTCCACTTCTTCACTTTCTAGATTGTTCCACTTCCTGACAACTCTGGCTGAAGAAATACTTGCTGACATCCTTGTGACTGACCTGAGTTGTTAACTTTTAGTTGTGACCCCTTGTTGCTGTAGTCCTTCTCTGAAATATTTTGGCTTCCTCCACCTTGTCAGTTCCCCAGTATTTTATCATGTTTTCCCTATCCCTCTTGTCCTCTACTGTCGTCAGGTTGATTTCCCTAAACGTCTCCTCATAGGACATACCTCTTAGCTCCGGAATTAGTCTTGTTGGAACCCTTTGTACTTTCTCCAATTTCTTGACTTATTTTGCAAGATGTACGTTCCATACTGGTGCTGCATATTCCAATGTGAGCCTGACGTACACGGTGTACAGTGTCGTGAATGACTCCTTGCTTAGATGTCGAAAAGCCCATATGCTGTAGCAGTTATTTAGTTGATGTGCACCTCGGGAGATGTGCTCGGTATGATGCTCACCCCTAGATCCTTTTCCTTGAGTGAGTTTGTCAGCCTTTGACCCCCCCGTCTGCGGCCTTCTTTGTCCTTCCTCGAACTTCATGATTTTGCACTTGGTTGGGTTAACCTCCAGGAGCCATTTGTTGGACCAGGCTTGCAGCCTGTCCAGTTCTCCTTGTAGTCTTAGCTGATCCTCATCTGCTTGATTTTTTCTCATTAGTCTCGCATCGTGCGAACAGGAACACCTCTATCATGTCATTCACATATACCAGGAACAGCACCGGGACTAGGACTGACTCTTGTGGAACTCCACTTTTTCTCCAAGGTTGATGGACTGATTGCTTTATCTATATTTCATTACTTCTGCTCCCTTTGTGTTTGACTGAAGAAGGATACTGTATATGAGAAACGTTTCATCAATAAATATACCCAATTGTTGCACATGTGTCTTAATCTTCAACTTGTCGGTATTTTATACCATTTTCAAAAACACTCTCTCAAAAGTGAATCAGGTTAAATTCTTCCTGTGATCTAATGTAACTTCCATCAGTTTCCATCGCATGGCATTTGTCGAGATTAAATTTCTTCTTCCATCCGTCACTTCGTTTGCACAATTTATCCAAGTCATCTTCTAAAGATTCAAGATAAGTTTTATTAATTTTGAAAGTGCTTTAACGTCATCCTGTGAACAAACCTATATAGTCCACGGTTATTTTTTTGGCGACTCTAACTGGCGTCTGTGAAAATGATAGTCCACCTTCCTGTGAATTGTTAAAAGCGTCTGTTGCGAATTCATATAGGGGCAAGTACAGATCCTTGAGGCACCCCACTGGTAACGTTTTTCCCCATGAGGATATTTTTTCAATTACCACCCTGTGAATTTTTCTTCCTAGTTTTTGGAGTTTCCAGATTGGTCGCTCATGGGAAACTCTCTCAGAAATTTTCTTAAAATCAAGATAAAAAACGAATCTGCCCATCCACTTTATACTGTTTTTTGTGACTGTCATAATAGCTTAATCAATTTGATATTTATGAATTTGTAGGCTGAAAATCAAATTGTTTACCAGTGTGAGTAGGTAGATGGTCTCCAAGTGTTTACCAGTGTGAGTAGGTAGATGGTCTCCAAGTGTTTACTAGTGTGAGTAGGTAGATGGTCTCCAAGTGTTTACTAGTGTGAGAAGGTAGATGGTTTCCAAGTGTTTACCAGTGTGAGTAGGTAGTTGGTCTCCAAGTGTTTACTAGTGTGAGTAGGTAGATGGTTTCCAAGTGTTTACCAGTGTGAGTAGGTAGATGGTCTCCAAGTGTTTACCAGTGTGAGTAGGTAGATGGTCTCCAAGTGTTTACCAGTGTGAGTAGGTAGATGCTCTCCAAGTGTTTACCAGTGTGAGTAGGTAGATGCTCTCCAAGTGTTTACCAGTGTGAGTAGGTAGATGCTCTCCAAGTGTTTACCAGTGTGAGTAGGTAGATGCTCTCCAAGTGTTTACCAGTGTGGAGTAGGTAGATGCTCTCCAAGTGTTTACCAGTGTGAGTAGGTAGATGCTCTCCAAGTGTATATAGTCAGTATATAGTTTACAAGATTTTTCCCTGCTGTCTGTCGTAAATATTGGCAGTGTGTGCGCCATGTTCTGTTCTTCTGTCACTTAACGCTCTAGTGAAACCATAAACAATAATTCCAATGTGGATAACTCTGTTGCTGAAGAATTAGACACACGTACAACATCTGGGTATCATTATTTGTAGACATTTCGTCATCCAGTGGCTTTATCAGTACAATACCTGGGCATAATATAAGCGCCAAGCTTCCTGGCTGTGCTTCAGTCTTCAAGACTCACGAAATCGTAATGACACGCGACGGTCTGGAGTTTTGAGACTCTCTGATCGCGGGTTCTATCCCCGCCCGTGGTATGGTGTCTTCAGTCTTCAAGACTACGGTGCTGATCATCAACTCCAGGACTGAGGAACTGATTACCTCGTCTTTTGTATAAACTTCTACAGTCTTCATATTATATCTTTGAATTGTATTGATAAAAGCACTGGATAGCGAAACTTCCACAAATAATGACACCCAGATGTTGCACATGTGTCTTATTCTTCACGTGGTCGGTATTATATACCATGTAGATCCTGGTTGCTCAACACATTATATTACAACTCTTGGTGCTCTCTCATCTCTTACTTTTTTGTGTCATAATCCAGTAAAACTCTTTACATCTTTATCTCATTATCCTTTGGGTCTTAAAATCTGTTAAAACCCATAAAATATCTCTTGTAAACCAGTACTCGTAACTCCCATTCCAGACTCTCCATTCCAGACTCTCCATTCCAGACTCTCCATTCCAGACTCTCCATTTTTCTCACTCTGTTTCATTAAATATCTTGTCTTCAGTTATCTGTACATTGACTTTAACACTTAACTTAGAATCTTGACTTTAACACTTAACTTAGAATCTTTAATCAAAAATCCAATTCCAAATTTTCTTACTCCAATCCTCATTAATTTCTAACTAATTTATATATCTGTTTTTTCTCTGGTTTGGTCTTCTTATATTGTTTCAGTTTTTTTTTCATATTTTTCGTATCTCTTTTGTACTCTCCACTAAACCATTTTTAATTTTTTTATGACTGTTGAATAAATTGTTTAATTCCAGGGTCATATTATTATTATTATTATTATCAAAAAGAAGCGCTAAACCACAAGGGCTATACAGCTCCAGGGTCATAAATGTTACAGAAATCTAGAAATATGTTATTTTAATGTTTAATTTCTCGAAAATATTGTCTTAAAACATTGTATTCTTATTATATTACTGTTTGTGTGTTTCTTCTTCCTGTTTGTGTGTTTCTGCTTCCTGTTTGTGTGTTTCTTCTTCCCGTTTGTGTGTTTCTGCTTCCTGTTTGTGTGTTTCTGCTTCCTGTTTGTGTGTTTCTTCTTCCTGTTTGTGTGTTTCTGCTTCCTGTTTGTGTGTTTCTTCTTCCTGTTTGTGTGTTTCTTCTTCCTGTTTGTGTGTTTCTGCTTCCTGTTTGTGTGTTTCTTCTTCCTGTTTGTGTGTTTCTGCTTCCTGTTTGTGTGTTTCTTCTTCCTGTTTGTGTGTTTCTTCTTCCTGTTTGTGTGTTTCTTCTTCCTGTTTATGTGTTTCTTCTTCCTGTTTGTGTGTTTCTAGCTTCCTGTTTGTGTGTTTCTTCTTCCTGTTTGTGTGTTTCTGCTTCCTGTTTGTGTGTTTCTTCTTCCTGTTTGTGTGTTTCTTCTTCCTGTTTTGTGTGTTTCTGCTTCCTGTTTGTGTGTTTCTGCTTCCTGTTTGTGTGTTTCTTCTTCCTGTTTGTGTGTTTCTGCTTCCTGTTTGTGTGTTTCTGCTTCCCGTTTGTGTGTTTCTTCTTCCTGTTTGTGTGTTTCTTCTTCCTGTTTGTGTGTTTTCTTCTTCCTGTTTGTGTGTTTCTGCTTCCCGTTTGTGTGTTTCTTCTTCCTGTTTGTGTGTTTTCTGCTTCCCGTTTGTGTGTTTCTTCTTCCTCTTTGTGTGTTTCTTCTTCCTGTTTGTGTTTTCTTCTTTCTCTTTGTGTGTTTCTTCTTCCTGTTTGTGTGTTTCTTCTTTCTCTTTGTGTGCTTCTCGTTCCTCTTTGTGTGTTTCTTCTTCCTCTTTGTGTGTTTCTTCTTTCTCTTTGTGTTTATACTTCTGTTTGTGTTTCAACTTCTTGTTTGTGTTTCAACTTCTTGTTTGTTTCAACTTCCTGTTTGTGTTTCAACTTCCTGTTTGTGTTTCAACTTCCTGTTTGTGTTTCAACTTCCTGTTTGTGTTTCAACTTCCTGTTTGTGTTTCAACTTCCTGTTTGTGTTTCAACTTCCTGTTTGTGTTTCAACTTCCTGTTTGTGTTTCAACTTCCTGTTTGTGTTTCAACTTCCTGTTTGTGTTTCAACTTCCTGTTTATGTTTCAACTTCCTGTTTGTGTTTCAACTTCCTGTTTGTGTTTCAACTTCCTGTTTATGTTTCAACTTCCTGTTTGTGTTTTCAACTTCCTGTTTGTGTTTCAACTTCCTGTTTGTGTTTCAACTTCCTGGTTGTGTTTCAACTTCCTGTTTGTGTTTCAACTTCCTGGTTGTGTTTCAACTTCCTGTTTGTGTTTCAACTTCCTGTTTGTGTTTCAACTTCCTGGTTGTGTTTCAACTTCCTGGTTGTGTTTCAACTTCCTGTTTGTGTTTCAACTTCCTGGTTGTGTTTCAACTTCCTGTTTGTTTTCAACTTCCTGTTTGTGTTTCAACTTCCTGGTTGTGTTTCAACTTCCTGGTTGTGTTTCAACTTCCTGGTTGTGTTTCAACTTCCTGGTTGTGTTTCAACTTCCTGTTTGTGTTTCAACTTCCTGTTTGTGTTTCAACTTCCTGGTTGTGTTTCAACTTCCTGGTTGTGTTTCAACTTCCTGGTTGTGTTTCAACTTCCTGGTTGTGTTTCAACTTCCTGTTTGTGTTTCAACTTCCTGTTTGTGTTTCAACTTCCTGGTTGTGTTTCAACTTCCTGTTTGTGTTTCAACTTCCTGTTTGTGTTTCAACTTCCTGGTTGTGTTTCAACTTCCTGTTTGTGTTTCAACTTCCTGTTTGTGTTTCAACTTCCTGGTTGTGTTTCAACTTCCTGTTTGTGTTTCAACTTCCTGGTTGTGTTTTCAACTTCCTGTTTGTGTTTCAACTTCCTGTTTGTGTTTCAACTTCCTGTTTGTGTTTCAACTTCCTGGTTGTGTTTCAACTTCCTGGTTGTGTTTCAACTTCCTGTTTGTGTTTCAACTTCCTGTTTGTGTTTCAACTTCCTGGTTGTGTTTCAACTTCCTGTTTGTGTTTCAACTTCCTGTTTGTGTTTCAACTTTCTGGTTGTGTTTCAACTTCCTGTTTGTGTTTCAACTTCCTGTTTGTGTTTCAACTTCCTGTTTGTGTTTCAACTTCCTGTTTGTGTTTCAACTTCCTGTTTGTGTTTCAACTTCCTGTTTGTGTTTCAACTTCCTGTTTGTGTTTCAACTTCCTGTTTATGTTTCAACTTCCTGTTTGTGTTTCAACTTCCTGTTTGTGTTTCAACTTCCTGTTTATGTTTCAACTTCCTGTTTGTGTTTTAACTTCCTGGTTGTGTTTCAACTTCCTGTTTGTGTTTCAACTTCCTGGTTGTGTTTCAACTTCCTGTTTGTGTTTCAACTTCCTGGTTGTGTTTCAACTTCCTGTTTGTGTTTCAACTTCCTGTTTGTGTTTCAACTTCCTGTTTGTGTTTCAACTTCCTGTTTGTGTTTCAACTTCCTGGTTGTGTTTCAACTTCCTGTTTGTGTTTCAACTTCCTGGTTGTGTTTCAACTTCCTGTTTGTGTTTCAACTTCCTGTTTGTGTTTCAACTTCCTGTTTGTGTTTCAACTTCCTGGTTGTGTTTCAACTTCCTGTTTGTGTTTCAACTTCCTGTTTGTGTTTCAACTTCCTGTTTGTGTTTCAACTTCCTGTTTGTGTTTCAACTTCCTGGTTGTGTTTCAACTTCCTGTTTGTGTCTTCTTCCCCAACTTAGTCATATTTAACATGGTCACTCTCTCCAGGTGGATTTTAATAATTTAAGTTCAAAGTTCTTCCTCTGTACTAGTTAATACTAGGTCAAGCATTGACAGTGTGTACTCACCTATTTGTGGTTGCTGGGGTCGAGTCACAGCTCCTAGCTCCGCCTCTTCGTAGGTGTGTGTGTAGTCACTTAACTGTGGTTGCAGGGGTCGATTCATAGCTCCTGGCCCCTCCTCTTCACTGGTCGATGCTAGGTTACTCCCTCCCCGCTCCGTGAGCTTTATCATACTTCTCGTTAAAGCTGCGTGTGTGTGTATGTGTGTGTGTATGTGGTGTGTTGTGTATGTGTGTGTGTGTGTGTGTGTGTGTGTGTATGTGTATGTGTATGTGTGTGTGTGTATGTGTATGTGTGTATTGTGTGTGTGTGTGTGTGTGTGTGTGTGTGTGTGTGTGTGTGTGTGTCTACTCCCTATTTGTACTCACCTATTTGTGGTTGCAGGGTCGAGTCACAGCTCCTGGCCCCGCCTCTTCGCTGATTGCTACTAGGTCTCTCTCTCCCTGCCCCATGAGCTCTATCATACCTCGCCTTAAAACTATGTATGGTTCCCGCCTCCACTACGTCACTTTCTAGGCTATTCCACGGCCTGACTACTCTATGACTGAAGAAATACTTCCTAACATCCCTTGATTCATCTGAGTCTTCAACTTCCAATGTGACCTCTTGTGTCTGTGTCCCTTCTCTGGAACATCGCCTCTTTATCCACCTTGTCTCTTCCGCGCAGTATTTTATATGTCGTTATCATGTCTCCCCTGACCCTCCTGTCCTCCAGTGTCGTCAGGCCGATTTCCCTCAACCTTTCTTCGTAGGACAATCCCCGTAGCTCTGGGACATAGTCTTGTTGCAAACCTTTGCACTTTCTCTAATTCTTGACGTGCTTGACTAGGTGTGATTCCAAACTGGTGCTGCATACTCCAGTATGGCCTGACGTAAATGGTATACAGAGTCTTGAACGAATCCTTACTGAGGTATCGGAACGCTATCCGTAGGTTTGCCAGGCGCCCGTATGCTGCAGCAGTTATCTGATTGATGTGCGCCTCAGGAGATGTGCTCGGTGTTATACTCACCCCAAGATCTTTTTCCTTGTGTGAGGTTTGCAGTCTTTGGCCATCTAAACTGTATTGTGTCTGCGGTCTTCTTTGCCCTTCCCCAATCTTCATGACTTTGCATTTGGCAGGGTTAAATTCAAGGAGCCAGTTGCTGGACCAGGCTTGTAGCCTGTCCAGGTCTCTTTGTAGTCCTGCCTGATCCTCATCCGATTTGATTCTTCTCATTAACTTCGCATCATCTGCAAAAAAGGACACTTCTGAGTCTATCCCTTCCGTTATGTCGTTCACATATACCAAGAACAGCACAGGTCCTAGGACTGACCCCTGTGGAACCCCGCTTGTCATAGGCGCCCACTCTGACACCTCGTCGCGTACCATGACTCGTTGTTGCCTCCCTGTCAGGTATTCTCTGATCCATTGCAGTGCCTTTCCTGTTATGTGTGCCTGATCCTCTAGCTTTTGCAGTAACCTCTTGTGAGGAACTGTGTCGAAGGCCTTCTTGCAGTCCAAAATATGCAGTCGATCCCCCCTCTCTCTCTTGTCTTACTTCTGTCACCTTGTCATAAAACTCTAGTAGGTTAGGGGACACGGGAATTTTCCTTCCTGAAACCGTGCGGGTTGCCCAATTATACACGGGTTTCTTTCCAGGTGCCCCCCCCACTCTCCCCTATGACCCTTCCCCCTACCTTGAAATACATACACTTAGTGAAAACAGGTCTGTAGTTTATGCCCCCTGCCCTGTCCCCTTTTTTTAAAAATTGGGATTTACTTTTGGGCCTTTTTTCCCATCCCCTGGGGGAGTTAAACATTTTCCCAAATAAAGTTTTTAAGATCTTTTTTTAAGGGCTCCAAAAATATCTCTATTTCCCTCTAAAAAAGGACCCATGGAAAAGGTTTTTTCGGGGTCCCACCGCCTTTGGGGTGTCAATTTTCGCATAGCACTTTTTTTCACCCTCCCCCTTTGGGTTTAAAAGTACCTCATCCAGCCCCTTGCTGGTGTCCCCCCTGTTCTGTTTTCCCCTGGAGCCCCTACGGTTTTCCATTTAAAATACCTTTTTAAATTTTGGGTGTTAGCCCCCCTGACATCCCCTTTTGGGCCCGTTTCTTGTAAATTTTCCCCATCACCCTTCCTCACCCTAAATTAAACCGGGCCCCTTTGACTGTTGTTTTCCTCCGTGGGGTTTTTGTGTGTTGTGTTGTGTGTGTGTGGTGTGTGTGTGTGTGTTGTGTGTGTGGGTGGGGTGTGTGGTGGGTGTGTGTGTGTGTGTAGTTTGTGTGCCCGGGGTTTTGCCCTGTGGGGTCTTGTCTGTGGGGTTTGGGTTGGTTTTCTTTAACTTTTCTCGATATAAGGATTGGGGTGGGAAAGGGGAAGAAACTCCCCCGGGAATTTGCGAGTCATGCAACACAAAGACGTGGGTTGAGGGGGTCTTGCTGCTCACAAAGGAAAGTTTGACCAAACACAGTTGTCCCCGAACAACCTTCCCGCATTGGGGCTTTTTTTTCTCTGAGGGAGCGAAACGTTGCCCTAAAGAGTGTCCCCAAACCGCACGTCTGGCCCCAGGAAGTGGTTAAGCCTCGATCCCCCCGTTTGCTTTTTCGCGAGACACACCCCTTTTCCAACTAAAATTTTTTGTACAAAACCTAGGGAACTAGACTGTGAGAGGGGGCGGTACAATCAAGAAAACAGTCACCCCCTGCACTGGAAGGCCTAACAAGCTCTCCCCACAATATTAAAGTTTAAAAACTATCCACTCTGGGGACCGTTATTAAAATTTTTTTTTTAAAACCCTCTTTATAAAGAGGCCGGTCAAGGACTGGGCCCCGGGGGGCGTTGACTCCCAAAAAGATCTCCATTAGGGCAGTGCCCTTTAATGGGTTTGGTTACATTCCACCAATATCCTGGGCCCAAATTTAAAAGGGGCCCTTTAAAACCCTAAAATCTAGTTGCATTAAGCTGTGTAAATATAGCGAGGTCCAGGTATACTCCCGGTATACACAACTCTCACGCACATACACGGGGGAGAATACCCTACATACGTACAAATAAGAAAAGCTGATTTGGGGCAAGTGGACTTAGTAGCGAACCCGGAAAAGGCAGTGCCCGGGGCTTGGGAAACAACCCTGCAACCCCAAACAGGTGATACCTCTCAGCGCACTACACTGAAACTCGCCGCTCAGTTGTGTACCAAAGGGTCAAAAATTTTTTGGTGTCCCCCTTTTAAGATAAAAACTTTTTTATTTTACACATTTGAATTTACAGACTAAGTGCTGTTATCCTACCTCGGCTCATTTACAAATTATTGTAATCATGGGGGAGCACTAAACCCGTAGGATTATACAGCGCCTGTGGGGGAGAACGGAAGGTATTCAGGCTCATTTCAGGGAACTGGAGCACAGATCCAGTTCCCCGGATCCAAAGCCCCTCACCAGCGTCAAGGAACCTCCCTTGAGGGAAACTCATCACAAAGGTAACCTTTGTCTCAAGTATAGGTACACTACCACCCTCCCCAGGATGCGACACACAACTGTCGACTAACACCCGGGTACCTACTTGCTGCGAGATGAACAGGAATCTTCTACTCACCAACCTACTCACTATTTACCGGACATCTGCAGTTCTTTTGTTTTGCCTTTGTTCCTGATTTTTATACTCGGTTACCGGTCTTCTTGCTCTCCAACATTTTAATATCCTGGCACTTGGTAACGCTGAATTCTAGTAACCCGTTGACTGATCAATTCTGCTGGTGAACGAGGTCTTGTTGCAGTTAATTCCCGAGGCTGTTTCTTCTACAGGGTATTTCACTCGTAGAAGGCCCCAAGTTGGTACTCTCGTAGTTACAACCGTTTTGTTTGTAAATTATGGCTGTATTAAACAATAACTCGGGGTCGTTTACGAGTGAAACACCCTGTAGTATACGTACATCAAGAACAGAGGCGGTTCCAGCACTGATCCTTGGGCAGCCCCTACCCTCTTCAAGTTGCCCAGGCTGTGTTTCTTCCCGGACTCCTACTACGACTGCTACTGTTACTACAACTATTACTACTGATACTATAACTGCTATTTCTTCTGCTATTACTACTACTGTTACTACAACTATTACTACTGATACTATTGCTGCTGCTTATACTGCTATTACTACTGCTGCTACTGTTAGTACACCTATTGCTATTATTACTCATACTATTATTATTGCTTCTACTACTATTATTACTTTTACCACTATTGCTACTTATTCTACTGTTGCTACAACTATTACTACTATTATTATTACTATTATTACTATTTCTACAACTACTACTACTAATACTATTGCTACTACTTCTACTGTTACTGCAGCTATTACTACTTCTCCCTCCTTCCGTCCTGTCTTCGGGACTTCCTTGCTTTTCATCTTTCATTTGTGGCTTGACAATGGCCAAGGACAGACCGAAGGGTCGTCATCATGAATTTCCTCTCAAGTGCTGATTATACTGTAGATTTTGCCTGCTCACCCGGAGGTTATTCTCTAATCCACTGTAGTGCCTCTCATCTCATTTCCTCCTCCTCTACTTCCAGGCTCCGTCTCTCCTACAGTAGAGTGCCACATGGCTTCTTGCAGTGCCGGAATTAGGCACTCCACCCATCCCACTGTGTGCTGGAATGCTCTTCCTTTTGCTTGCGTTTGTTTGCGTGACCACTTGCTTTGTTTGCATGCGTAAGGGTTACCCTTTATTTTGTCTTATTAGTCTTAAGACTGTTTCCAGTTTGCGTCAAAATATTTGTTATTTCTCACGTTTTGATGTATGATTGTTCTAATAATAAGCAGTACGGTTAGTCTCTCTCTCTCTCTCTCTCTCTCTCTCTCCCTCACATACGGGTTCAGCGCTACTCACAAATATAAATCTGAATTACTAAATCCCGTAATTACATTAATCTGAATCATTTATTAAGTCGCACTAACTTCCGCTACCTATCATTTGCAGCTTCGTTATCACGCTAGAGAGATCTAAAAACAATATTGATAAAATATTTATCTTTAATCCCGTAACTGGATTAGTTTGTGCACCCCCCAAAAAATAGCCATATTAGCCAGTCTCATCCTGATTGTGTGTTCAGCGGGTGTGTTCAGTATTCATCCAGGTACTCATCCAGGTACTCAT
>NC_069467.1:11310316-11337816 GCF_026875155.1 Cherax quadricarinatus
ACAGTACTCTGGCAGGGCTGGACAGTACCCTAGCAGGGCTGGACAGTACCCTGGCAGGGCTGGACAGTACCCTGGCAGGGCTGGACAGTACCCTGGCAGGGCTGGACAGTACCCTAGCAGGGCTGGACAGTACCCTGGCAGGGCTGGACAGTACCCTGGCAGGGCTGGACAGTACCCTGGCAGGGCTGGACAGTACCCTGGCAGGGTTGGACAGTACCCTGGCAGGGCTGGACAGTACCCTGGCAGGGCTGGACAGTACCCTGGCAGGGCTGGACAGTACCCTGGCAGGGTTGGTACAGTAACCCTGGCAGGGCTGGACAGTACCCTGGCAGGGCTGGACAGTACCCTGGCAGGGCTGGACAGTACCCTGGCAGGGCTGGACAGTACCCTGGCAGGGCTGGACACTGCCTCAGGACGACCCATAATCTTGGAAAAACAGACACAAGTGCAGTTTAATGCGATCCCTTATTGATTACATTTCACCCACACAGTGGACTTTATCAAGTCACAAACAGATCTGCGTGTGACATGATAAAGCTCACTGTGTGGGCGAAACATAGTAAAAAAAATAATATTATACTGTATTTGTGTTTATTTTTCCATCGTGTCGATATTTTATACCAGTGATTTATATCGCCATAACCTCCCTCTCCGGTAAACATTGCCACAGATTTAGAAAACGTTTCTGGCCCTTGACCAAGACCTTCTTGTGGGGGAAGGGGTGAGAAGCCAGACTTTAGAAAAGGAAACTTGGCAGAGATAAAGGAACTCCTGGACGCAGCGCAGTGGGAAAAGAGCTGGAAACAAAGTGAGGAGTTGAGGTGATGGAGTACTTCGCTGGAAAGTGTCGGGTGGAAGAGGAGAACTTGATACCCAGAAGGTGCAATAGCAGAGACGTAGAGAGCCAGATATACAGTGAGACAAAAAAGAGAAACATAGGAGCGTAGGAAAACTAGAGAGATCATCTGAGATTATATATACCCAGGATGACTCGAGTATGGAACGATGGAAATAAATGGTATAAAATACCGACACAATGGAAATATAAACATAAACACATTATACTGCATTTGTGTTTATATTTCCATCGAGTATGGAACACATTCGTACAGCATAATGATGTCAACGAGATAAAGTCAGTTGATCAAATGAAAATGCTGGCCCACAGATGGCTCCAACTTCATCCTGTTCCCTACTTGTATGTCTCATAACAATAAAAATGCTTTCAAATGAGCTGATGTAGGCAACAGCTCTTAGCTTGCCAATAAAGTTAAGAATCCTTAACCTGTAAATAGCTTGTCAATAAAGCTAGGGATCCTTAACCTTGTCAAACCCTGTGTAAAAATAGAGAGAGAGAGAGAGAGAGAGAGAGAGAGAGAGAGAGAGAGAGAGAGAGAGAGAGAGAGAGAGAGAGAGAGAGAGAGAGAGAGAGAGAGAGAGAGAGAGAGAGAACAGAACAGAACAGACGAGAACAGAGAAGCAATCAGACATATAGGTGGGTGAGAATGGTTGGTTTTGAGAAGGACCTGCCTTGCATGGGCCAGTAGGCCTGCAGCAGTGTTCCTCCATTCTTATGTTCTTATACGAATACGGAAGAGTGAGGGAGATAAGCTGAGACACAATTTGAAATTGGCATAGTAGCCAAGACCAAATCTGATCTAAAACTACCTCAACGACTGTAAAGAACCTGATAAACTGACTGATGAAGGAAGGAGGAGAGCTCACAATGACGAGGAAATCCACGAAGAGATCTCAGTGGCACCGGCAACACAAGAAGAGGGAGACGTAAATCTTCAAGAGGTAGTGATGCTAGTATGAGGTTCTTGATCCAAGGCGCTTGATCACTCAAGCGCTGTATGACCCCTACTGGTATAAGCGCTTCCAGCTGAATGTAGTACAATAATTTTGGTGAACTGGAGTTGAGGTGCACACACTGACACCACACACAGATGTGCACACACTGACACCACACACAGATGTGCACACACTGACACCACACACAGATGTGCACACACTGACACCACACACAGATGTGCACACACTGACACCACACACAGATGTGCACACACTGACACCACACACAGATGTGCACACACTGACACCACACACAGATGTGCACACACTGACACCACACACAGATGTGCACACACTGACACCACACACAGATGTGCACACACTGACACCACACACAGATGTGCACACACTGACACCACACACAGATGTGCACACACTGACACCACACACAGATGTGCACACATTGGCACCACACACAGATGTGCACACACTGACACTACACAGATGTGCACACACTGACACCACACACATGTGCACACACTGACACCACACATAGATGTGCACACACTGACACTACACACAGATGTGCACACACCAACGCCACACACTGATGTGCACAACACACACACACACACACACACACACACACACACACACACACACACACACACACACACACACACACACACACACACAAACACACACAGTAGCGATCAGTGAAGAGGCGGGGCCAGGAGCTGAGTATCGACCCCTGCAACCACAATTAGGTGAGTACAATTAGGTGAGTCCACACACATAACGACATGACGGAAGGGATAGACTCAGAAGTGTCCCTGTTTGCAGATGACGTGAAGTTAATGAGGAGAATTAAATCAGACGGGGACCAAACAGGTCTACAAAGAGACCTGGACAGGCTGGATGCGTGGTCCAGAAACTGGCTCCTAGAATTTAACCCCGCCAAATGCAAGGTCATGAAGATCGGAGGAGGGCAAAGAAGACCGCAGACAGAGTATAGACTAGGAGGCCAAAGGCTGCAAACCTCACTCAAGGAGAAAGATCTTGGGGTGAGTATAATACCGAGTACATTACCAGAAGCACACATTAACCAGATAACTGCTGCGGCATATGGGCGCTTGGCAAACCTGAGAATAGCATTCCGGTACCTCAGTAAGGAATCGTTCAAGACTTTATACACTGTGTACGTCAGGCCCATACTGGAGTACGCAGCACCAGTTTGGAACCCACACCTGGTCAAACACGTCAAGAAATTAGAGAAAGTGCAAAGGTTTGCAACAAGGCTAGTTCCAGAGTTAGGGGGAATGCCCTATGAAGAAAGGTTAAGGGAAATCGGTCTGATAACACTGGAAGACAGGGAGGGGGATCAGGGGAGACATGATAACGACATACAAAATACTGCGTGGAATAGACAAGGTGGACAGAGACAGGATGTTCCAGAGATGGGACACAGAAACAAGGGGTCACAATTGGAAGCTGAAGACTCAGATGAGTTTTAGGGATGTTAGGAAGTATTTCTTCAGTCATAGAGTAGTTAGGAAGTGGAATAGTCTGGCAAGCGATGTAGTAGAGGCAGGAACTATACATAGTTTTAAGACGAGGTATGATAAAGCTCATGGAGCAGGGGGAGAGAGGACCTAGTAGCGGTCGGTGAAGAGGCTGGGCCAGGAGCTGAGTCTCGACCTCTGCAACCACAATTAGGTGAATTAGGTGAGTACACACACACACACACACACACACACACACACACACACACACACACACACACACACATAACAAGGTCGCTACGGAAGTCGGTAACCGCGTAATGAACCTTTATCAACAATGGAACTATTTTAGGAGTAATGGAACTATTCTTGGAACAGTGGCACTATTCTTGGAACAGTGGCACTATTCTTGGAACAGTGGCACTATTCTTGGAACAGTGGCACTATTCTTTGAACAGTGGCACTATTCTTGGAACAGTGGCACTATTCTTGGAGCAGTTGATATATTCCTGGACTAGTGACACTATTCCTGGACTAGTGGCACTATTGTTGGACTAATGGAACTATTGCTGGACTAGTGGCACTATTGCTGGACTAGTGGCACTATTGCTGGACTAGTGGCACTATTCCTGAACTAATGGCACTATTCTTGGACTAATGACACTTTCTTTACTACTGACACTATTCCTGAACTAGTGACACTATTCTTAGACTAGTGGCACTATTCCTGGACTAGCGGCACTATTCTTGGAAGAGTGACACACACATCTCGACACAATGCTGCTGATACGCTCCTTAGAAATTCTTGTCCCGCAAAAATCACGGAGTGAAAATCTCACGGTCGGTACACAGGAAAAATATGGAGGCAGTAAGTTCTGTAATCTCTCAGTTCTCCCGTGAATACATTAACAATTATGAGCTCCGTAAGTGGAAATATGACTGTAGTGCGGCCTCGTTGTGTCCTCACGTGAAGATGAATTGTTCTGAAGACCGGAACTGCCTCTGGCCGGGTTTGGTTCTTGAGACCGGAAACTGCCTCTGGCCGAGTTTGGTTTTGGAGACTGGAACTGCCTCTGGTCAGGTTTGGTTCTGGAGACCGGAACTGCCTCTGGCCGGGTTTGGTTCTGGAGATCGGAACTGCCTCTGGCCGGGTTTGGTTCTGGAGACCGGAACTGCCTCTGGTCATGTTTGGTTCTGGAGACTGGAACTGTCTCTGATCAGAGGCAGTTACAAGCGATGGAAAGGTATTTAGAGTAGAGGAATAGCGCCTTCATAAGCTAGAAGATGGAATTTGATCAGGCAGAAATAGAAACGATAGGCCATTCTGAGCGGAGAAAAGGGCTTTAGTGATCAGCGTGTGTGTAAAGCTTCGTCGGGCCACGATGTGACTGAGCGTTGATCATGTAAAGCGTCGGCTCTAATAGCGGTCATATTATGTTGTCAAGCTTGAAAAAACGAAGCGTTGCCACAATAAAATATCGCATTAGTTGCACGTGTGTCATTTTTTCCCTAGCATACTGTCAGTAACTCTACCTATATTATTAAAAGAGAGAGGACATGTTCTGCACTCATAGAGGGAACCATCCTTGGACCATTGAAGTAGAAGGGGCTGGGGTTATTGGATAGAGGGAATATCTTTCTTGGATCAGTGACGTAGAAGGTCTTGTGTGTCAGACCGTGGCAGTAAATCCTAACGGATGAAAGTACACGGATGGCAGTCAGGTGGAAGGCAGGTGACACTCAGATATCGGTCAAGTGAATGACAGGTGGCACACAGATGGCAGTCAAGTGAAAGGCAGGAGGCACACAGATGGCAGTCAGGTGGAAGGCAGGAGATACGCAGATGACAGTCAGGTAGAAGGCAGGAGGCACACAGATGACAGTCAAGTGAAAGGCAGGAGGCACACAGATGGCAGTCAAATGAAAGGCAGGAGGCACACAGATGGCAGTCAGGTGGAAGGCAGGAGATACGCAGATGACAGTCAGGTAGAAGGCAGGAGGCACACAGATGACAGTCAAGTGAAAGGCAGGAGGCACACAGATGGCAGTCAGGTGGAAGGCAGGAGGCACACAGATGGCGGTCAAATGAAAGACAGGAGGCACACAGATGGCAGACAGGTAGAAGGCAGATGGCAGAGAGGTGAGCTGAGGGAGGTAAGGCTGAAGAAGGCGGTGCGGGTCCTCCACTTCGAGAGGCTTCAAGAGCCTCGCCTCAATAGATTTCATCGCCACAATGACCCTTGAAGAGCTCTCATCAGCCGGTGTTATTGGTGCCACCGGCCCTCCAGCCTCCTTCAGGTTCTGATCTGGTTATGACTGAAGAGGAAGCAGCGACCTCACTCACGCTCACTCTCTAGTCTTCTGCTTTTTTTGCCTTCACTTGGTTGTTGAGCTCTGGCTCTGTGTCTTCACTTGGTTGTTGAGCTCTGGTTTTGTCTTCACTTGGTTGTTGAACTCTGGTTCATTGTTTTCATCTGGTTGTTGAGTTCTGGTTGCGTCTTCACAGACAGGAGAGTGGTAGAACACTGGGAGAGAAGTAGTTTCACAGTGACCAACATGAAATAAGAGATGGTAAATCTCGTCTTACCAACCTGTTGGATTTTTTTGACAAAGTAACGGAAGCGACTCACGAAATCGTAATAACACAGTTGCAAACAACCCACTGTACGGGAGGAGCTAGAACCCATGGCAAGTTTTACGACTCATTTGCCCTGGGTTCTAACCTCACCCGCACCATAGATTTTTAGCAGAAGTAAGACAAGGGAGAGGGCTAGGTGCAATGCATTTTCTAAGACTGGATGAAGGTATCTGAGGCAGTTCCATAAGACTGGGGCAAAAACTTGAGGTGCCTGCAAAAATAATGAAAGAACGTTCTACGGTGGATCAACGAGTTCTCCAGAGGGATTGTCCGGGAAGGGCGTCAGAATGGGAAACTGTGACAAGCAGGGTACCACAAGGATGGGTAGTAGGACCGGTACTGTTTCTGGTTTCTGGTAATGACTTACCAGAGGGAATTGAGTCAGATGTATCTCTGGCTGTTAATGTAAAGCTAATGAGGAGAATAAAAACAGAGGAGGACGGGAAGAGGCTGCAAAAAGATCTGGACAAACTGGAGGACTGGGCAGATAAATTGTTGTTTGAATTCAACCCCCAGCAAATACAAGGACATGAAGATGCATGTGATCTCTTCTGGCAGTGTTGATTAGGGGTCAGGTTCACCTCATGCAGTCGTTGACAAGATGGGGAAATGAACACCTGACAAGTGTAAGAACCCTCCACTAAGAACTCTGACAATCTTGTAAACACCAAGGAAGAACCAAACTTCTCCTGCTTCAGTATCACAGTGAGTAAAAGCGCAACAAATCATCTTTATTGGCTGGCTTCCGATAGCCTTTAAACGTAAAGTTATCTCCGGATCTGCACAGCAGGATGCTCAGGAAGGAAAGTTTATCATCCTGTTCCTCCTCCCACATGGTAAATCTGATAGACAGATCCATGTCGTTGAGTTTGGAGAGCATTGCACAATTACCGGAACACCGTCCCCCTAGCTTAACCATGTCATACTCATGGGGATGATTGGTACAAAGCTTTTTGTTCCATCTATAAATTACTTACATGAAGAAACACTAGGACATATTTATTAAAGAATATTTCGTTCCTGGGACCTTTGTTACTTCAAGGTTACCCACTACGTCAGATTACCCACTACGTCAGATTACCCACTACGTCAGATTACCCACTACGTCAGATTACCCACTACGTCAGATTACCCACTACCTCAGATTACCCACTACGTCAGATTACCCACTACGTCAGATTACCCACTACGTCAGATTACCCACTACCTCAGATTACCCACTACGTCAGATTACCCACTACGTCAGATTACCCACTACGTCAGATTACCCACTACGTCAGATTACCCACTACGTCAGATTACCCACTACGTCAGATTACCCACTACCTCAGATTACCCACTACGTCAGATTACCCACTACGTCAGATTACCCACTACGTCAGATTACCCACTACCTCAGATTACCCACTACGTCAGATTACCCACTACGTCAGATTACCCACTACGTCAGATTACCCACTACGTCAGATTACCCACTACGTCAGATTACCCACTACGTCAGATTACCACTACGTCAGATTACCCACTACCTCAGATTACCCACTACGTCAGATTACCCACTACGTCAGATTACCCACTACGTCAGATTACCCACTACGTCAGATTACCCACTACCTCAGTAAGTGGTGAACCCATAGCCATGCCAAGTACTGTCTGTAGAAAGACTTCCCAGTAGAAAATCAATTTAAATTGATACACATCTTTGTTAGATCGACTAAACTTTTAACAGGAATAGCAGAAACGGAAAGAGGAACACTTAAGAAAGTAAGGAGAAAGTCAGAAGACAGAAAGGGTAAAGAAAATTACAGAAGATAGGTTAAGAGAAAGATGAAAAGGACGAGATCAGGTCACATCACTAGTAATTTTTAACGATTAGAGCCTATGACGATAAACTGAAAAAAAGGTATTCCGGTAACTGGTCAAAAGAGAGGCATACATAGGCGAATCAAGAGAGGAGAGGGGCAGTTAAGAAATCAATATATTCGGTTAAAGAGAGAAAGGATTTAGGAGTTCCGGTTAGCAGTAATCTGAAACTAAGACAACAGTGCATAAATGTTCACAATAAAGAGAACAAATTCCTTGGCTTCATATCAAGAAACATGAATAATGTGTACGAATGGTATACAATACCGACAAGATGAGAGTAAGACACGTGTGCAACTTCTGGGTATCTTTATTGTAGACGTTTCGCCATCCAGTGGCTTTATCAATACAAATTCTAGGACATAACTTGAAGACAGTAGAACTATGTACAGAAGATGAGGTAATCAGTCCCTCAACCTAGGAGTAGGTGCGAACAGCACCATAGTCGTGGAGATTCTGAAGCAGAAGAAAGAATCCTGGCGCTTATATAGTAACGTCAGGTGTAGGCGGGATTCCCCAGTGGAAGTAGGTCCTTCCCAAAGAGATGGGTTAGTTGTAGTAGTAGATGTCGTAGTCGTGAAGGTTATGTACATGTCCTCAGAATTAAGATTCCATGACTACGACATCTACTACTACAACTAACCCATCTCTTTGGGAAGGACCTACTTCCACTGGGGAATCCCGCCTACACCTGACGTTACTATATAAGCGCCAGGATTCTTTCTTCTGCTTCAGAATCTCCACGACTATGGTGCTGTTCGCACCTACTCCTAGGTTGAGGGACTGATTACCTCATCTTCTGTACATAGTTCTACTGTCTTCAAGTTATGTCCTAGAATTTGTATTGATAAAGCCACTGGATGGCGAAACGTCTACAATAAAGATACCCAGAAGTTGCACACGTGTCTTACTCTCATCAAACATGAATAATAGAAGTCCTCGGGTTGTTCTTCAACTCTATATATCCTTGGTTAGGCCTCATTTACACTATGCTGCTCAGTTCTGGTCACCATATTACAGAATGTATATAAATTCACTGGAAAACGTACAAAGGAGGATGAAAAAGTTGATCCCATGTATCAGAAATCTTCCCTATGAGGATAGACTGAGGGCCCTGAATCTGCACTCTCTAGAAAGGCGTAGAATTAGGGGGGATATGATCGAGGTGTATGAATGGAAAACAGGAATAAATAAAGGCGATGTAAATAGTGTGCTAAAAATATCTAGCCAAGACAGGGCTTGCAGCAATGGTTTTAATTAAGTTGGAAAAATTCAGATTCAGGAAGGATATAGGAAAGCACTGGTTTGGTAATAGAGTTGTGGATGAGTGGAACAAAATCCCGAGTACGGTCATAGAAGCTAAAACGTTGTGTAGTTTTAAAAACAGGTTGGATAAGTACATGAGTGGATGTGGATGGGTGTGAGTTGGACCTGACTAGCTTGTGCTAATAGGTCTGATGCTATGCTCCTTCCTTAAGTGGATGTGATCTGGACCTGACTAGGTTGGGTCAGTGGCATAAGCTGGTAGGTGACTTGGACCTGCCTTGCATGGGCCAGTAGGCCTGATGCAGTGTTCCTTTTTATATTCTTATGTGAATAGAAATATAACCAGGACTAAGACACCTGACAGGACTATTTGTGTAAAGGACAACTGAACACGCTAGCGTCTGTGAAAGATGAACCAGTAACACCTACCACGAGTTCCTTGTAAACTAGCGTAGTATACCATCAGCTGGTGTTGCCTGTACCTGGATTACAACGACAGCTTACACAACACCCCTTGTTATGATTCCACTGTTACACAACACCCCTTGTTATGATTCCACTGTTACACAACACCCCTTGTTATGATTCCACTGTTACACAACACCCCTTGTTATGATTCCACTGTTACACAACACCCCTTGTTATGATTCCACTGTTACACAGCACTGCTTGTTATGATTCCACTGTTACACAGCACTGCTTGTTACGATTCCACCACCGGAAGATGTAATTACGTCTGGGCTATAAAAGTAATCGTTAATTATAGTATATTGGGCTTTTATATACCTCTTTGGAGGGTGGGGGCGGGGTGGGGTTTGCGGTCGTGTGGGGTGGGGTAGTGTGGAGTGGGGTAGTGTGGAGTGGGGTGTGGGTGTGAGAGGGGTTGTAAGAGTGTAGGCCGACACTCAGGTAGCAGGGGTTTGGTTAGCACCTGAATGGTAAGCTTTTGCGATCTGATAGGGTGGGTGAAGCGGACTTGTTGCCAGAGTGTCAACCTCAGGTCCACCGTGACGGAGGCTAAAGTCGCCGTTACTCACGGCATTGTTTCACTCACAGTATTGTTTCACTCACGGTATTGTTTCACTCACGGTATTGTTTCGGCCACGGAACTGTTCCAGCCACGGAACTATGACTTTTATTCTTTATTACGGAACTTGAACTGATGCGGTCAGATTCAGTTCTCTGTGTCATCACTCCAAGATTCAGTTCTCTCAGTGCCATCACTCCAAGATTCAGTTCTCTCAGTGCCATCACTCCAAGATTCACTTCTCTCAGTGTCATCACTCCAGGATTCGGTTCTCTCAGTGCCATCACTCCAGGATTCAGTTCTCTCAGTGCCATCACTCCAGGATTCAGTTCTCTCAGTACCATCACTCCAGGATTCAGTTCTCTCAGTGTCATCACTCCAAGATTCAGTTCTCTCAGTGTCATCACTCCAGGATTCAGTTCTCTCAGTGCCATCACTCCAGGATTCAGTTCTCTCAGTGTCATCACTCCAAGATTCAGTTCTCTCAGTGTCATCACTCCAGGATTCAGTTCTCTCAGTGCCATCACTCCAGGATTCAGTTCTCTCAGTGTCATCACTCCAAGATTCAGTTCTCTCAGTGCCATCACTCCAGGATTCAGTTCTCTCAGTGCCATCACTCCAGGATTCAGTTCTCTCAGTGCCATCACTCCAGGATTCAGTTCTCTCACTGCCATCACTCCAGGATTCAGTTCTCTCAGTGCCATCACTCCAGGATTCAGTTCTCTCAGTGCCATCACTCCAGGATTCAGTTCTCTCACTGCCATCACTCCAGGATTCAGTTCTCTCAGTGTCATCACTCCAGGATTCAGTTCTCTCAGTGCCATCACTCCAGGATTCAGTTCTCTCAGTGTCATCACTCCAGGATTGAGTTCTCTCAGTGCCATCACTCCAGGATTCAGTTCTCGCAGTGCCATCACTCCAGGATTCAGTTCTCTCAGTGTCATCACTCCAAGATTCAGTTCTCTCAGTGCCATCACTCCAGGATTCAGTTCTCTCAGTGTCATCACTCCAGGATTCAGTTCTCTCAGTGTCATCACTCCAAGATTCAGTTCTCTCAGTGTCATCACTCCAGGATTCAGTTCTCTCAGTGTCATCACTCCAAGATTCAGTTCTCTCAGTGCCATCACTCCAGGATTCAGTTCTCTCAGTGCCATCACTCCAGGATTCAGTTCTCTCAGTGCCATCACTCCAGGATTCAGTTCTCTCACTGCCATCACTCCAGGATTCAGTTCTCTCAGTGCCATCACTCCAGGATTCAGTTCTCTAAGTGCCATCACTCCAGGATTCAGTTCTCTCACTGCCATCACTCGAGGATTCAGTTCTCTCAGTGTCATCACTCCAAGATTCAGTTCTCTCAGTGCCATCACTCCAGGATTCAGTTCTCTCAGTGTCATCACTCCAGGATTGAGTTCTCTCAGTGCCATCACTCCAGGATTCAGTTCTCGCAGTGCCATCACTCCAGGATTCAGTTCTCTCAGTGTCATCACTCCAAGATTCAGTTCTCTCAGTGCCATCACTCCAGGATTCAGTTCTCTCAGTGTCATCACTCCAGGATTCAGTTCTCTCAGTGTCATCACTCCAAGATTCAGTTCTCTCAGTGTCATCACTCCAGGATTCAGTTCTCTCAGTGTCATCACTCCAAGATTCAGTTCTCTCAGTGCCATCACTCCAGGATTCAGTTCTCTCAGTGCCATCACTCCAAGATTCAGTTCTCTCAGTGCCATCACTCCAGGATTCAGTTCTCTCAGTGTCATCACTCCAAGATTAAGTTCTCTCAGTGTCATCACTCCAAGATTCAGTTCTCTCAGTGTCATCACTCCAGGATTCAGTTCTCTCAGTGTCATCACTCCAGGATTCAGTTCTCTCAGTGTCATCACTCTAAGATTCAGTTCTCTCAGTGTCATCACTCCAAGATTCAGTTCTCTCAGTGTCATCACTCCAAGATTCAGTTCTCTCAGTGCCATCACTCCAGGATTCAGTTCTCTCAGTGTCATCACTCCAGGATTCAGTTCTCTCAGTGTCATCACTCCAAGATTCAGTTCTCTCAGTGTCATCACTCCAGGATTCAGTTCTCTCAGTGTCATCACTCCAAGATTCAGTTCTCTCAGTGTCATCACTCCAAGATTCAGTTCTCTCAGTGCCATCACTCCAAGATTCAGTTCTCTCAGTGTCATCACTCCAGGATTCAGTTCTCTCAGTGCCATCACTCCAGGATTCAGTTCTCTCAGTGTCATCACTCCAGGATTCAGTTCTCTCAGTGTCATCACTCCAAGATTCAGTTCTCTCAGTGTCATCACTCCAAGATTCAGTTCTCTCAGTGCCATCACTCCAAGATTCAGTTCTCTCAGTGCCATCACTCCAGGATTCAGTTCTCTCAGTGTCATCACTCCAGGATTCAGTTCTCTCAGTGTCATCACTCCAGGATTCAGTTCTCTCAGTGTCATCACTCCAGGATTCAGTTCTCTCAGTGTCATCACTCCAAGATTCAGTTCTCTCAGTGTCATCACTCCAGGATTCAGTTCTCTCAGTGTCATCACTCCAGGATTCAGTTCTCTCAGTGTCATCACTCCAAGATTCAGTTCTCTCAGTGCCATCACTCCAGGATTCAGTTCTCTCAGTGTCATCACTCCAGGATTCAGTTCTCTCAGTGTCATCACTCCAAGATTCAGTTCTCTCAGTGTCATCACTCCAGGATTCAGTTCTCTCAGTGTCATCACTCCAAGATTCAGTTCTCTCAGTGTCATCACTCCAGGATTCAGTTCTCTCAGTGTCATCACTCCAGGATTCAGTTCTCTCAGTGTCATCTCTCCAAGATTCAGTTCTCTCAGTGCCATCACTCCAGGATTCAGTTCTCTCAGTGTCATCACTCCAGGATTCAGTTTTCTCAGTGTCATCACTCCAAGATTCAGTTCTCTCAGTGTCATCACTCCAGGATTCAGTTCTCTCAGTGTCATCACTCCAAGATTCAGTTCTCTCAGTGTCATCACTCCAGGATTCAGTTCTCTCAGTGTCATCACTCCAGGATTCAGTTCTCTCAGTGTCATCACTCCAAGATTCAGTTTCTCTCAGTGTCATCACTCCAGGATTCAGTTCTCTCAGTGTCATCACTCCAGGATTCAGTTCTCTCAGTGTCATCACTCCAAGATTCAGTTCTCTCAGTGTCATCACTCCAGGATTCAGTTCTCTCAGTGCCATCACTCCAGGAGTCAGTTCTCTCAGTACCATCACTCCAGGATTCAGTTCTCTCAGTGTCATCACTCCAGGATTCAGTTCTCTCAGTGTCATCACTCCAAGATTCAGTTCTCTCAGTGTCATCACTCCAGGATTCAGTTCTCTCAGTGTCATCACTCCAGGATTCAGTTCTCTCAGTGTCATCACTCCAAGATTCAGTTCTCTCAGTGTCATCACTCCAGGATTCAGTTCTCTCAGTGTCATCACTCCAAGATTCAGTTCTCTCAGTGTCATCACTCCAGGATTCAGTTCTCTCAGTGTCATCACTCCAGGATTCAGTTCTCTCAGTGTCATCACTCCAAGATTCAGTTCTCTCAGTGTCATCACTCCAGGATTCAGTTCTCTCAGTGCCATCACTCCAGGATTCAGTTCTCTCAGTGTCATCACTCCAAGATTCAGTTCTCTCAGTGTCATCACTCCAGGATTCAGTTCTCTCAGTGCCATCACTCCAGGATTCAGTTCTCTCAGTGCCATCACTCCAGGATTCAGTTCTCTCAGTGCCATCACTCCAAGATTCAGTTCTCTCAGTGTCATCACTCCAAGATTCAGTTCTCTCAGTGTCATCACTCCAGGATTCAGTTCTCTCAGTGCCATCACTCCAGGATTCAGTTCTCTCAGTGTCATCACTCCAAGATTCAGTTCTCTCAGTGTCATCACTCCAGGATTCTGATATAATCTCGAACTTTCTTTTGCTAAACTGAATTGAAAAGTTAGTAAAATTTCTCTAGGTTTTCCAATTTTCGTTTTTTCCCTTTTTTTCCCTCGTGAATTTTGAATTTTCTACATCGCATTAAGTTTTAGAAAACAAACATCTGGGAACCTTCATTGAGGAAATAAAAATTTCAATGTCTCATTTAGATGTCTCATTCCTCGCCTGTATTAAACATTTAATTTGAAAGTAGACTAAGGCAGGTCGTATTCAAGCAAGATTTGTGCGAGAAGGACCTACCTAACATGGGCCAAAAGGTTTACTGCAGTGTCCCTCTATTCCTATGTTTATTATGTTCACATACAGTACGTGGTAATTAGGTCGTGACCCAGGCACCCTCTGCCCAGGGGTCAATGTCTGTGTGACCTAATTAACTCCAGTCTGTTCTCAGGCGTTCAATTAATCTCAGGGCGTCGTTACTCAAATATGGATTCAGGGGAGGAAAAAAGGAGGGTCTTGGGCAATTCAAAGGCAAACAATCTCCCAAATCAGGTAAACAGAGAGTAAAGGTGGTGGAGTGAGTGTTGGGAGTCTTAGTGAGGCACAGGCAAGGTAAACAAGACTGGTGTTGACACTGGAGAAACACTCTCTCTTTCAAGCAGGGTAGCCACTCTCCCGTCACTCTCTCCTCCTGTGTAGCCGTCACATCACCTATAATAATAATAATAATAATAATAATAATAATAATAATAATAATAATAATAATAATAATAATAATAATAATAATAGTACTTCTGTTACTACTTCTGCTACTACTACTGCTACTACTGTTACTACCACCACCACCACTACTACTACTACTACTACTACTACTACTACTACTACTGCTGCTGCTACTACTACTACTACTACTACTACTACTACTACTACTACTACTACTACTAATAATAATAATAATAATTTGAATCCTGCAACGAATGTACAACAGGAGGCTGAGGGACTTACCACCTCTGTCGTTTATTCTCCAGGCTGAGGGACTGATCGCTCTATGTCTACTTTTCCAAGGCGTCTGGTGTCTACTGAAAAGGCAAAACGTTTCGTCAGTAAAGAAGCAAATACATCGTGGATTCATATAATCTCATCTTTACTGTACGAGTGTAAAGGAAATTCCCAAGTAATAGTAACTCCAGTTCTGTCAGGCGGTCAAGACACATGTGCAGTATTTCCCACATTTGATTGATGAAACGTTTAGCCCCACTAGCGGTCAAAACGTACTCAATACTGTACATGTGTTTACAGTTCCAAGACTGTCGGTGCTGACATACTTTGTACCTTGTACAGAACCTGTGAAGCTGCTGTAACTGCCGCACCCACCTTTAATGATATACCTTTAATGTGTTGCAAGAGTTTTCCTACTCCAGCAGCCCGACCTTGGGGCAGGCTTGTCTGCTGCTTGCAAAGTCAACTACAGGGAAATTCTTGACGGTAACCTCATTTGCCTTACAGAAGTTTCCCAGCCTCATTCTGACAGATTTCATCGCTTGAAATACGAATCCCATCCTCTGCAAAAGGGTTGTGATAGATTGTATTCCCACAGTGTAACTATCGTATGATATAGAGGAGCAACAGAATGCGGGTGTGACCAGGTTTAATCCATGAACTTCCAGCCTGTTTATAAGTTTTGCACACTGGCAGGATCGCTGGTCTCTCTTTCTTGTTTTAGGAACGTGTATGGTTGCTGATAATTCTTACCTTTTACACATATTCACTACATACTTATTCTTATTTCTGAGGGGTATGTATTTCTCGCTAGCCTTTATTCTTTGAAATATTTCCTTTCTAATTTAGAAGTGCTGGTCTGAGGCAGGGCAGCGGGAATAGTGATCCCTGGAACCAGTAACATATGTAGAAGTCGCTTATCTTAATTACTTTGGTTGAAAATATCTTTATCTGTTAAATATTTAGCATCGGAAGTTGAGATTTTTAGGTCCTCCGCTTTGTGTATCAGGAACCAGGTTCAGGCCGCTTCGGCGCAAGTTGTCAGTGGGCCTATAAACTACAACAAGACGGAGGAACCAGGTTCAGGCTCGCTACTGGGCAAGTTGTCAGTGTCCCTATAAACCACAACAAGACGGAGGAACCCGGTTCGATATTTGCGGCCCACGGGTTCAGTCTCACGGAGCTGTAAGTCCTGTTTTCGGACGTTTCATCCTGATGCCGCAACTCCAGGTCTAAGTGGAGATAAATGGTATAAAATACCGACATGATGGAGAAACAAACACAAATGCAGTATAATACTATCCTTTAATGATAACGTTTCGCCCACATAATGGGCTTTACCAAGTCATAAACAGATCTACTTAAGTGAATAATACATGAGTATTTGTAGGGTGGAAAGTCAGGTGGAGAATGTTGAGTAGGTTACATTTGAGATTTGAGACACATGTTGCCTAGGCATTATGACAGCGGTATGGTGTTGTGGAGGAGGTTTGGAGGTGTTATAACAGCGATGTGGTGTTGTGGAGGTAGTGTGAAGGTGTTATGCCAGTGGTGTGATGTTATGGTGGTGGTATGGTGGTGTCTGGAGCCACGACTCCCGGCAGTGACTTGCGTCTTGAGCCAGGCTGCAGTGTAAACACACCGAGTTACCTCACTCCAATACTTTCACTGTCTTGTGTCTGGGGCACCAGCTACCCTTATTCTTAGGGCATCAGGTGTACCCAAGGGCATCAGGTGTACCCCAGGGCATCAGATGTACTCCAGTGCATCAAGTGTACTCTAGAGCATCAGGTGTACCCCAGGGCATCAGGTGTACCCTAGGGCATCAAGTGTACTCCCTCCTTCATAATATTATCTGCGGTCGACGGAAAAGTAAATTTAGAAGATTTAAGGAGAGATACTGAGATTCCTCCTGACTGCTTAGAGCTCTAGAGCTCCTAGAGCTCTAAATTATAGAAATTAGAGCCACCTTCTCCCTCCTCGTATCAGTCTTGACTAACTCCTTCCTCCTTCACAGGCGCGCTGGGGCCGTTACAGGCTTAGAGCTTCCCCATCAGTAGAGTAATGTTGTTGATGAGAGTGTGAAATGCTGCCATATTGATGTATTAATGTGTACACATCGAGTTGATGTATTATTGATGAATAAATGGCGCATTGATGCCAATATTGATATATGTATATATATATATATATAAATATATATATATAATAAATATATATATATATATATATATATATATATATATATTATATTTTTAAATTATATATTTTTATATATATATATATTTTATATATAAAATATATATTTTATATATATATATATATATATATATTTAAACATCGTAATGTGCACTGATATATATAAATATCGTATAATTATTGATGTATAAACATTGCATTAGTGCATTTATTGATGTATAAGTATCGTTATAATCATTGATTTATAAACACTGTTATAACTGATGTATAAATATCGTAATAATTATTTACTGATGTATAAACATCTTTTTGGTGCAATTTTTACATATAAACTTATCCTCGATGTGTTTGCTGTCATGTAAACATCTTATTGATGCGTTTATTGATGTCCAAACGTTTATTGATGTCCAAAAGTTTATTGATGTTCAAACGTTTATTGATGTCCAAACGTTTATTGTTTTTGACCAAAAGTTTAATTTATTCCAAAACGTTTTTTGATGTCCAAAAGTTTATTGATGTTCAAACGTTTATTGATGTCCAAAAGTTTATTGATGTTCAAACGTTTATTGATGTCCAAACGTTTATTGATGACCAAAAGTTTATTGATGTCCAAACGTTTATTGATGTCCAAATGTTTATTGATGTCCAAACGTTTATTGATGTCCAAAAGTTTATTGATGTTCAAACGTTTATTGATGTCCAAAAGTTTATTGATGTCCAAACGTTTATTGATGTCCAAAAGTTTATTGATGTCCAAACGTTTATTGATGTCCAAACGTTTATTGATGTCCAAAGTTTATTGATGTCCAAACGTTTATTGATGTCCAAACGTTTATTGATGTCCAAACGTTTATTGATGTCCAAACGTTTATTGATGTCCAAACGTTTATTGATGTCCAAACGTTTATTGATGTCCAAACGATATCAGAACATCGTTTTAGTGTATGTTGATGTATTCATTCATGCATAAATGCCAAATTGATGTTTCAATTGATGTACGGGAGAGGGTGAGCGTAGCGGCAGGAGGAACATCTTAGTACGTCTCTGTTAAACCTGATAATGATCGTGGGCAGGGTCGAAACTTCGTCTACATTTCCCCCCTTCCTCCCACTCTAAGTAATGTGGGAAACGTGTAAACAGGCTCAGCTTAACGTGGGAGGAGTTAAAGTGGGAGTTCGGTCGAGCGTGAGATAAGATTAACTGGGAGCTTATCACAACGCATTGTAAAAGTGATGAGCTCAGTGTAAGCTTAGTGTGAGCTTAGCATGAGATTAGTGTGGGCTTAGTGTGAGCTTAGCATGAGATCAGTGTGAGCTTAGTGTGAGCTTAGCATGAGATCAGTGTGAGCTTAGTGTGAGCTTAGCATGAGATCAGTGTGAGCTTAGTGTGAAGTCGATGGGAGCTTAGTGTGAGTTCAATGTGTGCTCAGTGTGAGTTTAGTGTGAGATCGATGTGAGCTCAGTGTGAGATTAGTGTGAGCTCAATGTGAGATTAGTGTGAGCTCAGTGTGAGCTCAGTGTGAGATTAGTGTGAGCTCAGTGTGAGATTAGTGTGAGCTCAGTGTGAGATTAGTGTTAGCTCAGTGAGATTAGTGTGAGCTCAGTGTGAGATTAGTGTGAGCTCAGTGTCAGCTTAGTGTGAGCTCAGTGTGAGCTTAGTCTGAGCTCAGTGTGAGCTCAGGCACGTGATCTTATCTCTGGTCGTGAGGGAGTTAGGTGGAAAATTGATCGATGTGAGTCGTTCTGGATGAGGGGAAGCTAGGGGGAACGGGAGTAAAGGAAGGGGTGGAAAGAGGATAAATGGAAGGAGGGAGGGGGTGGTAAGAGGTTAAGGGAGGTAAAGGGGGGAAGGGGAAAGGGATTAAATGTTGATTGGAGAAACAGTGGATATATTTTTAATTAAAATAATGCATCCATTACCAGTGTGCTGCTACACTGTTCTGTGTGATAGTTACACAGTGGGAACACCAGCAGTGTGCTGCTACACTGCTCTGTGTGATAGTTACACAGTGGGAACACCAGCAGTGTGCTGCTACACTGTTCTGTGTGATAGTTACACAGTGGGAACACCAGCAGTGTGCGCTAACACTTTTTCTGTGTGTAGTTACACAGTGGGAACACCAGCAGTGTGCTGCTACGCTATTCTGTGTGATAGTTACACAGTGGGAGCACCAGCAGTGTGCTGCTACACTATTCTGTGTGATAGTTACACAGTGGGAGCACCAGCAGTGTGCTGCTACACTATTCTGTGTGATAGTTACACAATGGGAAAACCAGCAGTGTGCTGCTACACTATTCTGTGTGATAGTTACACAATGGGAGCACCAGCAGTGTGCTGCTACACTATTCTGTGTGATAGTTACACAGTGGGAACACCAGCAGCGTGCTGCTACACTATTCTGTGTGATAGTTACACAGTGGGAACACCAGCAGTGTGCTGCTACACTATTCTGTGTGATAGTTACACAGTGGGAACACCAGCAGTGTGCTGCTACACTATTCTGTGTGATAGTTACACAGTGGGAACACCAGCAGTGTGCTGCTTCACTGCTCTGTGTGATAGTTACACAGTGGGAACACCAGCAGTGTGCTGCTACGCTATTCTGTGTGATAGTTACACAGTGGGAGCACCAGCAGTGTGCTGCTACGCTATTCTGTGTGATAATTACACAGTGGGAACACCAGCAGTGTGCTGCTACACTATTCTGTGTGATAGTTACACAGTGGAGCACCAGCAGTGTGTTTCTACACCTATTCTGTGTGATAGTTACACAATGGGAAAACCAGCAGTGTGCTGCTACACTATTCTGTGTGATAGTTACACAGTGGGAACACCAGCAGTGTGCTGCTACACTATTCTGTGTGATAGTTACACAGTGGGAACACCAGCATTGTGCTTGCTAAAACTATTCTGTGTGATAGTTACACAGTGGGAACACCAGCAGTGTGCTGCTTCACTGCTCTGTGTGATAGTTACACAGTGGGAACACCAGCAGTGTGCTGCTACGCTATTCTGTGTGATAGTTACACAGTGGGAGCACCAGCAGTGTGCTGCTACGCTATTCTGTGTGATAGTTACACAATGGGAACACCAGCAGTGTGCTGCTACACTATTCTGTGTGATAGTTACACAGTGGGAGCACCAGCAGTGTGCTGCTACACTATTCTGTGTGATAGTTACACAATGGGAACACCAGCAGTGTGCTGCTACACTATTCTGTGTGATAGTTACACAATGGGAACACCAGCAGTGTGCTGCTACGCTATTCTGTGTGATAGTTACACAGTGGGAGCACCAGCAGTGTGCTGCTACGCTATTCTGTGTGATAGTTACACAGTGGGAGCACCAGCAGTGTGCTGCTAAACTATTCTGTGTGATAGTTAACACAATGGGAACACCCAGTGTGCTGCTACACTATTCTGTGTGATAGTTACACAATGGGAACACCAGCAGTGTGCTGCTTCACTATTCTGTGTGATAGTTACACAGTGGGAACAAAAACCATCTATGTTTGTGTTGCATTGCATCAGGCAGGATGGTGCTAAATCAAGTTGTCCAAACATCAGCCTGAGTTGGGGAGTTGGGAGACGTCAGTACTGTATGCCCAAGCTAGGAGACCTCAGTTGTGTTTGCTTGAGCTCTGAGACTTCAGTAGTGTCAGTCTGAGCTGGGAGACTTCAGTAGGTCAATGAGATCTTCATTAGGTATTCCATTAAAGGTTCAACAGCGACGACAGCTTCAAGGGTTTCCTTCCAGCAGAGCTGCAGTAACTATCACCCGGGAAACACAGTCTCTCACCATCACCCATCCAGTACACAGCAGAAAGCGAATTTTTATGAAGAATTTTTATGGGAGATAGTGGCAAGAAATTTTTGTACATTCATGCACACGTATTTACATCCCGGTTCTCGGTCTAATTCACTTTTGTTGAGACTGGTTCTCCTGCACCAGTGTTGAGTATGGTTCTCCTGCACCAGTGTTGAGTATGGTTCTCCTGCACCAGTGTTGAGACTGGTTCTCCTGCACCAGTGTTGAGACTGGTTCTCCTGCCCCCAGTGTTGAGACTGGTTCCTCCTGCCCAGTGTTGAGTTTTGGTTCTCCTGCACCATGTTGAGACTGGTTCTCCTGCACCAGTGTTGAGTATGGTTCTCCTGCACCAGTGTTGAGTATGGTTCTCCTGCACCAGTGTTGAGACTGGTTCTCCTGCATCAGTGTTGAGAATGGTTCTCCTGCATCAGTGTTGAGTATGGTTCTCCTGCACCAGTGTTGAGTATGGTTCTCCTGCACCAGTGTTGAGTATGGTTCTCCTGCACCAGTGTTGAGTATGGTTCTCCTGCACCAGTGTTGAGTATGGTTCTCCTGCACCAGTGTTGAGTATGGTTCTCCTGCACCAGTGTGAGTATGGTTTCTCCTGCACCAGTGTTGAGTATGGTTCTCCTGCACCAGTGTTGAACTGGTTCTCCTGCACCAGTGTTGAGTATGGTTTCTCCTGCACCAGTGTGAGACTGGTTTCTCCTGCACCAGTGTTGAGTATGGTTCTCCTGCCCCCAGTGTTGAGACTGGTTTCCCTGCACCAGTGTTGAGTATGGTTCTCCTGCCCCCAGTGTTGAGTATGGTTCTCCTGCACCAGTGTTGAGACTGGTTCTCCCCGCACCAGTGTTGAGTATGGTTCTCCTGCACCAGTGTTGAGACTGGTTCTCCTGCACCAGTGTTGAGTATGGTTCTCCTGCACCAGTGTTGAGACTGGTTCTCCTGCACCAGTGTTGAGTATGGTTCTCCTGCACCAGTGTTGAGTATGGTTCTCCTGCACCAGTGTTTGAGACTGGTTCTCCTGCACCAGTGTTGAGTATGGTTCTCCTGCACCAGTGTTGAGTATGGTTCTCCTGCACCAGTGTTGAGACTGGTTCTCCTGCACCAGTGTTGAGTATGGTTCTCCTGCACCAGTGTTGAGTATGGTTCTCCTGCACCAGTGTTGAGACTGGTTCTCCTGCACCAGTGTTGAGTATGGTTCTCCTGCACCAGTGTTGAGTATGGTTCTCCTGCACCAGTGTTGAGACTGGTTCTCCTGCACCAGTGTTGAGTATGGTTTTTCCTGCACCAGTGTTGAGTATGGTTTTTCCTGCACCAGTGTTGAGACTGGTTCTCCTGCACCAGTGTTGAGTATGGTTTCTCCTGCACCAGTTGTTAGACTGGTTCTCCTGCACCAGTGTTGAGTATGGTTCTCCTGCACCAGTGGTTGAGGGCTGGTTCCCTGCATCATGTTTAGAATGGTTCTCCTGCACCATGTTGAGTATGGTTCTCCTGCACCAGTGTTTTAGTATGGTTCTCCTGCACCAGTGTTGAGAATGGTTCTCCTGCATCAGTGTTGAGTATGGTTCTCCCCGCACATGTTGAGTAATGGGGTTTTCCTGCACCAGTGTTGAGTATGGTTCTCCTGCACCAGTGTTGAGTATGGATTTTCCTGCATCAGTGTTGAGTATGGTTCTCCTGCACCAGTGTTGAGACTGGTTCTTCCTGCATCAGGTTGAGTATGGTTCTCCCCCACCAGTGTTTTAGTATGGTTCTCCTGCATCAGTGTTGAGTATGGTTCTCCTGCACCAGTGTTGAGTATGGTTCTCCTGCATCAGTGTTGAGTATGGTTCTCCTGCACCAGTGTTGAGTATGGTTCTCCTGCACCAGTGTTGAGTATGGTTCTCCTGCACCAGTGTTGAGACTGGTTCTCCTGCACCAGTGTTTTAGTATGGTTCTCCTGCAAACCCGTGTTGAGTATGGTTCTCCTGCAAACCCGTGTTGAGACTGGTTCTCCTGCATCATGTTTTAGTAGGTTCTCCGCACCATGTTGAGTATGGTTCTCCTGCATCAGTGTTGAGTTTTGGTTCTCCTGCACCATGTTGAGTATGGTTCTCCTGCACCAGTGTTGAGTATGGGTTTTCCTGCACCAGTGTTGAGACTGGTTTTTCCCTGCACCAGTGTTGAGTATGGTTCTCCTGCACCAGTGTTGAGTATGGTTCTCCTTTCCCCCAGTGTTGAGACTGGTTTCCCTGCATCAGTGTTGAGTATGGTTCTCCTGCACCAGTGTTGAGTATGGTTCTCCTGCATCAGTGTTGAGTATGTTTCTCCTGCACCAGTGGGTTTAGTATGGTTCTCCTGCACCAGTGTTGAGTATGGTTCTCCTGCACCAGTGTTGAGTATGGTTCTCCTGCACCAGTGTTGAGTATGGTTCTCCTGCACCAGTGTTGAGACTGGTTCTCCTGCACCAGTGTTGAGTATGGTTCTCCTGCACCAGTGTTGAGTATGGTTCCCTTTCATCAGTGTTTTAGTATGGTTCTCCTGCATCAGTGTTGAGTATGGTTCTCCTGCACCAGTGTTTAGTATGGTTTCTCCTGCACCAGTGTTGAGTATGGTTCTCCTGCACCAGTGTTGAGTATGGTTCTCCTGCACCAGTGTTGAGTATGGTTCTCCTGCACCAGTGTTGAGTATGGTTCTCCTGCACCAGTGTTGAGTATGGTTCTCCTGCACCAGTGTTGAGTATGGTTGTCCTGCACCAGTGTTGAGTATGGTTGTCCTGCACCAGTGTTGAGTATGGTTCTCCTGCACCAGTGTTGAGTATGGCTCTCCTGCACCAGTGTTGAGACTGGCTCTCCTGCACCAGTGTTGAGAATGGCTCTCCTGTACCAGTGTTGAGACTGGCTCTCCTGCACCAGTGTTGAAACGGCTCTCCTGCACCAGTGTTGAGACTGGCTCTCCTGCACCAGTGTTGGTATGGCTTCCTGCACCAGTGTTGAGTTTTTAGCTCTCCTGCACCAGTGTTGAGTATAGCTCTCCTGCACCAGTGTTGAGTATGGCTCTCCTGCACCAGTGTTGAGTATGGCTCTCCTGCACCAGTGTTGAGACTGGCTCTCCTGCACCAGTGTTGAGTATGGCTCTCCTGCACCAGTGTTGAGACTGGCTCTCCTGCACCAGTGTTGAGTATGGCTCTCCTGCACCAGTGTTGAGTATGGCTCTCCTGCACCAGTGTTGAGTATGGCTCTCCTGCATCAGTGTTGAGACTGGCTCTCCTGCACCAGTGTTGAGACTGGCTCTCCTGCACCAGTGTTGAGACTGGCTCTCCTGCACCAGTGTTGAAACTGGCTCTCCTGCACCAGTGTCGAGTATGGCTCTCCTGCACCAGTGTTGAATATGGCTCTCCTGCACCAGTGTCGAGTATGGCTCTCCTGCACCAGTGTTGAGTATGGCTCTCCTGCACCAGTGTTGAGAATGGCTCTCCTGCACCAGTGTTGAGACTGGCTCTCCTGCACCAGTATTGAGAATGGTTCTCCTGCACCAGTGTTGAGTATGGTTCTCCTGTACCAGTGTCGAGTATGGCTCTCCTGCACCAGTGTTGAGTATGGCTCTCCTGCACCAATGTTGAGAATGGCTCTCCTGCACCAGTGTCGAGTATGGCTCTCCTGCACCAGTGTTGAGAATGGTTCTCCTGCACCAGTGTCGAGTATGGCTCTCCTGCACCAGTGTCGAGTATGGTTCTCCTGCACCAGTGTTGAGAATGGTTCTCCTGCACCAGTGTCGAGTATGGCTCTCCTGCACCAGTGTTGAGTATGGCTCTCCTGCACCAGTGTCGAGTATGGCTCTCCTGCACCAATGTTGAGAATGGCTCTCCTGCACCAGTGTCGAGTATGGCTCTCCTGCACCAGTGTTGAGAATGGTTCTCCTGCACCATGTCGAGTATGGCTCTCCTGCACCAGTGTTTTAGAATGGCTCTCCTGCACCAGTGTTGAGAATGGGTCTCCTGCACCAGTGTTGAGAAAGGCTCTCCCCGCACCAGTGTCGAGTATGGCTCTCCTGCACCAGTGTTGAGAATGGCTCTCCTGCACCAGTGTTGAGAATGGCTCTCCTGCACCAGTGTTGAGAATGGCTCTCCTGCACCAGTGTCGAGTATGGCTCTCCTGCACCAGTGTCGAGTATGGCTCTCCTGCACCAGTGTTTTAGAATGGCCTCCTGCACCAGTGTCGAGTATGGCTCTCCTGCACCAGTGTCGAGTATGGCTCTCCTGCACCAGTGTCCGAGTATGGGTCTCCTGCACCTGTTGAGAATGGCTCTCCTGCAAACCAGTGTTGAGAAAAGGCTCTCCTGCACCAGTGTTGAGAATGGTTCTCCTGCACCAGTGTTGAGTATGGTTCTCCTGCACCAGTGTTGAGAATGGCTCTCCTGCACCAGTGTTGAGAATGGCTCTCCTGCACCAGTGTTGAGAATGGCTCTCCTGCACCAGTGTTGAGAATGGCTCTCCTGCACCAGTTGGAATGGCTCTCCTGCACCAGTGTTGAGAATTTCTTTTCCTGCACCGTGTTGAGAATGGGTCTCCTGCAACCAGTGTCGAGTAAAGGCTCTCCTGCACCAGTGTTGAGTATGGCTCTCCTGCACCAGTGTTGAGTAGGCTCCCTGCACCAGTGTCGAGTATGGCTCTCCTGCACCAGTGTTGAGTAAGGCTTCTCCTGCACCAGTGTTGAGTATGGTTCTCCTGCACCCCGTGTTGAGAATGGCTCTCCTGCACCAGTGTCGAGTATGGCTCTCCTGCACCAGTGTTGAGAATGGCTCTCCTGCACCAGTGTTGAGAATGGCTCTCCTGCACCAGTGTTGAGAATGGCTCTCCCCGCACCAAATGTTTTAGAATGGCTCTCCTGCACCAGTGTTGAGAATGGCTCTCCTGCACCAGTGTCGAGTATGGCTCTCCTGCACCAGTGTTGAGAATGGCTCTCCTGCACCAGTGTTGAGAATGGCTCTCCTGCACCAGTGTTGAGAATGGCTCTCCTGCACCAGTGTCCCAGTATTTGGGTCTCCTGCACCAGTGTTGAGAAAGGCTCTCCTGCACCAGTGTTGAGAATGGCTCTCCTGCACCAGTGTTGAGAATGGCTCTCCTGCACCAGTGTTGAGTAATGGCTCTCCTGCACCAGTGTTGAGAATGGCTCTCCTGCACCAGTGTTGAGTATGGCTCTCCTGCACCAGTGTTGAGAATGGCTCTCCCCGCACCAGTGTTGAGAATGGGTCTCCTGCACCAGTGTTGAGAATGGCTCTCCTGCACCAGTGTTTAGAATGGCTCTCCCTGCACCATGTCGAGTATGGCTCTCCTGCACCAGTGTTGAGAATGGCTCTCCTGCACCAGTGTTGAGAATGGCTTCTCCTGCACCAGTGTTGAGAATGGCTCTCCTGCAAACCCGGTTGAGAATGGCTCTCCTGCACCAGTGTCGAGTATGGCTCTCCTGCACCAGTGTTGAGAATGGCTCTCCTGCACCAGTGTTGAGAATGGCTCTCCTGCACCAGTGTTGAGACTGGCTCTCCTGCACCAGTGTTGAGTATGGCTCTCCCCGCACCAGTGTTGAAATGGCTCTCCTGCACCAGTGTTGAGAATGGCTCTCCTGCACCAGTGTTGAGAATGGGTTCTCCTGCACCAGTGTTGAGTATGGCTCTCCTGCACCAGTGTTGAGTATGGCTCTCCGCACCAGTGTTGAGAATGGCTCTCCCGCACCATGTTGAGTATGGCTCTCCCCGCACCAGTGTTGAGAAGGCTCTCCTGCACCAGTGTTGAGCTTGGGTCTCCTGCCCAGTGTTGAGAAAGGCTCTCCTGCACCAGTGTTGAGAAAGGCTCTCCTGCACCATGTTGAGTATGGCTCTCCTGCACCAGTGTTGAGAATGGCTCTCCTGCACCAGTGTTGAGAATGGCTCTCCTGCACCAGTGTTGAGTATGGCTCTCCTGCACCAGTGTTGAGAATGGCTCTCCTGCACCAGTGTTGAGGACTGGCTCTCCTGCACCAGTGTTTGAGAATGGCTCTCCTGCACCAGTGTTGAGTATGGCTCTCCTGCACCATGTTGAGAATGGCTCTCCTGCACCAGTGTTGAGACTGGCTCTCCTGCACCAGTGTTTTAGAATGGCTCTCCTGCACCAGTGTTGAGAATGGCTCTCCTGCACCAGTGTTGAGAATGGCTCTCCTGCACCAGTGTTGAGAATGGCTCTCCTGCACCAGTGTTGAGAATGGCTCTCCTGCACCAGTGTTGAGAATGGCTCCCTGCACCCGTGTTGAGTAAGCTCTCCTGCACCAGTGTTGAGTATGGCTCTCCTGCACCAGTGTTGAGAAAGGCTCTCCTGCACCATGGGTTTAGTATGGCTCTCCTGCACCATGTGAGAATGGGCTCTCCTGCACCAGTGTTTAGAATGGCCCCTCCTGCACCAGTGTTGAGAATGGCTCTCCTGCACCAGTGTTTTAGAATGGCTCTCCTGCACCAGTGTTGAGTATGGCCTCCTGCACCAGTGTTGAAATGGCTCCCCCTGCACCAGGTTTG
>NC_069467.1:11342816-11410316 GCF_026875155.1 Cherax quadricarinatus
GTATCCTGGCTAGTGTTATGTATCCTGGCTAGTGTTATGTATCCTGGCTAGTGTTATGTATCCTGGCTAGTGTTATGTATCCTGGTTAGTGTTATGTATCCTGGCTAGTGTTATGTATCCTGGCTAGTGTTATGTATCCTGGCTAGTGTTATGTATCCTGGCTAGTGTTATGTATCCTGGTTAGTGTTGTGTATCCTGGTTAGTGTTATGTATCCTGGTTAGTGTTATGTATCCTGATTAGTGTTATGTATCCTGGTTAGTGTTATGTATCCTGGTTAGTGTTATGTATCCTGGTTAGAGTTATGTATCCTGGCTAGTGTCATGCATCTTGGTTAGTGTTATGTATCCTGGCTAGTGTTATGTATCCTGGTTAGTGTTATGTATCCTGGTTAGTGTTATGTATCCTGGTTAGTGTTATGCATCCTGGTTAGTGTTATGTATCCTGGTTAGTGTTATGTATCCTGGTTAGTGTTATGTATCCTGGCTAGTGTTATGTATCCTGCTTAGTGTTATGTATCCTGGCTAGTGTTATGTATCCTGGTTAGTGTTATGTATCCTGGTTAGTTTTATGTATCCTGGCTAGTGTTATGTATCCTGGTTAGAGTTATGTATCCTGGCTAGTGTTATGTATCCTGGTTAGTGTTATGTATCCTGGTTAATGTTATGTATCCTGGCTAGTGTTATGTATCCTGGTTAGTGTTATGTATCCTGGCTAGTGTTATGTATCCTGGCTAGTGTTATGTATCCCGGCTAGTGTTATGTATCCCGGCTAATGTTATGTATCCCGGCTAGTGTTATGTATACTGGCTAGTGTTATGTATCCTGGCTAGTGTTATGTATCCCGGCTAGTGTTATGTATCCCGGCTAGTGTTATGTATTCCGGCTAGTGTTATGTATCCCGGCTTGTGTTATGTATACTGGCTAGTGTTATGTATACTGGCTAGTGTTATGTATCCTGACTAGTGTTATGTATCCTGCTAGTGTTATGTATCCCGGCTAGTGTTATGTATACTGGCTAGTGTTATGTATCCTGGCTAGTGTTATGTATCCTGGCTAGTGTTATGTATCCTGGCTATTGTTATGTATCCTGGTTAGTGTTATGTATCCTGGCTAGTGTTATGTATCCTGGCTAGTGTTATGTATCCTGGCTAGTGTTATGTATCCTGGCTATTGTTATGTATCCTGGTTAGTGTTATGTATCCTGGCTAGTGTTATGTATCCTGGCTAGTGTTATGTATCCTGGCTAGTGTTATGTATCCTGGCTAGTGTTATGTATCCTGGCTAGTGTTATGTATCCTGGCTAGTGTTATGTATCCTGGTTAGTGTTATGTATCCTGGCTAGTGTTATGTATCCTGGCTAGTGTTATGTATCCTGGCTAGTGTTATGTATCCTGGCTAGTGTTATGTATCCTGGTTAGTGTTGTGTATCCTGGTTAGTGTTATGTATCCTGGTTAGTGTTATGTATCCTGATTAGTGTTATGTATCCTGGTTAGTGTTATGTATCCTGGTTAGTGTTATGTATCCTGGTTAGTGTTATGTATCCTGGTTAGAGTTATGTATCCTGGCTAGTGTTATGCATCTTGGTTAGTGTTATGTATCCTGGCTAGTGTTATGTATCCTGGTTAGTGTTATGTATCCTGGTTAGTGTTATGTATCCTGGTTAGTGTTATGCATCCTGGTTAGTGTTATGTATCCTGGTTAGTGTTATGTATCCTGGTTAGTGTTATGTATCCTGGTTAGTGTTATGTATCCTGGTTAGTGTTATGTATCCTGGCTAGTGTTATGTATCCTGGTTAGTGTTATGTATCCTGGTTAGTTTTATGTATCCTGGCTAGTGTTATGTATCCTGGTTAGAGTTTTGTATCCTGGCTAGTGTTATGTATCCTGGTTAGTGTTATGTATCCTGGTTAATGTTATGTATCCTGGCTAGTGTTATGTATCCTGGTTAGTGTTATGTATCCTGGCTAGTGTTATGTATCCTGGCTAGTGTTATGTATCCCGGCTAGTGTTATGTATCCCGGCTAATGTTATGTATCCCGGCTAGTGTTATGTATACTGGCTAGTGTTATGTATCCTGGCTAGTGTTATGTATCCCGGCTAGTGTTATGTATCCCGGCTAGTGTTATGTATTCCGGCTAGTGTTATGTATCCCGGCTTGTGTTATGTATACTGGCTAGTGTTATGTATACTGGCTAGTGTTATGTATCCTGACTAGTGTTATGTATCCTGCTAGTGTTATGTATCCCGGCTAGTGTTATGTATACTGGCTAGTGTTATGTATCCTGGCTAGTGTTATGTATACTGGCTAGTGTTATGTATACTGGCTAGTGTTATGTATCCTGGCTAGTGTTATGTATCCCGGCTAGTGTTATGTATCCCTGCTAGTGTTATGTATACTGGCTGGTGCTATATATGTATCCTGGCTAGTTATATATGTATCTGGCTAATTTTATGCATCCTGGCTAGTGTTACATATGTATCCTGGCAATGCGTAGTGTTACATATGTATCCTGGCTCTGTATAGTGTTAAATATGTATCCTGGCACTGCGTAGTGTTACATATGTATCCTGGCACTGTGTAGTGTTACATATGTATCCTAGCACTGTGTAGTGTTACATATGTATCCTGGCACTGCGTAGTGTTACATATGTATCCTGGCACTGCGTAGTGTTACATATGTATCCTGGCACTGTGTAGTGTTACATATGTATCCTGGCACTGCGTAGTGTTACATATGTATCCTGGCACTGTTTAGTATACGTGAATAATAATAGCTGGAGGTGAAGATGCTGCCAGTGTTGTTATGATGCTGTCTCTGACCCTGCTGTCATCACCCTCAGATATACCATACCTCAACCCTCAGATATAACCTCCCTCACCCCTCAGATATAACCTCCCTCACCCCTCAGATATAACCTCCCTCACCCCTCAGATATAACCTCCCTCACCCCTCAGATATACCATACCTCACCCCTCAGATATAACCTCCCTCACCCCTCAGATATAACCTCCCTCACCCCTCAGATATAGCCTCCCTCACCCCTCAGATATAACCTCCCTCACCCCTCAGATATAACCTCCCTCACCCCTCAGATATACCATACCTCACCCCTCAGATATAACCTCCCTCACCCCTCAGATATAACCTCTCTCACCCCTCAGATATAACCTCCCTCACCCCTCAGATATAACCTCCCTCACCCCTCAGATATAGCCTCCCTCACCCCTCAGATATAACCTCCCTCACCCTCAGATATAACCTCCCTCACCCCTCAGATATAACCTCCCTCACCCCTCAGATATAACCTCCTCACCCCTCAGATATAACCTCCCTCACCCCTCAGATATAACCTCCTTCACCCCTCAGATATAACCTCCCTCACCCTCAGATATAACCTCCCTCACCCCTCAGATATAACCTCTCTCACCCCTCAGATATAACCTCCCTCACCCTCAGATATAACCTCCCTCACCCCTCAGATATAGCCTCCCTCACCCCTCAGATATAACCTCCCTCACCCCTCAGATATAACCTCCCTCACCCCTCAGATATAACCTCCCTCACCCCTCAGATATAACCTCCCTCACCCCTCAGATATAACCTCCCTCACCCCTCAGTATAACCTCCTTCACCCCTCAGATATAACCTCCTCACCCCTCAGATATAACCTCCCTCACCCCTCTGATATAACCTCCCTCACCCCTCAGATATAACCTCCCTCACCCCTCAGATATAACCTCCCTCACCCCTCAGATATAACCTCCCTCACCCCTCAGATATAACCTCCCTCACCCCTCAGATATAACCTCCCTCACCCCTCAGATACAACCTCCCTCACCCCTCAGATATAACCTCCCTCACCCTCAGATATAACCTCTCTCACCCCTCAGATATAACCTCCCTCACCCCTCAGATATAACCTCCCTCATCCCTCAGATATAACCTCCCTCACCCCTCAGATATAACCTCCTCACCCTCAGATATAACCTCCCTCACCCCTCAGATATAACCTCCCTCACCCCTCAGATATAACCTCCCTCACCCCTCAGATATAACCTCCCTCACCCCTCAGATATAACCTCCCTCACCCCTCATATATAACCTCCCTCATCCCTCAGATATAACCCCTCACCCCTCAGATATAACCTCCTCACCCCTCAGATATAACCTCCTTCACCCCTCAGATATAACCTCCCTCACCCCTCAGATATAACCTCCCTCACCCCTCAGATATAACCTCCCTCACCCCTCAGATATAACCTCCCTCACCCCTCAGATATAACCTCCCTCACCCCTTTGATATAACCTCCCTCACCCCTAAGATATATCCTCCTTCACCCCTCTGATATAACCTCCCTCACCCCTCAGATATAACCTCCCTCACCCCTCAGATATAAACCTCCCTCACCCCTAAGATATAAACTCCCTCACCCCTCAGATATAACCTCCCTCACCCTCAGATTTACCCTCCCTCACCCCCAGACATACCCTCCCTCACCCCCAGATATACCCTCCCTCACTCCCAGATATGCCCTTCCTCACCCCAGATATACCCTCCCTCACCCCCAGATATACCCTGCCTCACCCCAGATATGCCCTCCCTTAGCCCCAGATACACCCTCCCTTACCCCCAGATATACCCTCCCTCACTCCCAGATATACTCTCCGTCATCCCCAGATATGCCCTCCCTTTCCTCCAGATATGCCCTCCCTCACCCCAGATATACCCTCCCTCACCCCCAGATATACCCTACCCCACCCCCAGATATACCCTGCCTTACCCCCAGATATACTCTCCCTCACTCCCAGATATACTCTCCGTCATCCCCAGATATGCCCTCCCTTACCCCAAAATATGCCTCCCTTTCCTCCAGATATGCCCTCCCTCACCCCCAGATATACCCTCCCTCACCCCCAGATATCCCTTCCTCACACCCCAGATATACCCTCCCTCACCCCCAGATATACCCTGCCTCACCCCAGATATACCCTCCTCACCCCCAGATATACCCTCCTTCACCCCCAGATATACCCTGCTTTACCCCCAGATATACCCTCCCTCACCCCCAGATATACCCTGCCTCACCCCCAGATATACCCTGCCTCACCCCCAGATATACCCTCCCTCACCCCCAGATATACCCTCCCTCACCTCCCCAGATATACCCTGCCTCACCCCCAGATATATACCCTGCCTCACCCCCAGATATACTCTGCCTCATCCCCAGATATATCCTCCCTCACTCCCAGATATACTCTCCGTCATCCCCAGATATGCCCTCCCTTACCCCCAAATATGCCCTCCCTTTCCTCCAGATATGCCTTCCCTCACACCCAGATATACCCTCCCTCACCCCCAGATATGCCCTCCCTCACCCCCAGATATACCCTGCCTCACCCCAGATATACCCTCCCTCACCCCCAGATATACCCTTCCTCACCTCCAGATATACCCTGCCTTACCCCCAGATATACCCTCCCTCACCCCTAGATATACCCTGCCTCACCCCTAGATATACTCTGCCTCATCCCCGATATACCCTCCCTCACTCCCAGATATACTCTCCGTCATCCCCAGATATGCCCTCCCTTACCCCCAAATATGCCCTCCCTTTCCTCCAGATATGCCTTCCCTCACCCCCAGATATACCCTCCCTCACCCCCAGATATGCCCTCCCTCACCCCCAGATATACCCTGCCTCACCCCAGATATACCCTCCCTCACCCCCAGATATACCCTCCCTCACCCTCAGATATACCCTCCCTCACCCCCAGATATACCCTGCCTCACCCCCAGATATACCCTCCCTCACCCCCAGATATACCCTCCCTCACCTCCCCAGATATACCCTGCCTCACCCCAGATATACCCTGCCTCACCCCAGATATACCCTCCCTCACCCCCAGATATACCCTGCCTTACCCCCAGATATATCCTTCCTCACCCCCAGATATACCCTGCCTCACCCCCAGATATACCCTGCCTCATCCCCCGATATACCCTCCCTAACTCCCAGATATGCTCTCCGTCATCCCAGATATACCCTCCCTCACCCCCAGATATGCCCTCCCTCACCCCCAGATATACCCTCCCTCACCCCCCAGATATACCCTGCCTCACCCCAGATATACCCTCCCTCACCCCCAGATATACCCTCCCTCACCCCAGATATACCCTGCTTTACCCCCAGATATACCCTGCCTCACCCAGATATACCCTCCCTCACCCCCAGATATACCCTCCCTCACCCCAGATATACCCTGCTTTACCCCCAGATATACCCTCCCTCACCCCCAGATATACCCTCCCTCACCCCCAGATATACCCTCCCTCACCTCCCCAGATATACCCTGCCTCACCCCCAGATATACCCTCCCTCACCCCCAGATATACCCTCCCTCACCCCCAGATATACCCTCCCTCACCCCCAGATATACCCTGCCTCACCCGCAGATATACCCTCCCTCACCCCCAGATATACCTTCCGGGTTAGACAAAAAAGTCGGTCAAAATTAAGGAGAATGGTTCTCACATTTTTTTTCCTTCTCTTAACTTCCTCAAACATTTATAGAATTTTTCTGGCCATATTTGTTTCGTAAACAGTGAGGGAGGGAGTGAGGGAGGGAGAGTGGGAGGGAGGGAGGGAGGGAGAGAGAGAGGGATGGAGGGACAGAGAGAAGGATGGAGAGAGGGTGGGAGAAGAGGAAGAGAGAAAGAGACGGGGGGCTACAATGAATTCCGAAAATCGAAAAGCAGAAAGTTCTGTCCAAGTGTGTCGCCACAAATTAGACAGGACCAAGCTATGTCGACGCATCTTAGACAGTACCAAGCTGTGTCGACACAGCTTGGTACTGTCCAAGCTGTAATTAAACTATACGTCCAGACAGTCAGCAGGATGCCTGTGTCCTCAAAACAACAGTTGACTGTATTTCCTACATTGTATCATAACAACGTTGTAGCAAGTCTCCTTGACACCATCACGTAGTGTTGGGGTTCAAGGTGACACCATCACGTAGTGTTGGGGTTCAAGGTGATACCATCACGTAGTGTTGGGGTTCAAGGTGATACCATCACGTAGTGTTGGGGTTCAAGGTGACACCATCACGTAGTGTTGGGGTTCAAGGTGATACCATCACGTAGTGTTGGGGTTCAAGGTGATACCATCACGTAGTGTTGGGGTTCAAGGTGACACCATCACGTAGTGTTGGGGTTCAAGGTGATACCATCACGTAGTGTTGGGGTTCAAGGTGATACCATCACGTAGTGTTGGAGTTCAAGGTGATACCATCACGTAGTGTTGGGGTTCAAGGTGACACCATCACGTAGTGTTGGGGTTCAAGGTGATACCATCACGTAGTGTGGGGTTCAAGGTGATACCATCACGTAGTGTTGGGGTTCAAGGTGATACCATCACGTAGTGTTGGGGTTCAAGGTGACACCATCACGTAGTGTTGGGGTTCAAGGTGACACCATCACGTAGTGTTGGGGTTCAAGGTGACACCATCACGTAGTGTTGGGGTTCAAGGTGATACCATCACGTAGTGTTGGGGTTCAAGGTGACACCATCACGTAGTGTTGGGGTTCAAGGTGACACCATCACGTAGTGTTGGGGTTCAAGGTGATACCATCACGTAGTGTTGGGGTTCAAGGTGACACCATCACGTTGTGTTGGGGTTCAAGGTGACACCATCACGTAGTGTTGGGGTTCAAGGTGACACCATCACGTAGTGTTGGGGTTCAAGGTGACACCATCACGTAGTGTTGGGGTTCAAGGTGATACCATCACGTAGTGTTGGGGTTCAAGGTGACACCATCACGTAGTGTTGGGGTTCAAGGTGACACCATCACGTAGTGTTGGGGTTCAAGGTGATACCATCACGTAGTGTTGGGGTTCAAGGTGGCACCATCACGTAGTGTTGGGGTTCAAGGTGAAACCATCACGTAGTGTTGGGGTTCAAGGTGACACCATCACGTAGTGTTGGGGTTCAAGGTGAAACCATCACGTAGTGTTGGGGTTCAAGGTGACACCTCACGTAGTGTTGGGGTTCAAGGTGACACCATCACGTAGTGTTGGGGTTCAAGGTGATACCATCACGTAGTGTTGGGGTTCAAGGTGACACCATCATGTAGTGTTTGGGTTCAAGGTGACACCATCACGTAGTGTTGGGGTTCAAGATGACACCATCACGTAGTGTTGGGGTTCATGGTGACACCATCACGTAGTGATGGGGTTCAAGGTGAAACCATCATGTAGTGTTGGGGTTCAAGGTGCAAATTACTCTTATCAACCACATACACTCGCACTGAGACACTCTCTTAGTGGATAACATGGGAAGTAAGGGAGGAGGAGAAGAAGGACGAGAAGAGGAGGAAGAGGAGGAAAAAGAGGAAGAGGAGGAAGAGGAGGAAAAAGAGGAAGAGGAGGAAGAGGAGGAAAAAGAGGAAGAGGAGGAAGAGGAGGAAAAAGAGGAAGAGGAGGAGAAGTACGAGGAAGTCCAGGGAGTCAAAACTGAAGGAGGTGTAAGTAAGGAGTAAGAACTGAAGTATGGGAGTCGTGGTACCTGGCCAGGAGTCAGCACCTTGTCATCAAGTCCAGAATTTCCTTGGCATATCCTCCCTCCTTTATATTTACTCTACCCACATAATACTCCCACTTTGTCAGAGTGTATTATGTATACATAATACACTGAGTGTATTATGTATTCGTTAAGACCTCCAGTGGTTATTGTATAAGTGATAGTATTACTCTTTCTCATCGGGACACTCTTCATAAGTTCTTGTATAAGTGTGCAGTAAAGTGTAAAGTATGACAAGTCACTTAGAACGTTTATTATTGCAACGTTTCGCTCACAAGAGGTTTTTATCACAGTTCTTTTGGGTGAAACCACGAGCTGTGGTCGTGGGTGACCAGGGAGACATGTGTAAGTAAAATATACAGTGAGATTTATGGCATTTTGTGCCCTTTTAAAAGTCTGTCATTGTATTGCTATGGGAAGGTGCTATTCCTGTATCCTGCAAGCCCAGCCTCCTCTACCTCAGTAAACGCGAAAGAAACAGTGCAGACTGGGGGAGTAAATTTTTAATGCGGTTAAATATTATCGTTGAAAGTTTGAAGCCAGTCAGAAGAGGCATTCTTTAGCTATTCCACGAACTCCAATTTATTTAATAAAATTGGCAGATTAAAAGTTAAACAACCCAAAGATCAGTGCAAGGCTTCCATCGAATTAAAAGTTTGAAGCCTACCGAATGATACATTCTTCAGAATAACAAAAAGGAACAATACCATAGGAGACAGAAATTTACGACGACGTTTCGGTCCGACTTGAACCATTTATAAAGTCACAGTAACACAAAAGAGTGAAGCGAGGGTGAGAGGGACGGGACCAAGAGAGGAAGAACAGGAAGCAGAGGTGATGGTAAGGCTGGTTATTTGTGTATACAGTCTTCAGTCACCGAACTCAACCCAACAACTTCAAGGTGATCAGTTATGGCAGTAAATAGAGAATAATTAATTACAAATTACCTACTTACCCTGAACCCCCAAAAAATATTAGGCTCATCATCATCATTATTAAGTTAATCATCATCATTATTAAGTTAATCATCATCATTATTAAGTTAATCATCATCATTATTAAGTTAATCATCATCATTATTAAGTTAATCATCATCATTATTAAGTTTAATCATCATCATTATTAAGTTAATCATCATCATTATTAAGTTAATCATCATCATTATTAAGTTAATCATCATCATTATTAAGTTAATCATCATCATTATTAAGTTAATCATCATCATTATTAAGTTAATCATCATCATTATTAAGTTAATCATCATCATTATTAAGTTAATCATCATCATTATTAAGTTAATCATCATTATTAAGTTAATCATCATCATTATTAAGTTAATCATCATCATTATTAATTAATCATCATCATTATTAAGTTAATCATCTCTTATTAAGTTAATCATCATCATTATTAAGTTAATCATCATCATTATTAAGTTAATCATCATCATTATTAAGTTAATCATCATCATTATTAAGTTAATCATCATCATTATTAAGTTAATCATCATTAGTAAGCTCATCATTATTAGTAAGCTCTTGATCATCATTATTAAGTTCATCATCATTAGTAAGCTAATCAGCATCATTAGCAAGCTCTTGATCATCATTATTAAGTTCATCATCATTAGTAAGCTCATCATCATTATTAAGCTCATCATTAGTAAGCTCATCATCATTATTAAGCTCATTATCATTAGTAAGCTCATCATCATTATTAAGCTCATTATCATTAGTAAGCTCTATATCATCAACCATTAATGATACAGTTACTGTTGATGATACACACTGCCGACGAGCTGATGAATGAGGTACACTTGCAACGCCTGGATAATCTTATTACGGTAACGTTTCGTCCGCACGACGGAATTCTTCAGTCGAATACAGGCAAATACATCAGAACACAAGAAGGAAGGAACACTGCAGAAAGCCTACTGGCTCATACAAGGCAGGTCCTTCTCAAAACCAATCATTCCCGCCCGAAACTGGAAGCAACGAAGACTGAATCCCTTCAGACGAGGTCGACCATTGCAAACAAATCTATCAATTAGTTAGCAACGTACTGCAATAAGCCATGAAACCTCCTCATTGGGGTTCACGTACGTTGAACACTTGAAGCTGATAACGCAGACTTCGTTTAAAGTGGACATTCCTTACAGCAGACTAACACAGATGACTCTAGAGGGGTCGACGTTTGTTGGAGACACCGCTTAAAGTATATATTAAGGTAGATCTAGGTTAATGTAGGTAGATTAACAGTAACTGTAACCCTTGCGGACGTCGTTGTAAATAGACGTCGTTATAATTAGATGTTATAAGTAGGTATCCTTATAAGTAGACGTCCTTATAAGTAGACGTCTTTACGAGTAAACGTCTCTGACAAAGTTCTCTAGGATCCTCCTTGACATAGTTCTCTAGGATCTTCCATGACATAGTTCTCTAGGATCTTCCATGACATAGTTCTCTAGGATCCTCCATGACATAGTTCTCTAGGATCCCCCATGACATAGTTCCCTAGGATCCTCCATGACATAGTTCTCTAGGATCTTCCATGACATAGTTCTCTAGGATCTTCCATGACATAGTTCTCTAGGATCCTCCATGACATAGTTCTCAAGGATCTTCCATGACACAGTTCTGTGTGTGCTGTTTTCAAGACCATAACGGTAGAACACTACAGTAGGGCAATCTGGCCCATGCTAGGCAGGTCTAACTCACACCCAACCACACGCACTGGTGTATCCGTCCAATCTTCGTTTATGAAAGAGCCAAAACTTTCGCATCGATGATGCTGTCTGGGAATTTGTGCAACTCATCAAACTAATCTGCAACATTGCATGCTCTTGATATGCTCATTGCAACACATCAGGAGCTATCATCAGGCCTAGAGCTATCATTCAACTCCCCTGTTTGTGTAGATAAGTGGTTCAGTTAAACGACAAGTTGATAAATTAGACACATGTGCAACTCTTGGGTGATCTTTATTGAGGAAACGTTTCGCCACACAGTGGCTTCATCAGTCCATACAAAGAAGAATGGTGAAGATCTGAAGGAATTTCAAGGACTGATTTCCTCAAACTCCTTCTAATCTTCACCATTCTTCTTTGTACAGGACTGATGAAGCCACTGTGTGGCGAAACGTTTCCTCAACAAAGATACCCAAAGTGTTACATATGTGTCTAATTTATCAATCTAAGTTTGCTCAGTTGGAATCCATTGCTGCAAGTCCTGTCTTGGTTAGATATTTTCAACGCATTGTTTATATTCCCATTGTTTACTCCTGGTTTCTATTTGCGCACTTTTCTTCTCTCTTCTTGTTGCTCTGCTCTGTGATGGAGATATCTTCTTAAAAAATCCATGTCTGCTGCGTTTTGGATAAGTCATGGTGATAGACTGCAGCTCTGCTGGAAGTGATGGTGAGAGACTGCAGCTCTGCTGGAAGGTAATGGTGAGAGACTGCAGCTCTGCTGGAAGGTGATAATGAGAGAATGCAGCTCTGCTGGAAGGTAATGGTGAGAGACTGCAGCTCTGCTGGAAGGATATGGTGAGAGACTGCAGCTCGCTGGAAGGTGTAATGGAGAGACTGCAGCTCTGCTGGAAGGTGATAATGAGAGACTGCAGCTCTGCTGGAAGGTGATAATGAGAGACTGCAGCTCTGCTGGAAGGTAATGGTGAGAGACTGCAGCTCTGCTGGAAGGTAATGGTGAGAGACTGCAGCTCTGCTGGAAGGTGATAATGAGAGACTGCAGCTCTGCTGGAAGGTGATATGAGAGATGCAGCTCTGCTGGAAGGTGATAAGTGAGAGACTGCAGCTCTGCTGGAAGGTGATGGTGAGAGACTGCAGCTCTGCTGGAAGGTAATGGTGAGAGACTGCAGCTCTGCTGGAAGGTAATGGTGAGAGACTGCAGCTCCGCTGGAAGGTAATGGTGAGAGACTGCAGCTCTGCTGGAAGGTGATAATGAGAGACTGCAGCTCTGCTGGAAGGTAATGGTGAGAGACTGCAGCTCTGCTGGAAGGTGATGATGAGAGACTGCAGCTCTGCTGGAAGGTAATGGTGAGAGACTGCAGCTCTGCTGGAAGGTGATAATGAGAGACTGCAGCTCTGCTGGAAGGTAATGGTGAGAGACTGCAGCTCTGCTGGAAGGTGATAATGAGAGACTGCAGCTCTGCTGGAAGGTAATGGTGAGAGACTGCAGCTCTGCTGGAAGGTGATGGTGAGAGACTGCAGCTCTGCTGGAAGGCAATGGTGAGAGACTGCAGCTCTGCTGGAAGGTGATAATGAGAGACTGCAGCTCTGCTGGAAGGAGAAACCTGCTGAAGCTGTCGTAGTGATGAACCTTGTGAATGGAATATGTGACTATATCCTCTATGGTCATAGAAGTTTCTCAGCTCTGTGACACTGCTGATGTCTCCCAGCTCAGCGCTGAACACTGTGAGAGTTTCCAGCTCAGGCTGACACTGATGAAGGTTCGAGGCTGAAGACTGACACTACTGAAGTTTCCAAGCTCAGGCTGACACTGCTGAAGGTTATGACCGCAGCTCTGAATGAAGCAGATTGTCAACACTATGTGTGGCAGTATAACGGGAAACTAATTTTGTGTACGCAATGTGAAACTCACTTGCAGAAGGTGTAGAGCGCAGCTTGCTGGTGGTTACATGGTGGAGATGCATCCTGCTGAAAGTGTAGAGAGACTGAGTGTTGCCGAGGTAACTTCACAGAGACATTTAGCAGCACACTGCTGGGTGAACCTTACACTGTGTAGCATGAACACTACAGAAACTTGACTTAGCACAATCTGCTGGTGTTCTCCACTGTGTAACTATCACAAGTCCCAGGTAGCACACACTGCTGTGTTCCCACTTGGTAGACATCAACAGTTCCAGCTCATGTGGCATGATGTCGTTTCACAAACAGGTGACATAAATGGTTTAAAAAAACCGACAATTTGAGGAAACGTTTCGCCAGCCAGTGGCTTCATCAGTCCAGTGCTGAGAAGAATTATGGAAGATAAGGAGTTTGAGGTAATCAGCCTCTCAGTCTGCAGTATATAAGCCACTTCTCTGCATATATGATGTACTTTTCTCAAGACTGATAGACCGAACACATCGACTCCAGCGCTGAGGGACTGGAGTCGATGTGTTCAGTCTGTTACACTGCCTCGTGGTTTAATACTGCCTGTCTATCTTCTTTCTTTAAACACTGGGACTACCACTCTGTCTTCCACACCTCGGCCAGTTGACCTGAAGAAGGTGACTCGTAAATTTTAACTAGTGGCTCAGTGCACCTTCCTGGGCCCAGGGAGAAATCTGGTTCAGTGCACCCTTCCAGGGCTCGGGGAGAAATCTGGTTCAGTGTACTCTTCCAGGGCTCAAGGAGAAACCTGGTGCCGCGCACTCTTCCAGGGCTAAGGAAGAAATATTGTCTGTTCAGAGCCAGGGAGCCAGGGAGCCAGGTACCCAGAGAGCCAGATATCAGGGAGCCAGTAATCCAGATAGCCAGGGAACTATTGAGCCAGGGAGCCAGAAACCCACTGAGTCAGGGAGCCAGGAACCCACTGAGCCAGGGAGCCACTGGGCTAGGGTGTCAGTAGCCCACCGAGCCAGGGAACCAGGAGCCCGCTTCGCCAGGGTGTCAGGAACTCGCCGAGCCAGGGATCCAGGAACCCAGGGAGTCATGAGCAAGGGAGCCATTAACGCAAAGAGGAAGGGATCCAGGAACCTACTGAGCCAGGAACCCATTGAACCAGGGAGCCAGGAATTCAACGAGCCAGGGAGCCAGGAACCCACTGAACCAGGAAGCCAGGAATTCAACGAGCCAGGGAGCCAGGAACCCACTGAACCAGGGAGCCAGGAACCCACTGAACCAGGGAGCCAGGAACCCACTGAACCAGGGAGCCAGGAACCCACTGAACCAGAGAGCCAGGAACCCACTGAACCAGGGAGCCAGGAACCCACTGAACCAGGGAGCCAGGAACCCACTGGACCAGGGAGCCAGGAACCCACTGAACCAGGGAGCCATCGATTTCAAAGACCAACTCAAAAGTTCTGCAGAAATATCAGAAAATTTTATCTTCCAATGTTAGTGTAGCAAAGATGTTAATTACCACGAGATGTATTGTGGGTCATCCAGGTTTAGGTGACTTGAACCTCCCTCCATGATCTAGTTGACTTGAACCTTTCTCTATCATCTAGGTGACTTGAACCTCCCTCCATGATCTAGGTGACGAACCTTCCTCCATGATCTAGGTAACTTGAACCTCCCTCCATGATCTAGGTGACGAACCTTCCTCCATGATCTAGGTTACTTGAACCTTCCCCCATGATCTAGATGAATTGAACCTTCCTCCATGATCTAGGTGGCTTGAACCTTCCCCATGATCTAGACGAATTGAACCTCCCTCCATGATCTAGGTGACTTGAACCTTCCCCCATGATCTAGACGAATTGAACCTTCCTCCATGATCTAGGTGACTTGAACCTTCCCCATGATCTAGACGAATTGAACCTCCCTCCATGATCTAGGTGGCTTGAACCATCCCCCATGATCTAGACGAATTGAACCTTCCCCCATGATCTAGGTGACTTGAACCTTCCCCCATGATCTAGACGAATTGAACCTTCCTCCATGATCTAGGTGACTTGAACCTTCCCCCATGATCTAGACGAATTGAACCTTCCTCCATGATCTAGGTGACTTGAACCTTCCCCCATGATCTAGACGAATTGAACCTTCCTCCATGATCTAGGTGACTTGAACATTCCCCCATGATCTAGACGAATTGAACCTCCCACCATGATCTAGGTGACTTGAACCTTCCCCCATGATCTAGACGAATTGAACCTTCCCCCATGATCTAGGTGACTTGAAACCTTCCCCCATGATCTAACGAATTGAACCTTCCTCCATGATTTAGTGACTTGAACCTTCCCATGATCTAGACGAATTGAACCTTCCCATGATCTAGGTGACTTGAACATTCCCCCATGATCTAGACGAATTGAACCTTCCTCCATGATCTAGGTGACTTGAACCTTCCCCATGATCTAGACGAATTGAACCTTCCTCCATGATCTAGGTGACTTGAACCTTCCCCATGATCTAGACGAATTGAACCTTCCTCCATGATTACTAGGTGATTGAACCTTCCCCCATGATCTAGACGAATTTGAACCTTACTCCCCATGATCTAGACGAATTGAACTTCCTCCATGATCTAGGTGATTTTTGATCTTTTTTTGAATTATATTAACCTTTCCCCTGATAATAACCTTCCATCCATGATCTAGGTGACTTGAACCTTCCCCCATAACTACAATGAACCTTCCTCACTTCTAACCTTCCCATGACTAGAGAATGAACTTCCTCCATGCTAGGTACTTGAACCTTCCCCCATGATCAGGACGAATTGAACCTTCCATGTCTGTGATTACTTGTTCTAGACGAATTGAACTGCCTCCATGATCTAGGTGACTTGAACATTCTCCTAAACCACCAGAGAACATCCTGCACACTTCCCCTGCTCCCTTCCATGTAACCCACCAAGAACTACTTCCTAGGGAGGGGAAACCAGTGTGTGAGGTTCACTGGTCATAATGAGGAAGAGATTAGTCAGAAAAAAGGAGAGAGAGAGAGAGAGAGAGGAGAGAGAGAGAGAGAGAATGAGAATGAGAGAGTGAGAACCAGGGAGGGTTCACCTGACGAGTGACTCTAATGAACCTTCTCTGTGTCTCAGTTAATATTGTACAGAAGATCAGTCGTAAGATCAGTGTCAAGAATCTTACAGTTACTGAGTTGGCGGGGAGCAGTTGAGGCAGGGAGGGGAGGTGGCAGAGCGGGGAGCAGGTGAGGCAGGGCGTGGAGGTGTGGCAGGGCGGGGAGCATGTGATGCAGGGCGGGGAGCAGGTGAGGCAGGGCGGGGAGCAGTTGAGGCAAGGCGGGGAGCAGTTGAGGTAAGGCTGGGAGCAGGTGAGGCTGGGCGGGAAGCAGATCAGGCAGGACGGGAGGTGTGGCAGCGCGGGGAGCAGGTGAGGCAGGCCAGGGGAGTGTATCAGGGCGGGGCAGGTGTGGCAGGCGTTGCAGGGGGGGGGATGTGTGAGCAGGGCGGGGAGCAGGTGAGGCAGGGCGTGGAGGTGTGGCAGGGCGGGGAGCAGGTGAGCAGGGCGGGGAGGTGTGGCAGGGCGGGGCAGGTGAGGCAGGCGGGGAGGTGTGGCAGGGCGGGGAGCAGGTGAGGCAGGGCGGGAGGTGTGGCAGGGCGGGGGAAAAGGGGAGGCGGCGGGGGAGGTGTGGCAGGGCGGGGGACAGGGGAGGCAGGGGGGGGGTGTGGGGAGGGCGGGGGGGCAGGTTTAGGCAGGCGGGGAGGTGTGGCGGGGGGGAGCAGTGGGACAGGGGGGGGGGTGCAACAGGGGGAAGAATAAATCAAAAAATTAAACTGATGCCCAACGACCCCCACGAAAGGTACCATGTGGTACACCCAGGTAGACGGTCCATGTGGTACACCCCCGGGTACGACCCGGGACCATGTGGTACACCCAGGGTACGACGGAACCCGTGGACACCCAGGGGACGACGGTACCATGTGGTAAACCCAGGGGACGCGGTCCATTTTTGTACACCCAGGGTACGACGGTACCATGTGTACACCCAGGGGGACACGGGGCCAGTGGCACCCGGGGACACGGTCCATGTGGGGACACCCCAGGGTACGACGGGACCCCTTGGTACACCCAGGTACGACGTACCATGTGGTACACCCAGGGGCGACGGACCATGGGTACACCCAGGGTACAGGGACCATTGGTACACCCCGGGTACGACGTCCATGTGGACACCCAGGGTACGACGGACCATGTGGAAAAACCCAGGTACGACGGTCCATGTGGTACACCCAGGTTTCGACGTCCAGTGGTCACCCCGGGTACGACGGGACCATGTGGTACCCCAGGTACGACGGTACCATGTGGAAACCCCGGGGGCACGGTACCATTTTACACCCCGGGGACCGGACCATGTGGACACCCCGGGTACGACGGTACCCTGTGGGACACCCAGGGTACGACGGTACCATGTGGTACACCCAGGGTACGACGGTACCATGTGGTACACCCAGGGTACGACGGTACCATGTGGTACACCCAGGGTACGACGGTACCATGTGGTACACCCAGGGTACGACGGTACCATGTGGTACCACCCAGGGTACGACGGTACCATGTGGTACACCCAGGGTACGACGGTACCATGTGGTACACCCAGGGTACGACGGTACCATGTGGTACACCCAGGGTACGACGGTACCATGTGGTACACCCAGGGTACGACGGTACCATGTGGTACACCCAGGGTACGACGGTACCATGTGGTACACCCAGGGTACGACGGTACCATGTGGTTCACACCAGGGTACGACGGTACCATGTGGTACACCAGGGTACGACGGTACCATGTGGTACACCCAGGGTACGACGGTACCATGTGGTACACCCAGGGTACGACGGTACCATGTGGTACACCCAGGGTACGACGGTACCATGTGTTACACCCAGGGTACGACGGTACCATGTGGAACAGCCAGGGTACGACGATACCATGTGGTACACCCAGGGTACGACGGTACCATGTGGTACACCCAGGGTACGACGGTACCATGTGGTACACCCAGGGTACGACGGTACCATGTGGTACACCCAGGGTACAATAGTACCAAGTCCTACCAAGCAGGACCAATTTTCTCTCTATTCGTCACACTATGCATAGTCTCTCTCTCTCTCTCTCTCTCTCTCTCTCTCTCTCTGGGTACGATAAACAGGAATTTACTGCTGGAAAATCGAACGGGCTGGTAGTTAACAGATTTTTTGCGCTCCAGGTGTTTCATCCCCTCTAATGGATTTTTCCAATATTTTCAAAAAAATGCTTGTCAACGAGAGAGGCCTAGAGTTCAAAGGATTTTCCCCTCATATATATATATATATTTTAAATATCGGCACAATATGTGTGTGTGTGTGTGTGTGTGTGTGTGTGTGTGTGTGTGTGTGTGTGTGTGCGTGTACTCACCTAATTGTGGTTGCAGAGGTCGATTCACAGCTCCTGACCCCGCCTCTTCACTAGTCACTACTAGGTCCACTCTCCTTGCTCCATGAGCTTTGTCGTATGTCTTCTTAAAGTTATGTATGGATCCCGCCTCCACTACATCACTCTCCGGAGTGTTCCACTTCCTGACAACTCTGTAATTGAAGAAATACTTTCTAACATCTCTTTGACTCATCTGAGTCTTCACCTTCCAATTGTAACCCCTTGTTGCTGAGTCCCAACTCTGGAACATCCTGTCTCTGTCCACCTTGTTAATTCATCTCAGTATTTTATATGTCGTTATCATGTCTCCCCTAACCCTCCTGTCCTCCAGAGTTGTCAGGTAGATTTCCCTTAACCTCACCTCGTAGAACATGTCCCTTAGACTAGGGTTGTGGCAACCTTTGCACTTTCTCTAATTTCTTGACGTGTTCGACCAGGTGTGGGTTCCATTCGGGTCGGGGGGGGGGGGTTTACTTTCACTTGAAAAAAGTCTTAAACGCCCCTTATGGGGATGGGAATGTATTCTAAGTTCGCCGGGGCGCTCTATGCTGTCATTTATTTGGTTGATGTGCCCTCGGAGATGTCTGGGTATTGTTACAAAAAACGCGATTTAAAAGCTTAGAGACTCCGTGAATACTAAAAGGATGCCCTTCTAGCACCAGCCTGTTACTGGGGTTTTGTAACAATGCTATCCTTGTCCAATTATCCTTAAAATTGAGATTTTCAAAGTCTTTGGTTACAACGGGTAGGCACAAAACTAAGAAATTAAAATTTAATAAATTTATTAATCATTAATTGTCTAGGGGTATATTATCAAATTAAATTAATCACAGAAATCAAAATAAAACAATCTCTCAGTTAATATTTATTGTGCGAAAGAAAAACTTTTCACTTTAAATTCTTAAGTACCGTCGGGTACATTAACATTTAAAAAGATATTACAAATAGACAAGTTGTAAGTGCTCTAAGTAGTTCCTATGTCTCAAGACTCGACAGACTTAAAAAGTGAGCAAAGCCCTAAAAACTAACTTTTTTTGACCGACTGGCAACCAAACATCGCTTGAACAATGAAAAGAATGTAAGCCCAATAGCCATATAACAAGCGACTGCGACACAATCAGGATCAAGGAGATAATATAACACACTAATAGGGACCATCAGAAAACCCTAAAAAAAAATTTAAAAAACCCCCCATAATACTAAATCTAAGTTCAGCATGGGAAAAAACCCCGACTGTGAAAATACACAAAAACCTAAAAAATAGGTCAAAGCTATAGCAAAGGGACTGAGGTTCAGGTGCTAGCGACCACAACCTCAACAACGTCGAAAATCACTAAGTCTATAAAATGTTCGTGAACAGAGTTCTACAGAACTAAAAAGAATAAGAAAGAAATCTGCCAAACCCCCCAAGAGAAGAGAGTTAGAGAGACTGCATCTTCACGGGGTGAGGACCCCCCCCCCCGATCACGTGATAGCCCCGGGGACAGCACAGTCAAACCCCGGCAGTAAAACGAGCGACAAGCGAAAATTAGATTTGACAATCAAGATTTAACTGGCAATTTTAGTAACCTAACAACTAAGTCAAATAAAAATATAACAGTCAAAAATAATATAAAGAAAATATTTTACGATTTGCATTATCCAAATATAAAATAAAAAAATATAGAAAAATAATATACTTTAAAAATTTATACTAAAATCTTTAACCCATTCAGGGGTTGAAACGGGTATTTACCACCCAAGACCCCTTTTATTGAGTTAAGTTTGAGTCTTTGGCCCCCCCCCCCCCCTAGTTTGTATCTTCGGATCTTCTTTCCCCTTTCCCCGATCTTCTGATTTTGCATTTGGGTGGGAAAAAATCTAGGAGCCATTTGCTAGCCCAGGGCGGAGCCTGCCAGACCCCTTTGTAGCCCCTGCCTGACCTCACCTTTTGAATTCTCCTTTTTTAGCTTCACATGTCTAAAAACAGGGACACCTCTAAATCTATCCCTTCCGTAATGTCATTCACCTATACCAGAAACAGCACCGGTCTAGGACTGCCCCTGTGGAACCCCGGTCGTACAGGCCCACTCGAAAATCTGTCATACCATGACTCGCTTTGCCTTTCTGTCGTATTCTCTGACCATTGCAGTCCCTCTGTACTCCCCTAATTGTGGGTGTAGGGGCGAGTCGTAGCTCCTGGCCCCGCCTCTTTAGTGGTTCCTACTGGTTCACTCTCTCCCGCCCCCATGAGCTTTATCATACCTCTTTTTAATCTATGATGGTACCGCCTCACTACCCACTTTCCAGACTATTCCATTTCCCTGACAACTCTAAAACCCGAAGACATGTTTCCTAACATCCCTTTGACTCTTGAGTTTTCAATTTTCAAATGTGACTCTTGCTGCTTGCTCTCTCAAAACATCCGGCTTTGTCCACCTCGTCGTTTCCCTCTCAGTTTTTTATTTCGTTATCATGTCCCCCCCTGTCCCTGTGTCCTCCAGATTGCAGGTGTACTACCAAATTTGTACTCACCTAATTGGTTTTCGGGGGTCGAGACTCAGCTCCTGGCCCCGCCTCTTCACGGGGTGGTGGTGTATGGGGTTGGTGTGTGTGTGTGTTGTTGTTGTGGGGGGTGTGTGTGGTGTGTGTGTGTGGGTGTATGTTTGTCGTATTGGGTCGTTAAAATGTTTATTTTTTCAGGGCTCCGTCTTTTTTATTGTGAGTGTATCTTTTACGTAGTAGCATGTCTCCTCTATACCCTTAAAAGGAAAAGTTTTTCAGTCTTTTTCTCCGAGCCGGGTGTTACATCCTGACTCGGGAGAAATGATAAAAAAATTTTGGCAAGCTGAAAGAAAAAAGAAACATAAACACAGTACAATACTTTCTATTCTTGAAAAAGCCCTGTTTTTGCGAAATGTCGGATATATTTCATGAGGCCTCGTTCTCGGAACCTTGATCAAAACACACAACTGCGCTTTTTAGCCAATTTCGTATTCGGATTTTTCGCCGTGTTGCAGGCTTTTCGGGCATTAAAAGTCACTGATTAATAGAATATCTAATTTAGACTAAACGTTGCGATTTTAAAGTGTCCTCACAGCACCTTTGCATTTAAAGGGTGTCAGGACGAGTCTACAAAATAAGCTTCGCAACCCCTTTTAAAAATTTTTCCGGTTTGTTTTTTGACGTATCGTTATCGGCAACCCCCAAGGATTCAAATTTCGAAAACTTCAAGTTTCCCAAAATTTGGGGGGTTCAACTGAACTTACAAAGGGAATAAGATTCTTGAACATCTCCGGGTTTTTCTTTTTCCTCCGCTTGAAAAGGGGTTTCCTAGCGGGTATCATGTTGCAGAGAGAGAACTGGCTTTTAATATTTTCCCAATTTGGTTGGCTTCGGTTTCCCCGAAGTTCTAGGTTTTTATCCACTCTTTTCCGCGTCTATCCGGTGGCCCCCCTGAAGTAATCCCTTTTTCTTTTGCGTTTTTCAACACAATTTTTCCCCAGGCAAGAAAGGGAAAAAAAGAAATTTTATATTGCGGGGGGAAACTTTGCTATTTTTAAACTTCCACCAAACAGGGGTGAAATTTGAAGGGCGCAAAAAAAAGGGGTTTTTTCCTTTGGGTGGGAGGTGCCCCAGCCCGTGGGGGGAAACCCCTGGAATGCCCAAACCCTTGAGTGCATTTTTTTAAAGGGCTGCTAAAAGACCTGATACCCCTTTTTAGTGTGCTGCTACAAGCCATGAGTGCACTCCGTAGAGTGCTGCTACAAGCCATGAGTGCACTCCTGAGGTGCTGTAAAGACCAGTGATGCCTCTTTGAGTGTTTGCTACAAACGTGGTCCCCTTTTTAAAATGTGTACAAGACCAGGGGTACCCTGGGTGTTCGCCCGTGGTGCATCCTGGGGGCCAAAACCATTACCTAAATGCTGCTAAAAAGGGTTTCCTAAATAATTTTCCCCTTGTGTCAAAAGAAATATATTATTATTTTAATTAAAAAAATAATTTATAAAAAAAAAAAAAAGGGGGTTTAAAAAAACAATTTAAAAAAAAAAATTTTTATTAAAAAAAAAAATTTTTTTTTTTAAAATTTTATTATTTTTATTATTTATTATTATTATTATGTTTTTATTATTATTATTAACAAGACACCGGGGTAATGACATAGTCTAAAAAAAAAGGAGTAAACGCACGTACACCAGAGGACTGAAAGTCCCTGGACTATCAATATATTGATCTTCCTCACAATCGGAAGATTCAGGACACGGGGAAACATGTTCTTCCCCTTTCTGTCTTTGGCAGTAGAGTTTAACGCAACCCCACGAGATTAAGAACGCCAAGGCGTAATGTAGATCATGGGGCCCTTTTGCAGACCTTGTAACCGTACAGTATATGGGGATTTTTTCCACATAATCTGCTCTTTCCCGTCTCTGCTCTGTCTGTTGTCTGTCCTGTCTGTCTGTCTCTCTCTCTCCCTCTCTCTCTTTCCCCCCCCTCTTCCCCTCCCCCCTTTCCTCCCTCTCTTTTCTTCTCTCTCTTCTCTCTCCTCTTTCTCTCTCTCTCTCTCTCTCTCTCCTCCTCCCCTTTTTTCTCTCTCTCTTTTATAATATATTAAATATAATGTCGTGCCGAATACGTAAAACTTGCGATTTGGCTTAAATAAACGTCTTTTTGCCCAAAAAAGCAAGCGAAATTTGTGATGCAATAATTTCGCCAAAATCATTTTAAACCTAAAGAAAAAAATATTTCTTGTGTTTGTTTTTTTATTAAATTATTTTAAACTTACATAAAATATTTAGGGGGTGAGCAGGGAAAACGTGTCATGACGGTCACCTGTCATGTCACACAGGCACGCTGTCTTCACACATCCCTGTCATGTCCCAAAAGGGCACGCTGTCATGCCCCCCAGGTCACGCGTCATGTAAACAGTCACGCTGTCTGCACACAGGGCACGCTGTCATTCACACAGGGACCTGTCAGCCACACAGGTCCCTGTCATGCCCACGGTCACGCTGTCATTTACACAGGTTTGCTGTCTGTCCACAGGTCACGCTTCATGTCCCCAGGTCACGCTGTCAGCCCCACGGCCCCTGTCATTTACCAGGTCACGCTGTCATTTTACACAGGTCACGCTGTATGTCACCAGGGCACGCGTCATGCCCAAGTCAGCTGTCATGCACACAGGGCACGCGTCGTCACACAGGCCACCTGTCATGTCACACAGGTCCGTTTTCAGTCACACAGGGCACGTTGTCATTCACACGGTACGCTGTCATGTACAAGGTCACGCTGTCATGTCACCAGGTCACGTTTTATCCACACAGGTCACGCTGTCTGTCACACAGGGCACGTTGTTTTTCACACAGGTCACTTGCATGCACACAGGTCACGTTGTCATGTCACAGGTCCGCTGTCCCTGTCACACAGGCACGCTGTCAGTCACCAGGCCACGCTGTCAGCACACAGGCCGTTTCATTTACACATCAAGTGTCATTCCACAGGTCACGCTGCATGTCACCCCAGGGCACGCTGTCATGTCACACAGGTCACGTTGTTTTGTCACACAGGTCCGCTGTCAGTCACACAGGCACGTTTTTAGTCACACAAGTCCGTTGTCATTCACACAGGGACGCTGTCATGTACACAGGTCACGCTGACATTTCCCCCAGGTCACGCTGTCATGTCCCAGGTCACGTTTTTATGTACCGGTCACGCGTCAGTCACACAGGGCCGTTGTCATGTCACCAAGTCACGTTTCATGTACACAAGGGCACTTGTCATGTCACACAGGTTTACGTTGCATGTCACACAGGGGCACGTTGTCTGCACACAGGTCACGTGCATGTCACACAGGTCACCTGTCATGCACACAGGTCACCTGTCATGTCACACAGGGACGTTGTTATGTCACCAAGTCCGTTTTTCTGTCACACGGTCACTTTTTCATGTCAAAGGTCACGTTTTCAGTCACACAGGTCACGCGTCGTCAACAGGCACTTGATGTCACACAGGGCACGTTTTCATGTCACCGGTCACTTTTTCATTCACACAGGGCACGTTTTTCATGTCACACGGTCACGTTTCCCGTCACCAGGTCACCTGTCGTCACACGGTCAGCTGTCATGTCACACAGGCACGGTTTATGTCACACAGGTCACGTTGTTTGTCACACAAATCACTTGTCAGTCCACGGCACGTTTTCATTCACAAAAAGGGCACGTTTTTCATGCACACAGGTCACGCTGTCATGTCACACAGGCACGCTGTCAGCACACAGGCACGTTTTCAGCCACAGTCTGTTTTCTGTCACACAGGTCACGTTGTCAGTCCAAGGTTCCCCTTTCATGCCACAGGGGCATTTCATGTCCCCACAGGGGCCGGTCTGTCACAAGGCACGCTGCAGTCCACAGGTCACTTTTCAGTCACAATTCACTTCTCATTCACACAGGGCAGTTTTTCATGTACACAGGTCACGTTTCTGTCACACAGGTCCGTTGTCTTCACACAGGCAAGTTGCATGTCACACAGGTCACGCGGGCAGTCCACAGGTCCGCTGTCATGTCACACGGTCACGTTATGTCACAAGGTCACGTTGTTTGTCACACAGTCACGTTTTCCTGCACACAGGTCACTTGGCATGCACACAGGGCACGTTGTATGTCACACAGGTCACTTTCATGTAACAGGGCACGCGTCAGTCCCAAAAAGGTCACGCTTCATTTACACAGTCACGTGTATGTCACACAGGTCACGTGTCATGTCACACAGGTCCGTTGTATGTCACACAGGTCACCGTCATGCCCCACAGGTCCTTTTTATGTCACAAGGTCCCCGTTGTCATTCCACAGGTCATTGTCCAGTCACACAGGGCCATGTTGCCAAAAAGGGCACGCTGTCATTCACACAGGCACTTTTCATGTCACAAGGTCACGCTGTCATTTACACAGGTAGCTGTCATGTCCCAAAGGGCACGCTGTCATGTCACAAGGGCACGTTGTCATGACAAAGGTCACGTTGTCATGTCACACAGTACGCTGTCATGTCACCCAGGTCACGCTGCTGCAACAGGGCCAGCTGTATGTCACCAGGTCACGCTATCAAAATCACACAGGTCACGTGTCATTCACACAGGTCCGCTGCATGTCCACAGGTCACGCTGTCTGTCACACAGATCCGTTGCAGTCACACAGGCACTTCTGTCCAAAAGGTCACTTGTCATGTACAGGTCACGCTGTCATGTCACCAGGGCACCTGTCAGTCACAAGGCCCCGCTGTCATGTCACACAGGTCACGTTGTATGTCAACAGGTCCTTGCATGTCCACAGGTCACGTTGTCATTCACACAGGGCACGTTTCATGCCCACAGGTCAGCGTCATGTCACACAGGTCCGTTGTCCTGCACCAGGTCACGCTGTCATGTCCAAGTACGCTGTCATGTCACACAGGTCACGCTGCCAGAAAAATGGGGGGGAAAAACTTTGAAAACCATAAAGCGATAGAAAATTTGAGGCAAAAATTGTAATCCCCCTAAATGTTTCCCTGGTCCGTGCCTTTACCCCTTTACCTATCACGACCAAACTCACGAAAGGTTCACCCTCCTTTTTTTTTTGTTACCAGTTTTGTGTGTGTACTCACCTAATTATTGTGGCAGGGTTCGTTCATACTTTTTGGGCCCGCTTCTTCATGGGCGCCACTAGGTCCTTCTCTCGCTCCCTGAACTTTTTCATACCTCTTTTAAAGCTAGTATGGTTCCTGCCTCCACACATCACTTTTCAGAATTCCCCTCCTGACAATTCTATGACTGAAGAAATACTTTTAACATTCCTGTGATTCATCTGAGGTCTTCACTTGTTGCTGTGTCCCATCTCTGGAGCATCCTGTCTCTGTCCACCTTGTCGATTCCTATCTGTTGTTTATATGTCGTTATCATGTCCTTCTGTTTTCTCCTGTCCTACAGTGTCGTCAGGTCGTGTTCATTATACCTCTCACTCGTAGGATTACTACTTACTCAGGAATAGTCTCGTTTTCTAACTTTGCGCTTTCTCTAATTTTCTGACGTGCTTGATCAGCTGGTGGGCTCCAAATGGTGCTGCATACTCACAGTATGGGTCTGAAGTACTCGGTATACTGAGTATGAACGGCTCCTTTATTGAAATGTCAGACTTGCTGATTAGGTTCGCTAAGGCGCCAATATGTGCAGCAGTTTTTTGGTTGATGTGCACATCAAGATACGTGCTAGTTATTATACTATCCCGAGATCTTGCCCCTTCACCCTAGGGATGTACTCTGTCGGCGGTCTTCTTTGCCCACTTTGATCTTCATGATTTTGCCTTGGTGGGGTTGAAACTCCAGGAGCCAGTGTTGGAACCAGGCTTGCAGCATGTCCAGACCTTTGTAGTCCTACCGATCCTCTCTCAATGAATTCTTATCATCAGCTTTCACCATATTCTGCCCAAATGGGGGACACTTCTGTGTCTATTCTTCCGTCATGTCATTCACACGTACCAGGAACAGTATCTGTCCTTGGGGAATGAACCATGTGGAACACCGCTCGTCACTGGCACCCACTCTGACAAATCTCGTCATTAGTACCTTCCTGCTGCCTTCAGGTCTGTATTCTCTGACCCATTGCAGGTTCTCTGTTAATTCTGACTTGGTCCTCAATCTTTTGCACTAACCTTTAGTGTGGAACTGAGTCAAAAGCCTTTTTGCAGTCCAAGAAACGCAATCTACCCTCTCTCTATTGTCTTATTGCTGTCACTTTGTCATTGAACTCCAGTAGGGTTATGTTTTTTTTTTTTCCCCCCTTTTTTTTTTTTTTATGTGGTGTGTGTGTGTGTGCGCACTTGTACTTGTATTTATTATATTTTATATATTATATTGATTATATTTATTTTTATTTATATATATATATATATATATCTTATATATATATATATTTATATTTAGATATATATCCTTCAACTCCCCCGTGAAAACACTGGAGAAGACTTGGGACTCATCCTCAATCCCTCTAGTGTGAAATCATCACGCGACCTGGAAATATTCAATGCATTATGATGACGAAGAATCCTCCCAGAAGTCTCATCTACCACTCCGGTCCACATGTTTACCCTCCTGGGAGCACGCTGGGTCCACCGGCCATCGATACACTGTCCTCAGGGACAAATTGAATGGACTGTGCAGAATGCGAGGACGTGAATTAAGCATCTTGATCGCCCATGATCGCTCTGTATCTCCTCACATGGTGTCTTACTATGCTATGACTCACTTTAATTCCTGAGGTGTGCACATCTTCTTGGACAAACCATACACTCGACGAATATGGACGCACACCTGAGGTTCAACCCTTAAGAAGGCACTGAACCTGTCACTAGAGGCTGAGCAATGGGATCAGGCAACCCTCCCAGTGAGACTGGGAGGTATAGTGGTGCGCAAAGCAACGCATGTTGCTTTACCTGCTTTTCTGTTCTTCGTGTTTGGCTTCAGTGCTTTAGTCAAGAAGATTGTTCCCGAAAGCTGGAGAGACGTTGTAGGAGCTCAAGACCCCAGGTATTACTGAAGCAGCGATCGGTGGGGACACCCTTACAAGACTCTCCTGTAGACCAGCTCCTCCCCAAAGAAACACAAACAGTCCAAATGGGACAAACGTTATGGAAAAAATCGCCAAAAACAACGCCTCTTCCAATGCTTCAGGAAAGGACAAAGAGGTCTCATGGCAGTGAAGGCCACCACACTCAGGAGGCATTCCTGTTAGCTGTTTCCCAATTCCTCCTTGGGCACTCGACTAAACACATCAGGACATTAGGTTGGTGTTGCTCTTCGCTTGAAGCCCAACGCCATCACCGGAAAAACATGGGTGTATATGCGGCAGGGCGACAGTGACATTTCGGACTTATGGTTCTCGTGTGTCACACAGCAGAGGGGAAAGTTTGCCAGGCATGATGGAGGTCAGGGACATCATAAAGAGTAGCATCGCCACAGCCGTTGCCCAGCTCATCGGGAACCCAAGTGCAGAGGTCTAATGGATAGTCAAAGCGTCATGATGGAGCCAATATGCTACCCGTTGAATGGGTGGTTAAGCAGATTGCGGGGACTTCACCTGTGTCGACACATTGGCAGACACCACTGGCCATACTCCGTTGTGGCAGGGGGTGAGCTGGCAGCCACGGAGACCAGAAGATCCGCTAATATGAAGACCTTCCCCCTTGCTTTATATCCATCACAATTTGAGTCGGAGACCTTTGAGAATGGGGGCATGTGTGCTCTATTAGTTCACTCAATAGTGCTGGGTGAAAAGCTAATATAGAACCAAGGACCACTGGGCGACAAGCTTTACTCTTTTCAGAGAATCGGCGTTGCGAATCCAGAGAGGAAGTGCATGCAGCATTTCTGGGCACGCGGCAACGCCGGGATAACTGGACGAAGTATCGAGATGTTAGCTCTGAGTTCATATCGCTGTTTTATTTAATTGTACTTTTGTTGAATGTTTGGCACAATGTATTTTGTCTTTATAATAAAATATGTATAAAATATAGGGGTTGTTTTTTTCGGGGATAATTCTCAACCAGCTTTGGGAGAACCTTGAGTTTTCCTGAAGCTAGTTTATTCTTTTCTCTGAGGATGAGGGTCCCTAGGACTGTTTTAGAGGTGGGAGTACCATATTAGATATTATATTTTATATTTAAATAATTTTTTTATATATATATCATTGACTATAATTTTTCTATCATTACGTTATAATAAAACTGACTTTTTTTTATTTTAGATAATATATTTTGCCGGAATGTTACATGTGTGTACTTTTTACATAATAATTACTCGTCTTTTTATTTATTAATCTTCCAAACTTGTTTTTCAGTTCGCTTATTCAAATGAATTTATAAATAGAATAATCAGTATTTTGAGATGCTTTTGGATTTGGTTTTCACCTTTGTATAAAAAATATAAATTGCCTCGTGTAAAACAAATGTAAATAGATAACTTATTTATTTTATATCACAAATTCGCTATGGAATTTCAATGATGAAATTCTATCGAATATGTCAGGGAAAATTCACTTTTCTCCTGATTCTTTAACATATTATTTATATATATATATATATATATATTATACTTTAAATATATATATTAATAATAATATTATATATATATATAAATATATATATATGTTTATATATAAATATATATATATAATATATATATATATATATATATATATATAATATATTATAATATATATATTTATATTATATATTCTATTATATTATATGTACATATATATATATATATATATATATATATATATATATATATATTTATATATATATATATATATGTTCGTGCAGAATATGTAAACTGGTCAATTAGCAAGAACTAATTTTAAAATTTAGGGGGGGGTCACTTTCATAAAATTTTCTCTCTATACGTTTAAAGATATATTTTTTTCATTAATGTTAATGGAAATAATTTTTAATTTTGCACCAAAAAGATCTTAGTAAACACTTACCTAACCTTATTATAACAAAGAACAATTTATATTAGCCTAACCCAACTATAAATTTTTTAGTTTGTTTACAGTAATTTAATACTAACGAAACACAGTGAAATATACATGTTTTTTCGTTAGGTTCAGAAGGAATTTTGTGCGAACTTATTGCATACACTCAAATTTTCACATGTCCTTTATGGCAAGATGTGCGTTGCCTATTTAAGCCAAGATCGCAAGTTCTGCCATATGTCGCGATCGACATATATTTATATTATATATTTTATGTCGTGCCGAATAGGCAGAACTTGCGATCTGGACTTTAATTGCAACGCTCCTATTGACCTTATAGGAAAAGTGAAAATCCCTGTGTATGCATAATTTTGTCAAACTTCATTCTGAACCTAACGTAAAAATTATATTTAACTGTGTTTGTTAGTATTAAATTTTTGTAAACAAATTAAAATATTATTTTGTTTGGGTTAGGCTAAAATAAAATGCGTTCTGGTATTACTAAGGTTAGTTATGTTTTCTTAGATTCTTTTGGTGCAAAATATAAATTTTCTATCATTACATTAATGAAAAAAATTATATATTTATAAACGTATAAGAGGTAAATTTTTGAAAGGACTTAATTTTAATGAGTTCTTGCTAACTGACCATTTTTACATATTCGGCACGAATATATGTATATATATTTTTATTTATACTTATATTTATAGTTTTTATACATTTAATATATATATATATATTTATATATATATACTTATATATATATATCAATATATATATATAATAAATATTATATGTTTACATTTAATAATTATTTTAGGTATAAATAAATAATGATAATAATATCCAACATTATAATAAAAGTAATAATAATTATTAATGTAATAATAATAATAATAATAATAATTATATAATTATATAAGAATATAATTATAATAATAATAATAATAATATTATAATAATAATAATAATAATAATAATAAATTAATAATTATTAATAACCAAAACAGTAATAATTATATTAAATTAATGTTTTTATTATTATTTATTTTATTTCTATTATTTTTATTATTATTATTATTAGTATTTATTCATTTTTATTATTATTATTATTATTATTATTATTATTAGTGGAAGATAGTCAGGGTGGAGTGTGTGACCATGGGACTGCACTGTCTGTGATGACGTGTACTGTACAAAGGTTCTACAAAACAGTCACTTGACATGTCCTAGTGTGTGGCACCTGGTGACGGACACTGTCTGTGTGACGTGACTGTCCTTGGTCCACCCTCACACAGTCACTCTGACTGTCCTAGTGTGTACCCTGGTGACGACACTGTCGTGTGACGTGTCCTGTCATGCTCACATACAAAGATCACTTGACTGTCCTTGTGTGTGGCGTGCGGTGACTGTAATTGTCTGGGTGACGTGACTGTCCTAGGTCACTCCAGTCACTTGACTGGTACTTGTGTTGGCCTGGTGGACTGACACAGTCTGTGTGTAGTGTCTGTCCACTAGGTCACATCTAAGTCTCAGACTGTCTTGTGTGTGACCCTGGTGGACTGACACTGGTCGTGTGACGTGTCTTGTCCTAGGTCAAACACTGTCCACTTGACTGTCCTAGTGTGTGGCCGTGGTGGATGACAACTGTCTGTGTGACTGACGGCCCTAGGTCTCACCACAGTCACTTGATGTACTGGTGTGTGGCCCTGGTGTGCACTGACACTGTCTGTGTGGACGTGACTGTCTGGTCACAACAGTCTCCTTGACGGTCTAGTGTGTGACCTGCGTGGGAATGACTCTGTGTATCGTGTCGTAAAGGTCACACACTGTCACTTGACGTCCTAGTGTGTGTCCCTGGTGAACTGAAACTGTATGTGTGTCGTGTATGTCAGGTCAACACAGTCAATTGTCTGTCCTAGTGTGTGGCCATGGTGACTGACAATGTCTGTGTGTCGTGACTGTCCAAGGTCGCCTCTCACAGTCACATTGACTTCCTAGTGTGGGCCACTGGTGACTGACAACTGTCTGTGTGCGTGACTGTCACTTAGGTCTACTACACAGTCACTTGGAACTGTCCTTGGGTGTGTCCTGGTGACTGAAACTGTCTGTGTGTAGTGTCGGTCCAAGGTCACACACAGTCACTTGACTGTTCCTTGTGTGTGACCTGGTGTTGACTCTGTCTGTGTGGAATTGAATGTCCAATGTCCACAACACTGTCAACTTGAATGACATGATCTAGTGTGTGACCCTGGTGACTGACAATGTGTTTAACGTGTCTGTCCACGGTCACACACAGTCACTTGATTGTCCTAGTGTGTGGCCGTGGTGACTACCTGTCTGTGGGACGTGACTGTACAGAGTCTCTCAACTGTACACTTGACTGTCCTAGTGTGTGGCCCTGGTGACTGACACTGTCTGTGTGACGTGTCTGTCCAAGGTCACACACAGTCACTTGACTGTCCTAGTGTGTGGCCCTGGTGACTGACACTGTCTGTGTGACGTGACTGTCCAAGGTCACACACAGTCACTTGACTGTCCTAGTGTGTGACCCTGGTGACTGACACTGTCTGTGTGACGTGTCTGTCAAGGTCACACCAGTCATTGTATGTCCTAGTGTGTGAAGTCCATGGTGACTGACCACACTGTCTGTGTGACGTTGTCTGTAAAAGGTACACACAGTCACTTGACTGTCCTAGTGTGTGACCCTGGTGACTGACACTGTCTGTGTGACGTGTCTGTCCAAGGTCACACACAGTCACTTGACTGTCCTAGTGTGTGACCCTGGTGACTGACACTGTGTAACGTGTCTGTCCAAGGTCACACACAGTCACTTGACTGTCCTAGTGTGTGACCCTGGTGACTGACACTGTCTGTGTGACGTGTCTGTCCAAGGTCACACACAGTCACTTGACTGTCCTAGTGTGTGGCCCTGGTGACTGACACTGTCTGTGTGACGTGACTGTCCAAGGTCACACACAGTCACTTGACTGTCCGAGTGTGTGGCCAACGTGTATGACTGTCACTGTCTGTGTGAGTGTCTGTCCAAGGTCACACACAGTACTTGACTGTCCGAGTGTGTGGCCTGGTGAGTCTCTGTCTGTGTGTCGTGTCTGTCCACTAGGTATACACAAAGTCTCTTGACTGCTTCTTTCACACATCCGAGTTGTGGACTTCAGTCTGAATTTTAATTACCTGACACAATGCACTTCAGGTTGGCTGCTTTCTGAGGCCTTGTTTTTGACGCTCAATCAGGAAAACCCAGCAGACGTACACGACCATTTCAACGCAGCGTCGAAGTAACATTGTACTCAATTTCTAATTGCATACGACACGTAGTACTATCATTATACATGTGTATATCTTCGTATACATGGCTGATATACATTTTATGGAAAAAGAGAATAATGCAGTATACTGCGCTTCTTTATTGACTACGTTTCGCTACTGTGTGGGCGAAACTGTCGATAAAGGATCGCAGTGCATTGTCTCTATACATTCATGAGTATTTAATACACTATACATGGTATTTAATACACCAGGATGAGCAGGATCAGTAGCTGTGCGATCCTATTTACAAAAGTGTGTCTTTGTATATGGTTCCTGTCGGACCGAAAAGTTCGTTGTATGCTTTATCTCCTATGTGTTGGTTATTGTGTGTATTTACCAATGCTGCTTTTAACGGGCTGTTTTCAAAACTTGTTATATACTGTGTTTGTTGGTATACTCGCTTCTGCTACGTGCAAATGAATATCTCAGCTGGAGGAGAAGTCTGAGAGCTAGAGATCAACTATCACTCCTTCCATACGTGACCAGGAGACTGTTTTTGGGGATTTTCCAGCCTGAGTTTTCCTGGAGTTTTCATCGGAGTTTACCTCGGGAGAGGGTGTCGGGGATCAAACGCCCAAACCGCATAACCGGTATGAGACCAGGCCTCGTGGTGATATCGGGTCTGATCAACCAGGCTGATACTGCTGGGCGGCTTCGCTTAAACCGAGTTTATGTACCAACTAGCCTGGCTGATTCAGGTACTGACTTTTCGTATAGGTGCCTGTCCAGTGCCATTCTTAAAGACAACCAGGGGTCTTTTTGGTAATCACACCTTACGTGTGCTGGGGAGGCAGTTGAACAGTCGTGGCCCCCTGACACTTATTGTGTTGTCTGGTGATATGGTAACAGTCCTCCAATGTTTGACTTTGCACCTGGTGAATTTTTTGGGTTGGAATGGTCAACGCGTTCTCCACACAAAGGATGCAAGGTTTTTCCTTGAAGTCTAACTTTGCCAACTGTGCAGGGACGTCCATCAGTGAACCTGAGGGTTCTCTGCTCCGATGTGCAATTTTTAAAAACTCTCAATGGATCTGTAGGGTTGAGATGCACATTGAAGACGTAGCATTATCTTTTAAGGATACATTATCTTTTCAGAAGACCATAAAAGTCACAATACTGGAACAACACAAAATAACCCGACTCCATAGGACGTCGTAGAATAACTTACAGATGAAGTTCTTAAATCTAAGATTATAATTCCTTTGGCGAACATTCTTATGGTTATAAAAATTCATAACCATGAATTTTAAGGTTAGGTCCGGTAAGCCAGCGAAATTCCTCCGTCAGATGACCATAACGCTCCAGCTGTTGGTCATCATATGACCCGCGGTCAGGATAAACTCTTGTCTGTTTCCTGATTTATATTATACCTAACCCAATGTGCAAGTTTATTTTGAGTTGTTTTTCCTTTATTTTTTTCCTTCCAATCAAATGTGGTGTGACTCACCTTGCCCCACCACAGCACTCCGTCTCAACCTTGTTCCCCACACCGCACTCCATCATCTCCTTGACCCGCACACAGCACTCAATCATTCTTGTTCCCCACACAGCACTCCGTCATCACCTTGTTCCCCACACAGCACTCCTTCATCACCTTGTCCCGCACACAGCACTCCATCATTAACCTTGCCCCACACAGCCACTCCATCATCACCTTGTTCCCCCACACAGCACTCCCATCATCACCTGTTCCCTCACAGTAACTCCATTCTCACCTTTGCCCCACACGACACTCCGTCTCTCTTGTTCACCACACAGTACTCCATCATCACCTTGTCACCACACTGCACTCCATAACTCCTTGCCCCACCACAGCACTCCATCATCACCTTGTTCCCACACACAGCAACTCCATCATCACCTTGCCACACACAGCACTCAATCATCACCGTTGTTCCCCACACAGCACTCCATCATCACCTGTTCCCCACACTGCACTCCGTCATCACCATGTTCCCCACACAGACCCATCATCACCGTGTTACCCACACAGAACTCCATCATCACCTTGTTCCCCACACAGGCACTCCATCTTCACCTTGTTCCCCAACAGCACTCCATCATCACCTTGTTTCCCAAACAGCATCTTTTCAACCTTGTTCCCCACACCACTCCATCATCACCTTGTTCCCCACTCAGCAACTTCACATCATCACCTTGCCCCACACTGCAATCCGTCATCACATTGTTCCCACACACACTCCTTCATAACCTTGTTCCCAAAACAGCATCCATATTCACATGTTCCCCTCACAGCACTCCATATATTCACCTTGTTAACCTCTCTGACTCCTCATCACCTTGTTCCCCACACAGCATCCATCATCTCCTTGTTCACCCCACAGCACTCCATCATCACCTTGTTCCCCACACAGCACTCATCTTCCATTGGTCCACCACACAGCATTCCATCATCACCTGTTACCCACAACAGGCACTCCATCATCTCCTTGTTCCCCCAACACAGCACTCATCATCAACTTGCAACACTCTGCACTCATCCATCACCTTGTGCCCAAACACGCACTCCATAATCACCTTATTCCCCCACACAGCAACTCCATCATCAAATTGCCCCCACCACTCAGCACCTCCTTCATCACATTGTACCACACTTGGAACTCCATCTTCCCTTGTTCCCCACACAGCACTCCACCCACATCTCCTGGGCCCCCACACGCACTCCATCATCCACCTTGTCCCCCAAACAGCACTCCATCTTCACCTTGTTCACACACAGGCACTCCATAATAACCTTGTTCCCCACACAGCAACTCAATCATCACCTTTGTTACCCACACAGCATCCATTCATCACCTTGTTTCCTAACTCAGAACTCCATTCATCACCTTGTCCCCCAACAGACTCCATCATCACCTTGTTCCCCACACGCACTCATTCATCACCTTGTTCCCTACACAGCACTCCTGAATCACCTTGTTACCCACACAGAAATCCATCTTCTCCGTGTTCTACACCACAGCCACTCCACATCACCTTGTTCCACCAAACAGCAACTCATCTCATCTTGTTCAACACACAGTCTCCATCTTCAACTTCTCCCCACACAGCACTCACAATCTTATCTGGTTCCCCCACACTGCACTCCTTCATCAATCCTTGTCCCCACACAGCAACCTACCTTCATCACCTTTGTCCCCCCTCACAGCACTCCATCTTCACTTGTTCCCCACACAGCACTCCATCAGTATTGTTCCCACACACAGCACTCCTTCTTAACCTCGGTCCCACACACGCCATCCATCATCACCTTGTCCACCAAACAGCACTCATCATCAACCTTGTTCCCAACACAGCAATCCTTATTCACCTTGTTCCCAACTCAGCACTCCATCATCACCCTTGTTCCACACACCAGCACTCCATATTCACCTGGTTCCCAACACTGCCACTCCATCATCACCTTGTTCCCAAACAGCACTCCATCATCACCGTGCCCCAACACTGAACTCCTTCATACTTGTCACCCACAAAGCACATCCATATCACATTGTTCCACCTCACAGACACTCCATCTTCACCGTGTCCCCACAATCACTCTTCATCACCTTGTCCCCACACAGCCACTCCTTCATCAACTTGTCCCCCATCACAGCACTCCATCATCACCTTGTTCCCACACTGCACTCCATCATCACCTGTCCCCACACAGCACTCCATCATCACCTTGTTCCCACTCTGCACTCCATCTTCAATTTGCCCCACACAGCACTCTTATACCTTGTCCACCACACAGCACTCACTCAACACCTTGTTCCCCACACAGCACTCCATCATCAACCTTGTACCCACACTGCACTCATCATCAACCTTGTCCCCACACTGCCTCAATATCACCTTGTCCCCACTCAGCTCTCACTAATCACCTTGTTCCCCACACAGCATACCCATCATCCCTTGTCCCCCACTCAGCACTCCATCTTCACCTTGTTCCCACACAAGCACTACATTCTTCACCTTGTTTACCTCACAGCACTCCATCATCACCTTGTTCCCCAACAGAACCCATCATCACATTGTCCACCTAAAAAGCCTACTCCATCTTACCTTGTACCCCCACAACAGCTACTCCTTCATCACCTTGGCCCCCACACAGCACTCCCATCATCTCCTTGTTCCCCACACTAGCACACTCAATCACTTCACGATTGTCCCCCACACAGGCACTCCATCATCAAAAAAAACCTTGTCCACACACGCCTCCATCATCACCTGGTTCCCTCCTCAGTAACTCCATCATCACTTGTTACCAACCAGCACTCCATCATCACCTTGTCACCACTACTGCTCTCCTTCATCTCATGGTTCCCCTCAACTGCACCCATCTTCACCTTGCCCCAACAAGCAATCCATCATCACCTTGCCCCACACGCACATCATCATCACCTTGCCCCCACACAGCACTCCATTCATCACCTTCGCCCAACACAGCACTCCATCTTCACCTTGCCCCACACAGCACTCATCATCACCTTGCCAACACAAGCCTCTCCATCATCACTTGCCCCACACAGCACTCCATCATCCCTTGCCACCACATCAGCACTCCCTTCATCTCCTTGCCCCTCACTGCACTCCATCATCACTTGCCCCACACTGCCACTCCAAATCGTCACTTGCCCCACACAGCACTCCAATCTTCACCTTTGCCCCACACAGCACTCCATCACTTGACCCACACAGCAACTCCCATCATCACCTTGACCACACTCTGCACTCCATCATCACCTTGCCCCACACAGCACTCCTTCATCACCTATGCCCCCCCACACAGCATCCATCATCACCTTGAAACAAACAGCACTCCATCTTCTCACGTGCACACCACAGAACTCCTTCATCACATTGCACCTCACAGCCACTCCATCATCACTTGCCCCACACAGCCACCACATCATCACCTTGCACCAAAAACAGCACTACTTCACACCTTGCCCAACACAGCACTTCCTTCATCACCTTGTTCACATACAAGCACTCCATCCTTCAACCCTGGTTCCCCACGCCAGCACATCCATCATTCTACCTTGTTCCCCAACACAGTATCCTTCATCACCTGGCCACACACAGCAATCCATCCATCACCCTTGTTCCCCACTCAGCACACTCCATCTTCTACCTGTTCACCCACACAGGCACGCCTTCATAACTTGTCCCCACTCAGCACTTTCCACTCATCAACTTGTTTCCCCACACAGCTATCATCATCAACTGGTTCCCCATCAATGCATCTCCATCTTCAACTTGTCCCCTCTCTGCATACTCACATCATCTCCTTGTTCCCAAACTGCACTCCATCATCACTTGTTCCCCCTCACTGCACTCCATCATCACCTTGTTCATCTACACAGAACTCATTCATCACTTGTTTCCCCACACATGCACTCCACTCCATCAATCACCTTGTTCCCCACACAGCACTCCATCATCACCCTTGTTCCACACTCTGCACAACTTCATCACCTGTGTTCCCTCACAGCACTCATTCATCTCATTGTTCCACACTACTGCTTTCCATCTTCACCTTGTTCCACTCTCAGCACTCCATCCTAACCTTTGTTCCCCACTACAGCACTCCATCATCCCTTGTCACTCTCAGCACTCCTTCTTCACCTTGTCCCCAACACAGCAATCCATACTCCTTGTCCCCCACTCAGCACTCCATTCATCACCTTGTTCCCCACTCAGACACTCACTTCCATCACCTTGCCACATCACAGCACTCCATATAACCTTGGCCCACCAAAGCACTCCATATTCACCTTGTTCCCCACACAGCACTCCATCATCACCTTGTTCCCCACACAGCACTCCATCATCACCTTGTTACCCACAAAGCTATCCGTCATAACCTTGTTCCCCACACAGCACTCCACATCACCTTGTTCCCCACACAGCACTCCATCATCAAAATTGTCCTCCACACAGCACTCCGTATCACCTTGTTCTCCAACACATGCACTCCATCATCACCTTGTCCTCACACAGCAACTCCATAATCACCTTGCCCCACACAGCACTCCATCATCACCTTGTTCCCCACACAGCACTCCAACTCATCCACCTTGTTCCCCACACAGCACTCAATATCACCTTGTTCCCCACACAGACTCCATCATCACTTGTTCCCCACACAGCACTCCATCATCACCTTGTACCACACAGCACTCCATCATCACCTTGTTCCCCAGGACATCACTCCATCATCTCCTTGTTCCCCACACAGTACTTCCATCATCTCCTTGCCCCACACAGCACTCCATCATCACTTGTTCCCCAACAGCACTCCATCACACCTTGTTCCCCACACAGCATCTCCATCATCACCTTGCCCCACACAAGCACTCCATCATCACCTTGTTCCCACACAGCACTCATTCTTCACCTTGTTCACCTACACAGCACTCACATCATCACCTTGTTCCCAACAGCAATCCTTCATCACCTTGTTTCCCCACACAGCACTCCATCATAACTTGTTCCCCACACAGCATCCATCATCACATTGTCTCCACATCAGACTCCGTCCATCAACCGTGTCCTCCACACAGCACCACATCATCCCCTTGTCCTACCTACAGAACTCCATCATACCTTGCCCCATACAGCAATCCATCATCTACTTGTTCCCACACTGAACTCCATCTCACCTTGTCCCTCACAGCACTCCATCTTCACCTTGTCACCACACTGCCCACTCCATCATCTCCTTGTTCCATCTCACAGCACTCCATCATATCCTTGTACCCTAAAAGCACTACATCATAAACTTGTTCCCACACACACTCCATCATCACCTTGTTCCCCAAAATACATGTACTCCATATCAACCTTGCCCACACACAGCATGAATCATCTCCTTGTTCCCCACACAGCACTTCCATCATCACCTTGTTACCCATCTAAGCAACCATCATCTCACTGCCCCTCAACTGCTCTCAATCATACACCTTGTTCCACAACACAGCACTCCATCATTCCCTTGTTCCTACAATGCACCCATCATCACCTTGATTCCCCACACAGCACTCCTTCATCACCTTGTTCCCTCAGAGCACTTCCATCATCACCTTGTTCCCCACTCTGAACTCCATCATAACATTGTTACACTAACACAGCTCCTACATCATCACTTGTTCCCCACTCAGTTTGCTTACACAAATTTTGCTTCCCTATTCGGCATGAAGAGTGCTGCTATTTAGCCAAAACCGCAAGTTTTACCTATTCGACAGGGAGGGTTATGGGGGAAATCTTTGCTCTTGTACTTTCACACTTCTCAGTGACGTTATCATCAAAAGTCTGTGCAATGTTGCAAGGGCAGCACACTGGTGAATAGGGTACTATTTTCTCGTAATTATGGTAGAGAGGGTGGCACCAGCCTCTGGCTGAGGTTAGAGAGGACCCTGTGGTATGCCAACACACCACCGGTGGAGTGGCACTATACTTTTGTAGAGTGCTCTACAAGACCAGTGAGTGCAATCCTTGTTAGAGTGCTGCCTACAAGACCAGTGAGTGCCAATACTGTTAGAGAGCTGTACAAGACCAGTGAGTGCACTATTATAGTGTGCTGCTACAACAATGGGTTCTCAGGCGCTCAACTGAATTTTCCATTGCTTGGTCACCAAGCTGAAAGTAGGTACCTGAGGGTGAGGTCGGACTGGTGTGGGTAGCTTAATGGTGATCAAAATCATTTACATGAAATGCTATGCACCAACTCAAAGGGCTTCTAAGTAGTAGTTTGTCATTGATGTCAGATTGAATAAAGATTATTATTATGATTATTATTATTATTATTTTTATTATTTTATTATGATTATTATTATTATTATTATTTTTATTATTATTATTATTATACAAGAAAACCTGGGTAATGACATAGTCTCAATAATATGGAGTCAACGCCTCGTACACAAGTGGACATGATAGTCCTCTGGAATACTTCATTTATTGACTTCCGTCAACAATACGGAAAGAATCAGGCACGATGGAAACATGTCTATTCCCCTTCTGTCTTTGGCAGTAGAGTTGTAGACGTAACACCTCAGGTGATTAAAGCATCGCAAGGCGAATACTGTAGATCAGTAGGCCTTCTGCAGTGCTTTGTGTAACTCTGTACATGCATAGGCGTATTTTGCCATCGATAATCTGCTGCTTCTCTGTCTCCTGTATCTGTCTGTCTGTCTTGTTCTGTTCTGATCTGTCTGTCTGTCTGTTGTCTGTCTGTCTATATCTCTCTCTCTCTTTTTTCTATCTCTCTATCTCTCTCTCTCTATAGACTCGCTATCTCTCTCTCTCTCTCTCTCTCTCTCTCTCTCTCTCTCTCTCTCCTCTCCTCTCTCTCTATCTCTCCTCTCTCTCTCTCTCTCTCTCTCTCTCTTCTCTTATATATATATATTTATATATATTTATGTCGTGCCGATTACGTAAAACCTTGCGTTTTTGGACTTTAAATAGCATCGCTCTTCTTGCAGATTAAAGCAAGAAAATTTTGGTATGCAAATAATTTCGCCAAAACATTTTAAAACCTTACGCTATAAAATATATTTCTTTGTGTTTGTTTTTATTAAAATTATTCTAAAAATTACAATTTAAAATATATAGGGGATGTGGCAGGAACACTGGTGTCATGAACAGGTCACGCTGTCTTGTCAACACTGGTAACGCTGTCATGTCACCACAGGGTCACGCTGGTTCATGTCAAAAAGCTCACGCTGTCATGCCACACAGGTAAACGCTTGTCATGCCCACAGGTTCAAGCTGACATGGCACACAGGTACGCCTGTCATGTCACACAGGTCACGCTGTTCATGTCACACAGGGCTCGATGTCATGTCACACAGGTCACGCTGTCATGTCACACAGGTCACGCTGTCATGTCACACAGGTCACGCTGTCATGTCACACAGGTCACGCTGTCATGTCACACAGGTCACGTTGTCATGTCACACAGGTCACGCTGCCAGAACATGAGTGGGGAAAAACTTTGAAAACCATAATGCGATAGAAAAGTTTGAGGCAAAAAGTTGTAATCCGTCTAAATGTGCCCTGGTCACGTGACCTTGACCTCTGACCTATCACGACCAAGCTCACGAAGGTTCACCCTCCTTTTTTAATTGTTACCAGTATTGTGTGTGTACTACAAATTATTTGAGGCAGGGTTCGATTCATAGCTTCTGGACCCCCCCTTCGACTTTTCTTCACTGGTCGCCACTAGTCCCATTCTCTCTGCTCCATGAACTTTATCTACCTCTTCTTATAGCTATTGTATGGTTCCTGCTCCACTACATCACTTTTCAGATATTCCACTTCATGTCATTTCTATGACTGAAGATATACTCCTAACATTCCTGTGATTCATCTGAGGTCTTCACTTGTTGCTGTGTCCCATCTCTGGAGCATCCTGTCTCTGTCCACCTTGTCGATTCCTATCTGTTGTTTATATGTCGTTATCATGTCCTTCTGTTTTCTCCTGTCCTACAGTGTCGTCAGGTCGTGTTCATTATACCTCTCACTCGTAGGATTACTACTTACTCAGGAATAGTCTCGTTTTCTAACTTTGCGCTTTCTCTAATTTTCTGACGTGCTTGATCAGCTGGTGGGCTCCAAATGGTGCTGCATACTCACAGTATGGGTCTGAAGTACTCGGTATACTGAGTATGAACGGCTCCTTTATTGAAATGTCAGACTTGCTGATTAGGTTCGCTAAGGCGCCAATATGTGCAGCAGTTTTTTGGTTGATGTGCACATCAAGATACGTGCTAGTTATTATACTATCCCGAGATCTTGCCCCTTCACCCTAGGGATGTACTCTGTCGGCGGTCTTCTTTGCCCACTTTGATCTTCATGATTTTGCCTTGGTGGGGTTGAAACTCCAGGAGCCAGTGTTGGAACCAGGCTTGCAGCATGTCCAGACCTTTGTAGTCCTACCGATCCTCTCTCAATGAATTCTTATCATCAGCTTTCACCATATTCTGCCCAAATGGGGGACACTTCTGTGTCTATTCTTCCGTCATGTCATTCACACGTACCAGGAACAGTATCTGTCCTTGGGGAATGAACCATGTGGAACACCGCTCGTCACTGGCACCCACTCTGACAAATCTCGTCATTAGTACCTTCCTGCTGCCTTCAGGTCTGTATTCTCTGACCCATTGCAGGTTCTCTGTTAATTCTGACTTGGTCCTCAATCTTTTGCACTAACCTTTAGTGTGGAACTGAGTCAAAAGCCTTTTTGCAGTCCAAGAAACGCAATCTACCCTCTCTCTATTGTCTTATTGCTGTCACTTTGTCATTGAACTCCAGTAGGGTTATGTTTTTTTTTTTTCCCCCCTTTTTTTTTTTTTTATGTGGTGTGTGTGTGTGTGCGCACTTGTACTTGTATTTATTATATTTTATATATTATATTGATTATATTTATTTTTATTTATATATATATATATATATATCTTATATATATATATATTTATATTTAGATATATATCCTTCAACTCCCCCGTGAAAACACTGGAGAAGACTTGGGACTCATCCTCAATCCCTCTAGTGTGAAATCATCACGCGACCTGGAAATATTCAATGCATTATGATGACGAAGAATCCTCCCAGAAGTCTCATCTACCACTCCGGTCCACATGTTTACCCTCCTGGGAGCACGCTGGGTCCACCGGCCATCGATACACTGTCCTCAGGGACAAATTGAATGGACTGTGCAGAATGCGAGGACGTGAATTAAGCATCTTGATCGCCCATGATCGCTCTGTATCTCCTCACATGGTGTCTTACTATGCTATGACTCACTTTAATTCCTGAGGTGTGCACATCTTCTTGGACAAACCATACACTCGACGAATATGGACGCACACCTGAGGTTCAACCCTTAAGAAGGCACTGAACCTGTCACTAGAGGCTGAGCAATGGGATCAGGCAACCCTCCCAGTGAGACTGGGAGGTATAGTGGTGCGCAAAGCAACGCATGTTGCTTTACCTGCTTTTCTGTTCTTCGTGTTTGGCTTCAGTGCTTTAGTCAAGAAGATTGTTCCCGAAAGCTGGAGAGACGTTGTAGGAGCTCAAGACCCCAGGTATTACTGAAGCAGCGATCGGTGGGGACACCCTTACAAGACTCTCCTGTAGACCAGCTCCTCCCCAAAGAAACACAAACAGTCCAAATGGGACAAACGTTATGGAAAAAATCGCCAAAAACAACGCCTCTTCCAATGCTTCAGGAAAGGACAAAGAGGTCTCATGGCAGTGAAGGCCACCACACTCAGGAGGCATTCCTGTTAGCTGTTTCCCAATTCCTCCTTGGGCACTCGACTAAACACATCAGGACATTAGGTTGGTGTTGCTCTTCGCTTGAAGCCCAACGCCATCACCGGAAAAACATGGGTGTATATGCGGCAGGGCGACAGTGACATTTCGGACTTATGGTTCTCGTGTGTCACACAGCAGAGGGGAAAGTTTGCCAGGCATGATGGAGGTCAGGGACATCATAAAGAGTAGCTTCCCACCTTTTTCCCCACACAGCATCCTCATCCCCTGCCCTCACACAGACCCCTCATACCTTTTTCCCCACACGGGCACTCCATCATCACCTTGTTCCCACCAGCACCCATCATCACCTTCCCCCCCCCCACAGCATCCACATCACCTTGTTCCCCACACAGCACTCCATCATCACCTTGTTCCCCCACAGCACTCCATCACACCTTGTCCCCCACACAGCACTCCATCATACCTTTTTCCCCCAACAGCACTCCATCATCACCTTGCCCACCAGCACTCCATCATACCTTGTTCCCCACACAGCACTCCACACACCTTGTTCCCCAACAGCACTCCATCATCCCCTTGTTCCTCACACAGCACTCCATCATCACCTTGTTTCCCACAACAGCACTCCATCATCACCTTGTTCCCCACCACAGCATCCATCATCACCTTTTTTCCCCACACAGCACTCCATCATCACCTTGTCCCTCACACAGCACTCCATCATCACCTTGTTCCCCACACAGCACTCCATCATCACCTTGTTCCCCACACAGCACTCCATCATCACCTTGTCCCTCCACACAGCACTCCATCATCACCTTGTTCCCCACACAACACTCCATCATCACCTTGTTCCTCACACAGCACTCCATCATCACCTTGTTCCCCACACAGCACTCCATCATCACCTTGTTCCCCACACAGCACTCCATCATCACCTTGTTCCCCACACAGCACTCCATCATCACCTTGTTCCCCACACAGCACTCCATCATCACCTTGTTCCCCACACAGCACTCCATCATCACCTTGTTCCCCACACAGCACTCCATCATCACCTTGTCCCCACACAGCACTCCATCATCACCTTGTCCCCCACACAGCACTCCATCATCACCTTGTTCCCCACACAGCACTCCATCATCACCTTGTCCCCACACAGCACTCCATCATCACCTTGTCCCTCACACAGCACTCCATCATCACCTTGTTCCCCACACAGCACTCCATCATCACCTTGTCCCTCACAACAGCACTCCATCATCACCTTGTCCTCACACAGCACTCCATCATCACACTTGTTCCCCACACAGCACTCCATCATCACCTTGTCCCCACACAGCACTCCATCATCACCTTGTCCCCACACAGCACTCCATCATCACCTTGTCCATCACACAGCACTCCATCATCACCTTGTCCCTCACACAGCACTCCATCATCACCTTGTTCCTCACACAGCACTCCATCATCACCTTGTTCCCCACACAGCACTCCATCATCACCTTGTTCCCACACAGCACTCCATCATCACCTGTCCATCACACAGCACTCCATCATCACCTTGTCCCTCACACAGCACTCCATCATCACCTTGTTCCTCACACAGCACTCCATCATCACCTTGTTCCCCACACAGCACTCCATCATCACCTTGTTCCCCACACAGCACTCCATCATCACCTTGTTCCCCACACAGCACTCCATCATCACCTTGTCCTCCACACAGCACTCCATCATCACCTTGTCCTCCACACAGCACTCCATCATCACCTTGTCCTCCACACAGCACTCCATCATCACCTTGTCCCTCACACAGCACTCCATCATCACCTTGTCCTCCACACAGCACTCCATCATCACCTTGTCCTCCACACAGCACTCCATCATCACCTTGTCCCTCACACAGCACTCCATCATCACCTTGTCCTCCACACAGCACAGGTTAGGTTAAGTTAGGTTAGGTTAGGTTAGGTTAAGTTAGGTTAGGTTAGGTTAAGTTAGGTTATGTTAAATTAATTTAGCTAAGGTAAGATTTGTCAGGAAACAAACAAGTGTTTCCTGACACGGGTCATATAATGACCCGCCACTTTTGGTCATCTGATTGAAGCCTTCCACTGGCTTACCCCTCCACCCCTTTAAAAAAATATATCGTATTAGTACTATACTGCCATTAAAAAAAACATAAACTTGACTGGAAAAAATAAAATTTCAAATATAATAACATACACATTAGTAATTAAATTCTCAAAAAAAAAAAATTAATTTTTTGCAATATATCCTGACTATAAAATATACACAAAATCTATAAGATTTCGTATTTTGCTTAACATTTTTTTTCTTTCTTTTTAACTTTGAAAAAAATGTGTGTGAATGAGACGTTGTACATCTTGTCAATAATTTTCTGATTATTGTAGATGTTGTTGATGGAGCTGTAGTGACGGACCAGGAATTATTTTGATGAGTATACCTTGATTTAGACCTGGGAAGGCTTCACCTGTTGTATTGAAGGCTTCACCTGTTGTATTGAAGGCTTCACCTGTTGTATTGAAGGCTTCACCTGTTGTATTGAAGGCTTCATCAGCTGTATTGAAGGTTTCACTGTTGTATTGAAGGCTTCATCAGTTGTATTGAAGGCTTCATCTGTTGTATTGAAGGCTTCACCTGTTGTATTGAAGGCTTCATCAGCTGTATTGAAGGTTTCACTGTTGTATTGAAGGCTTCATCAGTTGTATTGAAGGCTTCATCTGTTGTATTGAAGGCTTCACCTGTTGTATTGAAGGCTTCATCTGTTGTATTGAAGGCTTCATCTGTTGTATTGAAGGCTTCACCTGTTGTATTGAAGGCTTCATCTGTTGTATTGAAGGCTTCATCTGTTGTATTGAAGGCTTCATCTGTTGTATTGAAGGCTTCATCTGTTGTATTGAAGGCTTCACCTGTTGTATTGAAGGCTTCATCAGCTGTATTGAAGGTTTCACTGTTGTATTGAAGGCTTCACCTGTTGTATTGAAGGCTTCATCTGTTGTATTGAAGGCTTCACCTGTTGTATTGAAGGCTTCATCTGTTGTATTGAAGGCTTCATCTGTTGTATTGAAGGCTTCACCTGTTGTATTGAAGGCTTCATCTGTTGTATTGAAGGCTTCACCTGTTGTATTGAAGGCTTCATCAGCTGTATTGAAGGTTTCACTGTTGTATTGAAGGCTTCATCAGTTGTATTGAAGGCTTCACCTGTTGTATTGAAGACTTCATCAGTTGTACTGAAGGCTTCATCAGTTGTACTGAAGGCTTCTTCAGATGTATTGAAGGCTTCACCAGTTGCACTCAAGGCTTCACATAAGAACATAAGAAAGGAGGAACAGTGCAGGAGGCCTGCTGGCCCATACTAGGCAGGTCCTTTACAATTCATCCCACTAACAAAACATTTGCCCAACCCAATTTTCAATGCCACCCAAGAAATAAGCTCTGATGTGAAAGTCCCACTCAAATCCAACCCCTCCCACTCATGTACTTATCCAACCTAGATTTGAAACTACCCAAAGTCCCAGCCTCAATAACCAAACTAGGTAGACTGTTCCACTCATCAACTACCCTATTTCCAAACCAATACTTTCCTATGTCCTTTCTAAATCTAAACTTATCTAATTTAAATCCATTACTGCGGGTTCTCTCTTGGAGAGATATCCTCAAGACCTTGTTAATATCCCCTTTATTAATACCTATCTTCCACTTATACACTTCGATCAGGTCTCCCCTCATTCTTCGTCTAACAAGTGAATGTAACTTAAGAGTCTTCAATCTTTCTTCATAAGGAAGATTTCTAATGCTATGTATTAATTTAGTCATCCTACGCTGAATGTTTTCTAATGAATTTATGTCCATTTTGTAATACGGAGACCAGAACTGAGCTGCATAATCTAGGTGAGGCCTTACTAATGATGTATAAAGCTGCAGTATGACCTCTGGACTTCTGTTGCTTACACTTCTTGATATAAATCCCAGTAATCTATTTGCCTTATTATGTACGCTTAGGCATTGCTGTCTTGGTTTAAGGTTGCTGCTCACCATAACCCCCAAGTCCTTTTCACAGTCTGTATGGCTAAGTTCTACATCATTTAACTTATAAGTACTAGGGTTATGGGCACTCCCAAGCTTCAGAACCTTGCATTTATCTACATTGAACTGCATCTGCCTCTTTACTGACCAAGAATAGAGTTTGTTTAAATCCTCCTGAAGTTCCATAACATCTACGTTTGAATCAATTATCCTACCTATCTTTGTGTCATCGGCGAATTTGCTCATATCACTAGTAATTCCCTCATCAAGATCATTGATATATATTATAAACAACAACGGGCCCAAGACTGATCCCTGTGGAACGCCACTTGTTACAGATCCCCACTCGGATTTAACCCCATTTACGGACACTCTCTGCTTCCTGTCAGTGAGCCATGACTCGATCCACGAGAGCACTTTTCCCCCAATGCCATGAGCTGCCACTTTCTTTAACAGTCTTGGTGCGGAACTCTATCAAAAGCCTTACTAAAATCTAAGTAAATAATATCAAATTCTTTATTGTGGTCAACAGCCTCAAAAGCTTTACTGAAGAAAGTTAATAAATTAGTTAGACAAGACCGACCAGTTGTATTATCTTACCAGTAAAGAATCGTACATTATTACACAGTTATCTTACGTCTGGCAGCCTTCACTGTGGCTGCCAGTTAACATTGTCTTACACGACTTAACGTTCTTGGTAACTGTCACTTTTCTAATAAACTACAAAACCAATCCACTTATTAATTTTGTTGCATCTATTAGTAAACAAGTGAACGTCAACCAAATCTTTAAATGGGCAACAGAAAACAATATGAAGTTCAATGAAGAGAAATTTCAACTACTCAGATATGGAAAACGTGAGGAAATTAAAACTTTATCAAAGTATAAAACAAATTATAACCATTAAAAACAGCGAGAAAGCAATGTGAAGGACCTGGGAGTGATAATGTCAGAGGATCTCACCTTCAAAGACCACAACAATGTATTTACAGCGTCTACTAGAAAAATGATAGGATGGATAATGAGAACCTTCAGAACTAGGGACGCCAAGCCCGTGATGATTCTTTTCATATTGCTTGTTCTCTCTGGGTTGGAATATTACTGTGCACTAACTGCTCCCTTCAAGGCAGGCGAAATTGCTGACCTGGAGAGTGTACAAAGAACTGTCAGGGCACACATAAAATACGATAAAGCACCTAAATTACTGGGAACGGGTGAAGTCCCTTGATTTGTATTCCCTGGAACGCAGGCGAGAAAGACATATGATAATATACACTTGGAAAATTCTAGAGGGATTAGTACCAAACTTGCACACGAAAATCACTCCTTACGAAGGCAAAAGACTCGGCAGGAGACGCAACATTCCACCAATGAAAAGCAGGGGCGCCACGAGTACATTAAGAGACAACACAATAAGTGTCAGGAGCCCAATACTGTTCAACTGCCTCCCACTATACATAAGAGGAATTACCAACAGACTCCTGGCTGTCTTCAAGAAAGCACCTAAAGTCAGTACCTGACCAACCGGGCTGTGGTTCGTACGTCGGTTTACGTGCGGCCAACAGTAACAGCCTGGTTGATCAGACCCTGATCCATCACGATGCCTGGTCTCAGACCGGGCCGCGGGGGCGTTGACCCCCGAAACCCTCTCCAGGTATACTGTAACCTTGCTTTGGAGTGATGGAATTAAAATTTGATTTTAAATTCAGCGTTTGATATCTTGGGTAACTCAGAGGTCAAAATTTGATGCTCTGACGTCAGCTATTATTATTTATGATTATTTCCTCAGTTAAGATAACCAAGATAAAGGAAGATAACTTAGTTAAACCGTCATGTAATCTAGTTTTACATAGGCTAATGTTTATCAAAGAAAACGGTGAAAAAATGTCACTCAATTCCCGTTTTCTTACGAAGGTTTTTATTTTCGATTGAAATTTGTAAAATTGATTAATAGTGTGGAGGTGTGACCCGGCTGGGAGCCGCTGCGACTTGCGCAGTGATATGTTTTTAGGTTCCGTAAAACATGAAGGAAAACGGATACTGCAAGTGTGCGTGTACTCACCTAGTTGAGGTTGCAGGGGTCGATTCCAAGCTCCTGGCCCCGCCTCTTCAATGGTCGCTACTAGGTCACTCTCCCTGAACCGTGAGCTTTATCATACCTCTGCTTGAACCTATGTACGGATCCTGCCTCCACTACATCGCTTCCCAAACTATTCCACTTCCTGACTACTCTGTGGCTGAAGAAATACTTCCTAACATCCCTGTGATTCATCTGTGTCTTCAACTTCCAACTGTGTCCCCGTGTTGCTGTGTCCCATCTCTGGAACATCCTGTCTTTGTCCACCTTGTCAATTCCTCTCAGTATTTTGTATGTCGTTATCATGTCCCCCCTATCTCTCCTGTCCTCCAGTGTCGTCAGGTTGATTTCCCTTAACCTCTCCTCGTAGGACATACCTCTTAGCTCTGGGACTAGTCTTGTTGCAAACCTTTGCACTTTCTCTAGTTTCTTTACGTGCTTGGCTAGGTGTGGGTTCCAAACTGGTGCCGCACACTCCAATATGGGCCTAACGTACACGGTGTACAGGGTCCTGAATGATTCCTTATTAAGATGTCGGAATGCTGTTCTGAGGTTTGCTAGGCGCCCATATGCTGCAGCCGTTATTTGGTTGATGTGCTCTTCAGGAGATGTGCCTGGTGTTATACTCACCCCAAGATCTTTTTCCTTGAGTGAGGTTTGTAGTCTCTGGCCCCCTAGACTGTATTCCGTCTGCGGCCTTCTTTGCCCTGTGTGCGTGTGTGCGTGTGTGTGTGGGCGTGTGTGTACTCATTTAGTTGTGTTTGCAGGAGTCGAGTCACAGCTTCTGGCCCTGCCTCTTCACTGGCCTCTACTAGGTCACTCTTCCTGCTCCATGAGCTTTATCATACCTCTTCTTAAAGCTATGTATGAATCCTGCCTCCACTACATCGCTTCCCAAACTATCCTACTTCCTGACAACTCTGTGACTGAAGAAATACTTCCTAACATCCCTGTGATTCATCTGTCTTCAACTTCCAAATGTGTCCCCTTGTTGCTGTGTCCCATCTCTGGAACATCCTGTCTTTGTCCACCTTGTCAATTCCTCTCAGTATTTTGTATGTCGTTATCATGTCTTCCCTATCTCTCCTGTCCTCCAGCGTCGTCAGGTCGATTTCCCTTAACCTCTCCTCGTAGAGCATGCCCCTTAGCTCCGGGACTAGTCTTGTTGCAAACCTTTGCACTTTCTCTAGTTTCCTTACGTTCTTGGCTAGGTGTGAGTTCCAAACTGGTGCCGCATACTCCAATATAGGCCTATCATACACGGTGTACAGGGTCCTGAACGACTCCTTATTAAGATGTCGGAATGCTGTTCTTAGGTTTGTTAGGCGCCCATATGCTGCAGCAGTTATTTGGTTGATGTGCATCTCAGGAAATATGCCTGGTGTTATACTCACCCGAAGATCCCTTTCCTTGAGGGAGGGGTGCAGTCTTTGGCCCCCTAGACTGTATTCCGTCTGCGGTCTTCTTTGCCCTTCCCAAATCCTCATGACTTTGCACTTGGTGGGGTTGAACTCCAGGGGCCAGTTGTTGGACCAGGCCTGCAACCTGTCCAGATCCCTTTGTAATTCTTCCTGGTTCTCGTCCAATTGAATTCTTCTCATCAACTTCACATCATCTGCAAACAGGAACACGTGTGTGTGTGTGTGTGTGTGTGTGTGTGTGTGTGTGTGTGTGTGTGTACTCACCTAGTTGAGGTTGCAGGGGTCGATTCCAAGCTCTTGGCCCCGCCTCTTCACTGGTCGCTACTAGGTCACTCTCCCTGAACCGTGAGCTTTATCATACCTCTGCTTAAAGCTATGTATGGATCCTGCCTCCACTACATCGCTTTCCAAACTATTCCACTTCCTGACTACTCTGTGGCTGAAGAAATACTTCCTAACATCCCTGTGATTCATCTGTGTCTTCAACTTCCAACTGTGTCCCATCTCTGGAACATCCTGTCTTTGTCCACCTTGTAAATTCCTCTCAGTATTTTGTATCTCGTTATCATGTCTTCCCTGTCTCTCATATCCTCTGGTGTCGTCAGGTTGATTTCCCTTAACGTCTCCTCGTAGGACATACCTCTTAGCTCTGGGACTAGTCTTGTTGCAAACCTTTGCACTTTCTCTAGTTTCTTTACGTGCTTGGCTAGGTGTGGGTTCCAAACTGGTGCCGCATACTCCAATATGGGCCTAGCGTACACGGTGTACAGGGAGTTGGGGTGTGTGTGTGTGTGTGTGTGTGTGTGTGTGTGTGTGTGTGTGTGTGTGTGTGTGTGTGTGTGTGTGTGTGTGTGTGTGTGTGTGTGTGTGGTGTGTTTGTGTGTGTGTGTGTGTATGTATGTGTGTGTGTGTGTTTCCGGTATATTCCTGGTGTATTTTAAGGGGTTAAGGGTGAGGGTCGTTGGCACTGGATGAGGGGACGGGGGAGAGGGAAGGCGACCTCTGTCTCCAAAGGGTATCGACTGTGATCTAGTGGCTCCTTGAGTACTGGGATTATCTTGAGTACACTCAAACACGGCGCCTGGGAAACACAACTCTCTCTCTCTCACGCTCTCTCTCTCTCTCTCTCTCTCTCTCTCTCTCTCTCTCTTCTCTCTCTCTCTCTCTCTCTCTCTTCTCTCTCTCTCTCTCTGCTCTCTCTCTCTCTCTCTCTCTCTCACGCTTCTCTCTCTCTCTCTCTCTCTCTCTCTCTCTTTTTTTTTTTTTTTTTTTTTTTTTTTTTTTTTTTTCTTTTTTTTACACAGGGTTTGACAAGGTTAAGGATCCCTAGCTTTAATGACAAGCTATTTACAGGTTAAGGATTCCTAACTTTATTGACAAGCTAAGAGCTGTTACCTACATCAGCTCATTTGAAAGTATTTTTATTGTTATGAGACATACAAGTAGGGAACAGGATGAAGTTGGAGCCATCTGTGGGCCAGCATTTTCATTTGATCAACTGACTTTATCTCGTTGACATCATTATGCTGTACAAATGTGTTCCATACTCGAGTCATCCTGGGTATATATGATCTCAGATGGAGTGATGTTCTGGAGAAGGGTACAGCCAGAGTGATGTTGCTGCTTTCTGCCCGTCTTGTGGCATAAAAGCTTGTTTCACGCTGTCCTCGAAGTGGATCCAAGTGTGGCACTTTGACAATATTGGCCTTGTAAATAACAGTAAGGCCACCCACATCCCTCCTATGTTGAAGGCTCTGCTGAAATGACAGATCTATCCAGGATGGGTCCAGGCGAGAGATGAGACGTCTTGCTCTGTTCTCTACTCTGTCAAGCAGTCGCAGATGAGAGGGGGGGGGGAGGCGAACCAAGAAAGTGGAGCATACTCAAGGTGTGAGCGTACTTGTGCCTCGTACAGAATCTTGCAACCCCTACTGTCAAGCAGATGCGAGATACGGCGAAGTGCTGTAAGCTTCCTGGCTGCCTTGTTTGCAAGATTTACAACATGGTTCTTCATGGTTAGTTTGGAGTCAAATTTCACCCCAAGGATATCAATTTCTTCTCCAGGTGCCAACACCCTCCCATTCATCCTTACTACTGCACCAACATTACCATCATGGTGCCTAGAGACGATCATCATTTGCATTTTCTCAGGTGCAAATGTTACTTGCCATCTATTTCCCCAAGCTGATATAGATCTCAGCTGGTGATTGATGTAGCTTAGAGCAGCTGGCCTTTCTTCTCTTGGATAAGTGAATGTCAGTGTACAGTCGTCTGCATATGCATGTGATTCTGGGATGAGATGAAGAAGGTCGTTGAAGTAGACATTCCATAACAATGGTCCCAGCACGCTTCCTTGTGGAACACTTGCCCCAATAGGATGTCTTGCTGATTCCGTTCCATTGAGAACTACACTTAGAGATCTACCATGAAGGTAATCACTGAGGAGATATAGCGTAGAGCCTGCAATTCCCAGTGCTTGAAGTTTTGCTAAGAGGCCCTGGTGCCACACCCGGTCGAAAGCGCCAGCAATGTCTAGTGCTACCACATAGCTGACTTTAGATTCATCCTGTGACTGGTGCCACTTAGTGGAGAGGTTTAACAACAGATCAGCAGCAGAGTAACCTTTCCTGAAGCCATATTGACGATCACAAAGTAGTGAGTGGTAGTCAAAAAACTCTGTCATTTGTCTTGAGATTATTGTCTCAAGGATCTTACCAGTGATTGACAGGAGTGACACTGGTCTGAAGTTGCTGATTTCTGCTCTGCTCTTCTTTTTGTGAACAGGGACTACATTTGCCTCTTTCAACAGAGAGGGCCATTTACACTGTACTAGGCAGTGCTGAAAGATGCGAGTTAAAGGTGCTGCTAGCTGGTCTGCACATCTTCTCAACAATCTTGGGCTCAACTTGTCTGGGTCCACAGCCTTTTCTTGGTCAAGCGATTTAAGAAGGAAATGCACCTCCTCCTGCCTTATTGTCACCACTGACAGTTTTGACACAGTTCTTGCAGCTAGCCAAGGAGGGTCCCTTGCTGGATCAGGAACTTGCATTTTGGTAGCAAAGTGTTCAGCAAAGAGGTCCGCCTTCTCTTGACAACTAGTTGAGGTGGTCCCATCCTGTCGATTTAGAGGTGGAATGAGTTCATCAGGCAGATAACCTTGTCTGTCCTTGACCAGGGACCACCAGGTTTTGGAGCCTACCCTACCTGATGCTAGCTTTCTTTTAGTGTCTCTCTCTCTCTCTCTCTTTCTCTCTATTTACAAGCTAAGAGCTGTTACCTATATCAGCTCATTTAAAAGCCTTTTTATTGTCATGGAGCATACAAATATGGAACAGGATGAAGTTGGAGCCATCTGTGGGCCAGCAATTTCAATTTCTCAACTGACTTTATTTCGTGAATATTATGCTGTATGAACATGTTCCAAACACGAGTCAACCTGGAGAAAAAATGATCTCAAATAAAGTGGTGTTCTGGAGAAGGTTACAGTCAGAGTGAAGGTGCTGCTTGCTGCCCGTCTTGGGGTCTAGAAGCTCACTTCTCTCTGTCTGTCTGTCTGACCCTCTCTCTCTCTCGCTATAAAGAAAAAAGATTTTTTCCTTCATTATCTTTTAAGGGGAACATTTTTCTCTCACTAACTTTAAAAAAAATTCTCTCATTATCATTATCATTATCCTCTCTCTCCTCTCTCTCTCTCTCTCCTCTCTCCTTCTCTCTCTCTCTTCTCTCTCTCTCTCCCTCTCTCTCCTCCTCTCTCTCTCTCTCGATCTCTCTCTTCTTCTCTCTTCTCTTCTCCTCTCTCTCTCCTCTCTCCTCTCTCCTCTCTCTCCTCTCTCTCTCCCTCTCTCTCTCCTCTTCTCTCTCTCTCTCTCTCTCCTCTCTCTCTCTCCTCTCTCTCTCTCTCAATATTTTCATAATATATTCATAATATATTCTTAGATAACCTATTAAATATTCACAAGTTAACCCCTGGATATTTCTCCCATCAACCATAAAAACACGTATATTCAAGCTGTTAGCTGCAGATATTCTCCCGACTATTCAGTGTACATACCTTCATCTATATACTTCTAAAGTACCTAATTACCATCCTTAGGAGTCTTATTACATTTTATGTTAATTAGGGAGATCCAGAGTAATTTCAGCTTGAATAATGCTCGGTATATATATACCTTGGGTGAAGGTATATACCCTGGGTGAAGGTATATACACTGGGTGAAAGTATATACCCTGGGTGAAGGTATATATCCTGGGTGAAGGTATATACCTTGGGTGAAGGTATATACACTGGGTGAAAGTATATACCCTGGGTAAAGGTATATATCCTGGGTGAAGGTATATACCCTGGGTGAAGGTATATACCCTGGGTGAAGGTATATACACTGGGTGAAAGTATATACCCTGGGTAAAGGTATATATCCTGGGTGAAGGTATATACCCTGGGTGAAGGTATATACCTTTACCCAGGGTATATACCTTCACCCAGGGTATATACCTTCTCCCAGGGTATATACCTTCACCCAGGGTATATACCTTCACCCAGGATATATACCTTTACCCAGGGTATATACTTTCACCCAGTGTATATACCTTTACCCAGGGTATATACTTTCACCCAGTGTATATACCTTCACCCAAGGTATATACCTTCACCCAGGATATATACCTTTACCAAGTGGGTGAAGGTATATACCCTGGGTGAAAGTATATACCTTAGGTGATCGGATATATACCTTGGGTGATGGGATATATACCTTGGGTGATGGGATATATATCCAGGGTGAAGGGATATATACCCAGGGTGACGGAAGACATATCCTCGGGTCAGTATAGTTGATTTAGTTAGTACTGGTAATGTCGCCTCAGCTATCGGTTGTTTTTGCTGTCATAGTTTAGTGTAGGAATATAAGAAAAGAATGTTCTTGTTCTGGCCACGAACACGCACACCTGTGTCTTTGTTACAAACACACAGGTGGTGTTTGTAACAACCAGACAGTCTCTGCAACACGACAGCTGGTGTCTGCGGCCACTGCTTGTGTTTACCATCTGTGTTGATGTTAATGTCATGCAATGTTGTACTGACGGTTCATGTTGATGGTATGTTGGGTGGTATGTTGGGTGGTATGTTGGGTGGTATGTTGGGTAATAAGTTGGGTGGTATGTTGGGTGGTAAGTTGATTGGTATGTTGGGTGATATGTTGGGTGGTATGTTGGGTGGTAAGTTGGGTGGTATGTTGGGTGGTATGTTGGGTGGTATGTTGGTGGTATGTTGGGTGGTATGTTGGGTGATAAGTTGGGTGGTATGTTGGGTGTAAGTTGGGTGGAATGTTGGGTGGTATGTTGGGTGGTATGTTGGGTGGTATGTTGGGTGGTAAGTTGGGTGGTATGTTGGGTGGTATGTTGGGTGGTAATGTTGGGTGGTAAGTTGGGTGGTATGTTGGGTGGTATGTTGGGTGGTATGTTGGGTGGTATGTTGGGTGGTAAGTTGGGTGGTATGTTGGGTGGTATGTTGGGTGGTATGTTGGGTGGTATGTTGGGTGTAAGTTGGGTGGTATGTTGGGTGGCATGTTGGGTGGTATGTTGGGTGATAAGTTGGGTGGTATGTTGAATGATATGTTGGGTGGTATATTGGTAGTATGTTGGAAGTATGTTGGTGTTATGTTAGTAGTATGGAAATATAAACACAAATGCAGTATAATGTGATCCTTTATTGACTACGTTTCGCCCACACAGTGGGCTTTTTCAAGTCACAAACAGAACTACCTGGGGTGGAAAGAACGCGAGTATTTATAGTCCGGTTCAGAATGCTGAGGTCAGGTGAAGAATGCTGCATCTGATGATGTACCGAGTGGGGTTATAGAGTCTAAAAACTTGGGTAGCTTGGAAAGGAGATTGGACAAGTTTGTGAGCAGACCTTCTACAGTGTTCTTATGTGGGATAGCGATGAAGAAGTTTCTTGGCAAGTGGTTCAGCTATGTTATAGAAGCCACTATTCTGGTTGAAGTTGTCGGATATAGAAATAAGTGATGATTCCAGGATTCTTCGGTATTGAGTGTTGTCTTCTGTGGCGATAAGTCTTGAGTTTCTGTAGTTTATCAAGTGGTTGTGTGAATTACGGTGTTGTACGCAGGCATTCCTTGTGTCGTCAGACCTGCTTGCGTATTGGTGTTCTGAAACACGTGTTTGGAGGTCCCTTGATGTTTCGCCCACGCATTTGTGTTTATATTTCCATTGTGTCGGTATTTTATACCATTTATTTCCATGTTAGTAGTATGTTGGTGGAATGTTGGATGGTATATTGGTGGTAAGTTGGGTGGTATGTTGGGTGATATGTTGGTGGTATGTTGGGTGGTATGTTGGTGGTATGTTGGATGGTATGTTGGTGGTAAGTTGGATGGTATGTTGGATGATATGTTGGTGGTATATTGGTGGTATGTTAGATGGTATATTGGTGGTATGTTGGATGGCATATTGGTGGTATGTTGGATGGTTTGTTGGTGGTATGTTGGCAGTATATGGAAGTATGTTGGAGGTATGCTGGTGTTACTTTGGTATTATGTTGGTGGTATGTTGGGTGGTATGTTGGTTACAGTGGTTGACACTGGTTACACTTGGCTTACAATTACATCACTTTATATATTCTGCTAGCGTTTTCCCTTGTTGACCTGCTTGTGGCCTGAGACCTTGCCCTGGCTACCCGGTCTGCCACGCCAAGATAAGCACATCATAGCATGCTAGGATAAGCACATCATAGCATGCTAGGATAAGCACCTCATAGCATGCTAGGATAAGCGCATCATAGCATGCTAGGATAAGCACCTCATAGCATGCTAGGATAAGCACATCATAGCATGCTAGGATAAGCACCTCACAGCATGCTAGGATAATCACCTCATAGCATGCTAGGATAAGCACCTCATAACATGCTGGGATAAGCACCTCATAGCATGCTAGGATAAGCACATCATAGCATGCTAGGATAAGCACCTCATAACATGCTAGGATAAGCACCTCATAGCATGTTAGGATAAGCACCTCATAGCATGCTAGGATAAGCACATCATAGCATGCTAGGATAAGCACCTCACAGCATGCTAGGGTAATCACCTCTTAGCATGCTAGGATAAGCACCTCATAGCATGCTAGGATAAGCACATCATAGCATGCTAGGATAAGCACATCATAGCATGCTAGGTAAACATCTCATAGCATGCTAGGATAAGCACCTCATAGCATGCTAGGATAAGCACATCATAGCATGCTAGGATAAGCACATCATAGCATGCTAGGATAAGAACATATTAGCATGCTAGGATAAGCACATCACAGCATGCTAGGATAAGCACCTCATAGCATGCTAGGATAAGCACCTCATAGCATGCTAGGATAAGCACATCATAGCATGCTAGGATAAGCACATCATAGCATGCTAAAAATAGACATCATAGCATGCTAGGATAAGCACATCATAGCATGCTAGGATAAGCACATCATAGCATGCTAGGATAAGCACATCATAGCATGCTAGGATAAGCACCTCATAGCATGCTAGGATAAGCACCTCATAGCATGCTAGGATAAGCACATCATAGCATGCTAGGATAAGCACATCATAGCATGCTAGGATAGCACATCATAGCATGCTAGGATAAGCACATCATAGCATGCTAGGATAAGCACATCATAGCATGCTAGGATAAGCACATCATAGCATGCTAAGATAGCACCTCATAGCATGCTAGGATAAGCACATCATAGTATGCTAGGATAAGCACATCATAGCATGCTAGGGTAAGCACATCATAGCATGCTAAGATAGCACCTCATAGCATGCTAGGATAAGCACATTATAGCATGCTAGGATAAGCACATCATAGCATGCTAGGATAAGCACATCATAGCATGCTAGGATAAGCACATCATAGCATGCTAGGATAGCACATCATAGCATGCTAGGATAAGCACATCATAGCATGCTAGGATAAGCACATCATAGCATGCTAGGATAAGCACATCATAGCATGCTAAGATAGCACCTCATAGCATGCTAGGATAAGCACATCATAGTATGCTAGATAAGACATCATAGCATGCTAGGGTAAGCACATCATAGCATGCTAAGATAGCACCTCATAGCATGCTAGGATAAGCACCTTATAGCATGCTAGGATAAAACAATCATAGCATGCTAGGATAAGCACATCATAGCTGCTAGGATAAGCACATCATAGCATGTACTATAAGCACATCATAGCATGCTAGGTAAAAGCACATCATAGCATGCTAGGATAAGCATCTCATAGCATGCTAGGATAAGCACCTCATAGCATGCTAGGATAAGCACATCATAGCATGCTAGGGGTAAGCACATCATAGCTTTCTAGGATAAGCACATCATATCATGTTAGGATAAGACATCATAGCATGCTAGGATAAGCACATCATAGCATGCTAGGATAAGCACATCATTTGCATGCTAGGATAAGCACATCATAGCATGCTAGGATAAGCATCTCATAGCATGCTAGGATAAGCACCTCATAGCATGCAGGTTTAAACACATCATAGCATGCTAGGATAAGCACATCATAGCATGCTAGGATAAGCACATCATATCAAAGTTAGGATAAGCACATCATAGCATGCTAGGATAAGCACATCATAGCATGCTAGGATAAGCACATCATAGCATGCTAGGATAAGCACATCATAGCATGCTAGGATAAGCTCATCATAGCATGCTAGGGTAAGCACATTTATAGCAGCTAGGATAAGCACATCATAGCATGCTAGGATAAGCACATTTATAGATGCTAGGATAAAACACATCATAGCTGCTAGGATAAGCACATCATAGCATGCTAAGATAAGTACAACAAAGCATGCTAAGATAAGCACATCATAGCATGCTAAGATAAGCACAACAAAGCATGCTAAGATAAGCACATCAAAGCATGCTAGGACAAGCACATCATAGCATGCTATGCTTGCTTCTACACCACCTACAAAACACACATACACAACATAGCAGCATAGGTATGGTTGGTGCTTTAGTTTTAAGCCTGTCGGTTACACGTTGACTACTACGGCTGGATAATCAAGTGTGTTTCTGTAACACAGCCCAACGTATTACTATAACACAGCTGGCAGTGTCATTATAACACAGCTGACAGTGTTATTATAACACAGCTGACAGTGTTATTATAACACAGCTGACAGTGTTATTATACCACAGCTGACAGTGTTATTATAACACAACTGACAGTATTATAACACAGCTGACAGTGTTATTATAACACAGCTGACAGTGTTATTATAACACAGCTGACAGTGTTATTATAACACAGCTGACAGTATTACTATAACATAGTTGACAGTGTTATTATAACACAGCTGACAGTGTTATTATAACACAGCTGACAGTGTTATTATAACACAGCTGACAGTGTTATTATAACACAGCTGACAGTGTTATTATAACACAGCTGACAGTGTTAATTTTAACACAGCTGACAGTTTACTATTAAAACAGCTGACAGTATTACTATAACACAGCTGACAGTGTTATTATAACACAGCTGACAGTGTTATTTTTAAAAACAGCTGACAGTATTACTATAACAAAGCTGACAGTGTTATTATAACACAGCCGACAGTGTTATTATAACACAGCTGACAGTATTACTATAACAAAGCTGACAGTGTTATTATAACACAGCTGAAAGTATTACTATAACACAGTGACAGTATTTATAAACACAGTGACAGTGTTATTATAACACAGCTGACAGTGTTATTATAACACAGCTGACAGTGTTATTATAACACAGCTGACAGTATTACTATAACACAGCTGACAGTGTTATTATAACACAGCTGACAGTGTTATTATAACACAGCTGACAGTGTTATTATAACACAGCTGACAGTATTACTATAACACAGCTGACAGTATTACTATAACACAGCTGACAGTGCTATTATAACACAGCTGACAGTGCTATTATAACACAGCTCACTGTATGTTACTATAACACAGCTGACAGTAGTACTATAACACAGCTGACAGTAGTACTATAACACAGCTGACAGTATTACTATAACACAGCTGACAGTATTACTATAACACAGCTGACAGTAGTACTATAACACAGCTGACAGTATTACTATAACACAGCTGACAGTATTACTATAACACAACTGACAGTGTTATTATAACACAGCTGACAGTATTACTGTAACACAGCTGACAGTGCTATTATAACACAGCTGACAGTGCTATTATAACACAGCTCACTGTATGTTACTATAACACAGCTGACAGTAGTACTATAACACAGCTGACAGTAGTACTATAACACAGCTGACAGTGTTATTATAACACAGCTGACAGTATTACTATAACACAGCTGACAGTGTATTATAACACAGCTGACAGTGCTAGTATATAACACAGCTGACAGTGCTATTATAACACAGCTCACTGTATGTTACTATAACACAGCTGACAGTAGTACTATAACACAGCTGACAGTATTACTATAACACAACTGACAGTGTTATTATAACAGCTGACAGTATTACTATAACACAGCTGACAGTGCTATTATAGCACAGTGACAGTGCTATTATAACACAGCTCACTGTATGTTCTATGAACACAGCTGGACTGTTAGTGATAACACAGCTGACAGTAGTACTATAACACAGCTGACAGTTTACTATAAGACAGCTGACAGTAGTCTATAGAACAGCTGTCAGTAGTACTTATAACTCAGTGTGCAGTAGTACTATAACACAGCTGACAGTAGTATGTCTATAACACAGCTGACGTTGTCTATAACACAGTGACAGGTATTTTAAACAGCTGGACGTAGTTACTATAACACAGCTGTGCAGTAGTATATAATCACTAGCTGAAGTGTGTACTTATAGGACAAGCTGACAGTAGTACTATCACGGGTGACAGTAGTACTTATACAAGCTGAGGGAGGGTAGTAGCTTAAACAGGCTGACGTGTTACTAGTAGAATGTAGAGGAGTGTGTCTTAGAGGAAGTTATGTTACCGTCTTAGAGATGGTAATGGTTCTTAAATAGTGGTGTTAGTAGGTCAGTTGTCTAGGTAACGTTAGTGGTTATACTTATAATTAGTTGTTTAAGATGAATGTAATGGTCAGTAGGGGTAGGTTTAGGGGATGGTAGTGGTTGTCTTAGTGTGGGATGGGTAGTGGTTGTCTTAGGTAGGGATGGGTAGTGGGTTGTCTTAGGTGGGATGGGTAGGGTTGTCTTAGGTAGGATGGGTAGTGGTTGTCTTAGGTGGGATGGGTAGGGTTGTCTTAGGAGGGATGGGTAGTGGTTGTCTTAGGTAGGGATGGGTAGGGGTTGTCTTAGGTAGGGATGGGTAGGTGGTTGTCTTAGGTAGGAATGGGTAGTGGTTGTCTTAGGTGGGATGGGTAGGGTTGTCTTAGGTGGGATGGGTAGTGGTTGTCTTAGTAGGGATGGTAGGGTTGTCTTAGGTGGGATGGGTAGTGGTTGTCTTAGGTAGGGATGGGTAGTGGTTGTCTTAGGTGGGATGGGTAGTGGTTGTCTTAGGGGGGATGGGTAGTGGTTGTCTTAGTAGGGATGGGTAGTGGTTGTCTTAGGTGGGATGGGTAGGGTTGTCTTAGGTAGGGATGGGTAGTGGGTTGTCTTAGGTAGGATGGGTAGTGGTTGTCTTAGGTAGGGATGGGTAGGGTTGTCTTAGGTAGGGATGGGTAGTGGTTGTCTTAGGTAGGGATGGTAGGGTTGTCTTAGTGGGATGGTAGGTTGTCTTAGGTAGGGATGGGTAGTGGTTGTCTTAGGTAGGGATGGGTAGTGGTTGTCTTAGGTAGGGATGGGTAGTGGTTGTCTTAGGTAGGGATGGGTAGTGGTTGTCTTAGGTAGGGATGGGTAGTGGTTGTCTTAGGTAGGATGGGTAGGTGGTTGTCTTAGGTAGGGATGGGTAGTGGTTGTCTTAGGTAGGATGGGTAGTGGTTGTCTTAGGTAGGGATGGGTAGGGGTTGTCTTAGGTAGGGATGGGTAGGGATTGTCTTAGGTAGGGATGGGTAGGGGGTGTCTTAGGTGGGATGGGTAGTGGTGTCTAGGTAGGATGGGTAGTGGTTTCTTAGTAGGATGGGTAGGGTTGTCTTAGGTAGGGATGGGTAGGGGTTGTCTTAGGTAGGGATGGGTAGGTTATCTTAGAAGGATGGTTGTTGCTAGGTAGGGATGGGTAGTGGTTGTCTTAGGTAGGGATGGGTAGGGGTTGTCTTAGGTAGGGATGGGTAGGGGTTGTCTTAGGTAGGGATGGGTAGTGGTTATCTTAGGTAAGGATGGGTAGGGATACAGGAATATTTCAGTTTATAGAGAACAAGTGACTTGAAGAGGTTCACCACTGTCTCGGCATCTCTTGTTTGAATGTTTTCTTGCTGCTGTGGCAGCGTTGTTGTGATCCTCGAGTATGAGATCTTCTGAGTATTGTGTATCCTCTGATACTGTCACTTTCATGTCCCTCACAGTGAACTTGGAATGAGTTGAATTTGTCTTGAACTCCGTTTAAGTTTTTAATTCTTCAATTTACCATTACAAAGTAACTGAAAATTTGCCCTCATTGAAGATCATATTGTTGTCAGTGGTCCACTGGAAGATTTGGTTCATACCAGCTTGAAGGTGTCCTCGATGGACGCCGCTCTCAGATTCTGGAATCGTCAGCAAAGAATTATACAGTCCTATGATTTAAGTCCCTGTCTGTGTCGGATATAAGAATGAGAAAGAGAAGCAGGGAGAGTAATGCTCCTTGAAGATCACTGCTTTCACTATGGCAGCCATTAATTTCACTCTGTTTACTATTTCTCTCTGAGTTCTACTTGTAAAGAGGTAATATCCATGTGTACACTTTTCCAGCTGTTCCATTGAAAATATCTTGCTTGCTCTTGCATCAGCACTTGCCGGTGCTTCCAGTGCTTGTAAGACCATGTCTTAGTGGTCCAGCAATTGCTAGAGGCAGGAGCGACCTCTTCTGAACCCATGCTGTCCTGGGCTGTGCAATCACTGAGATTTCATATGGTTTTGATAATGGATTTTATTTTCGGTTGCTTTACCGCCGTCTTAGTGGAGTGGAGCTATGTCAGTGGCTGTTACTGATCGAGGGATGACACTAGTGGTCTGGTTCCTTCACTATCGTCAATGTGTGCATACACTGAGAGTACATGTAAAAATATATATATATATATATAATATTATATATATATATATATAAATATATATATATATATATATATATATATATATATATATTATATAATTTTATGTATATATATCAATGTACTACGTAGAAACAAGCGGAGGAATATACAGAGAAAGATCGCAGTCAGCAAGACTCGAAACCACGACAGGGAGTCTGGCATCCCCTGACGTGGTTTCGAATCCTGCTACTGCGGTCTTTCTCTGTATACATCTCCGCTTGTTTCTGCGTGATGCATTGATATAAAAAAAAACGCTTGAGAGGTCAAAACATACAAGAGGAGACTGAAATAGCTTCAAACTATGCTGTGCCCGGGCTGGGAAGTAACATGACTTGTCAACCAGGCTGCCTAGCTTTTAAGGCATCTGTGGCCGAATGGTCTAAAGCGTCACTTGGGGAACCTTGCCAGACTCCCCTGACGTGGTTTCAAATCCTACTAATTATAAATTACTTACTAGTGTTTGTGACATGTCTAATTCTACAGGTGTGTGACAGCTGTGTGAGTTACAGCAGTGACTCGTGTAAACATCACTCCCTCGTTATACTTTGACTCTCGCATAAACTCTACCACTTTCCTCTTATTCTAAGTCAGTTTATCTTACTAAAAGTGTTTAATTTATGAAATATGGAAATAAAGAAAAACACAGGTACTACTGCTACTACCACGACTACTACTACTACTACTACTACTGCTACTACCACGACTACTACTACTACTACTACTACTACTGCTACTACTACTACTACTACTACTACTACTACTACTACTACTACTACTACTACTACTGTTACAGCTACTACCACAACCACCACTACTACTGGTACTACTACTAGCATAATAATAATAATAATAATAATAATAATAATAATAATAATAATAATAATAATAATAATAATAATAATAACAATAATAATAATAAAATACAAGATACATACACCGAGCAGTGTATTTCGTCGTGTATTTACACTTAGAGATTACTTCAATCCATAATTTTAGGTATTAAAGTGTTGTTATCTGGTCTTAAAGCAGCCTTAATGACTCTCAGTGTAGTCTTGAAGCAGCCTTAATGACTCTCAGTGTAGTCTTGAAGTCAGCCTTAATGACTCTCAGTGTAGTCTTGAAGCAGCCTTAATGACTCTCAGTGTAGTCTTGAAGCAGCCTTAATGACTCTCAGTGTAGTCATGAAGCAGCCTTAATGACTCTCAGTGTAGTCTTCAAGCAGCCTTAATGACTCTCAGTGTAGTCTTGAAGCAGCCTTAATGACTCTCACTGTAGTCTTGAAGCAGTCTTAATGACTCTCAGTGTAGTCTTGAAGCAGCCTTAATGACTCTCAGTGTAGTCTTGAAGCAGCCTTAATGACTCTCAGTGTAGTCATTGAAGCAGCTTAATGACTCTCAGTGTAGTCTTCAAGCAGCCTTAATGACTCTCAGTGTAGTCTTGAAGCAGCCTTAATGACTCTCAGTGTAGTCTTGAAGCAGCCTTAATGACTCTCAGTGTAGTCTTGAAGCAGCCTTAATGACTCTCAGTGTAGTCTTGAAGCAGCCTTAATGACTCTCAGTGTAGTCTTGAAGCAGCCTTAATGACTCTCAGTGTAGTCTTGAAGCAGCCTTAATGACTCTCAGTGTAGTCATGAAGCAGCCTTAATGACTCTCAGTGTAGTCTTCAAGCAGCCTTAATGACTCTCAGTGTAGTCTTGAAGCAGCCTTAATGACTCTCAGTGTAGTCTTGAAGCAGTCTTAATGACTCTCAGTGTAGTCTTGAAGCAGTCTTAATGACTCTCAGTGTAGTCTTGAAGCAGCCTTAATGACTCTCAGTGTAGTCATGAAGCAGCCTTAATGACTCTCAGTGTAGTCATTAAGCAGCCTTAATGACTCAGTGTAGTCTTGAAGCAGCCTTAATGACTCTCAGTGTAGTCTTGAAGCAGTCTTAATGACTCTCAGTGTAGTCTTG
>NC_069467.1:11415316-11432816 GCF_026875155.1 Cherax quadricarinatus
GTGGTGCACAGGTGTGAGTGTTGTGGTGCACAGGTGTGAGTGTTGTGGTGCACAGGTGTCAGTGTTGTGTGCACAGGTGTGAGTGTTGTGGTGCACAGGTGTGAGTGTTGTGGTGCACAGGTGTGAGTGTTGTGGTGCACAGGTGTGAGTGTTGTGTGCACAGGTGTGAGTGTTGTGGTGCACAGGTGTGAGTGTTGTTGTCACAGTGTGAGTGTTGTGGTGCACAGGTGTCGAGTGTTTGGTGCACAGGTGTGAGTGTTGTGGTGCACAGGTGTGAGTGTTGTGGTGCACAGGTGTGAGTGTTGTGGTGCACAGGTGTAGTGTTTGGTGCACAGGTGTGAGTGTTGTGGTGCACAGGTGTGAGTGTTGTGGTGCACAGGTGTGAGTGTTGTGGTGCACAGGTGTGAGTGTTGTGGTGCACAGGTGTGAGTGTTGTGGTGCACAGGTGTGAGTGTTGTTGTGCACAGTGTGAGTGTTGTGGTGCACAGGTGTGAGTGTTGTGGTGCACAGGTGTGAGTGTTGTGGTGCACAGGTGTGAGTGTTGTGGTGCACAGGTGTGAGTGTTGTGGTGCACAGGTGTGAGTGTTGTGGTGCACAGGTGTGAGTGTTGTGGTGCACAGGTGTGAGTGTTGTTGTGCACAGGTGTGAGTGTTGTTGTGCACAGGTGTGAGTGTTGTGGTGCACAGGTGTGAGTGTTGTGGTGCACAGGTGTGAGTGTTGTTGTGCACAGGTGTGAGTGTTGTGGTGCACAGGTGTGAGTGTTGTTGTGCACAGGTGTGAGTGTTGTGGTGCACAGGTGTGAGTGTTGTGGTGCACAGGTGTGAGTGTTGTGGTGCACAGGTGTGAGTGTTGTGGTGCACAGGTGTGAGTGTTGTGGTGCGCAAGTGTTAGTGTTATGGTGCACAGTTTTGGAAATTAAGTCTTTTCTTTTCATTATCTACTACCACCCTCCGTGCTGGTCCTTGTTCGTCCGTGACTGTATTTTTCCGTCTGTAACTGTGCATGTTTATCTATGACTTTCCTTGTCCGTCCGTGACTGTCTATGTCTGTGACTGTCTTTGTCCGTCCGTGACTTTACTTGTCCGTCCCTGACTGATATTGTCCGTCTGTGATTGCACTTGTCTGTCCTTAACTGGCCTTGTCCGTTCGTGCTTAGTTCTTGGCAGCGGGCGTGGCTACACGAGTAACTTAAGTAACTTGTACAAAGTAAGTCACTCGAGCCACTTGCTGTAACTTACTTAAGTGAACTTGTGTAAGTACAATTATGACACACACACTCACACACACACACACACACACACACACACACACACACACACACACAAATACACACACACAAAGGAGGCACTGCATGCATCAGAGAATACCTGACAGGAAGGCAACAGCGAGTCATGGTACTTGACGATGTGTCAGCGTGGGCGCCTGTGACGAGCGGGGTTCCACAGGGGTCAGTCCCAGGACCAGTGCTGTTTCTGGTACATGTGAATGACATGATGGAAGGGAAAGATTCAGGGAGGTGCGAATTTTTTTAGGAGTGATAAAAAAAGAAAATTGAAAAATTATGGGAAAAAAAATGTCTTCTTATCGAAAAATAGTGCACAATTCTGGCAACAAGTTGATGTAATTAGCTTGTTTCTATCGTATTTCTAAGTATGTTTTCCCATAAATGTATTTTTTTTGTTCTTGCTGTCATCAAAAAGACATTATGGCAATTTATGTTTTTTTCCTCCAAAAATTACGATTTTTATGATTGTTTCATTCTAAATACACTACATTGCAACTTCTCTGAGGATTCCATTCAGGGAGTGATAACAGCTCAGTCGCCTGTGGGTTTCAACATGTGTTGAGGTGTACAACATACTGAAATGTGGCAAGTCACGACCGTAGAGTTTTACAGAAAACATAATATATGTATAACTCAGGATTAAGGTGACATTATTTTCCATTTTTGGCAAAAAGTGTTTATAGCAGTGTCATGATTTTTGCATACGTTATTGAGTAATGATGCTTCTACTAATATGCAAAGGGGATTTGTGATATTTTTTACCGCTCTGTTTTTATTGATTTTTTTTTCTCCCAAAAAAGTCCTTAAAAAAATAATAAACTTCAGCACTTTTTATTATACAATCTATTGATATTTTCGCTCAAACGGGGTTCTTACCAAGATTATCTATCCATTATCTTTCATCTGATGTCACCTAGAGCATTGTACATCTTACGAATTTTGTAGATAAGGGAGAGTTTTATGCCCTTTAGAATTATGCACTATTTATTTTTTCCATCTATCTTTTAAAGCAAAAAGTCACTACAAACACAGTGTGTACGCTTCAAATGCTGCTTAAATCACTGTAAAAATTACATTGAAATTTGACCAAAAATAAAAAAAAATGATTCCTCTAGCACCTCCCTTCAGATGTTTCCTTGTTTGTAGACGATGTGAAGCTAATGAAGAAAATTCAACCGGATGAGGCTCAGGCAGGACTACAAAAGGATCTAGACAGGCAGCAAGCCTGGTCCAGCAACTGGCTCCTGGAATTTAACCGCACCAAGTGCAAATTCATGAAAACTAGGAAAGGGAAAAGAAGACCGCAGACGGAGTACAATCTAGGGGACCAAAGAATGCAAACCTTACTCAAAGAAAAGGGTCTTGGGGTGAGTATAATACCGAGCATATCTCCTGAGGCGCACACCAACTAAATAACTGATGCAGCATGTGGGCGCCTAACAAACCTAAGAATAATATTCCAACACCTCTGTAAGGAATCGTTCAAGACTCTGCACACCATATACGTCAGGCCCACATTGGAGTATGCAGCACCCAATTTTGGACCCACACTTGGTGAAGCAAGTCAAGAAATTAGAGAAAGTGGAAATGTTTTTAACAAGACTAGTCCCCCCTCTGTTGTACTATCCTCCCCTCTGTTGTACTATCCTCCCCTCTGTTGTACTATCCTCCCCTCTGTTGTACCATCCTCCCTCTGTTGTAACCAGCCTCCCCTCGTTGTACCATCCTCCCCTTGTTGTACTATCCTCCCCTCTGTTGTACTATCTCCCCTCTGTTTACTATCCTCCCCTCTGTTGCACCACCTCCCCTCTGTTGTACCATCTTCCCCTCTGTTGTACTAATCCCCCCCTTCTGTACCATCCTCCCCTCTGTTGTACTATCCTCCCCTCTGTTGTACTATCCTCCCCTCTGTTGCACCATCCTCCCCTCTGTTGTACTATCCTCCCCTCTGTTGTACTATCCTCCCCTCTGTTGTACCATCCTCCCCTCTTGTACTATCCCCCCTCTGTTGTACTATCCTCCCCTCTGTTGTACTATCCTCACCTCTGTTGTACTATCCTTCCCTCTGTTGTACCGCCTCCCTCTGTTGTACTATCCTCTCCTCTGTTTTTACCATCCTCACCCTCTGCTGTACCATCCTCCCCTCTGTTGTACCATCTCTCCTCTGTTGTACTATCCCCCCCTGTTGTACCATCCTCCCTTGTTGTACTATCCTCCCCTCTGTTGTACTATCCTCCCCTCTGTTGCACCATCCCCCCTCTGTTGTACTATCCTCCCCTCTGATGTATATAACCCCCTCTGTTGTAACCATCCTCCCCTCTGTTGTACTACCTCCCTCTTTGTACTATCCTCCCCTCTGTTGTACTATCCTCCCTCTGTTGTACTGATCCTCCCCCTGTTGTACTATCCTCCCTCTGTTGCATCCATCCTCTCCTCTGTTGTTCCATCCTGCCCCTCTTCTGTACCATCCTCCCCTCTGTTGTACATTTCCCCTCTGTTGACTATCCTCCCTGTTGTACCATCCTCCCGTCTGTTGCACCATCCTGCACCTCTGTTTACCACCTCCCTCTGGTTGTACTATCCTCCCCTCTGTTGTAACTATACTCCCCTGTTGTACCATCCTCACCCTCTGTTGTACTATCCTCCCCTCTGTGTACCTTCCTCCCCTCTGTTGTACTATCCTCCCCTCTGTGACTATCCTCCCTCTGTTGTACTATCCTCCCTCTGTTGCACCATCCTCTCCTCTGTTGACCATCCTCCCCTTGCTGTACCATCCTCCACTCGTTGTACCATCTTCCCCTCTGTTTACTATCCTCCCCTCTGATTGTAACCATCCTCCCCTCTGTTGAAACTATCCTCCCCTCTGTTGTACCATCCCCCCTCTGTTGTACCATCCTCCCCTGTGTTGTACTATCCTCCCCTCTGTTGTACTATCCTCCCTTTGTTTTACTATCCTCACCGCTGTTGTACATCCTCCCTCTGTTGTACATTCCTCCCCTCTGTTGTACTATCCTCCCTCTGTTGTACTATCCTCCCCTCTGTTGCACCATCCTCCCCTCTGTTGTACTATCCTCCCCTCTGTTGTACTATACTCCCCTCTGTTGTACATCCTCCCCTCGTGTACAAATCCTCCCCTCGTTGTACTATCCTCCCTCTGTTGTACTATCCTCCCTCTGTTGAAACTATCCTCCCCTCTGTTGTACTTCTTCCCCTCTGTGCACTATCCTCCCTCTGTGTACCATCCTCCCCTCTGCTGTACATCCTCCCCTCGTTGTACATCTTCCCTCTGTTGTACTATCCTCCCCTCTGTTGTACCATCCTCCCCTCTGTTGCACCATCCTCCCCTCTGTTGTACCATCCTCCCCTCTGTTGTACTATCCTCCCCTCTGTTGTACTATCCTCCCTTTTGTTTTACTATCCTCCCCTCTGTTGTACCATCCTCCCCTCTGTTGTACTATCCTCCCCTCTGTTGTACCATCCTCCCCTCTGTTGTACCATCCTCCCCTGTGTTGTACTATCCTCCCCTCTGTTGTACTATCCTCCCTTTTGTTTTACTATCCTCCCCTCTGTTGTACCATCCTCCCCTCTGTTGTACCATCCTCCCCTCTGTTGTACCATCCTCCCCTCTGTTGAAACCACCTCCCTCTGTTGTACATCCTCCCCTTTGTGTACACTGTCCTCCCCTCTGTTGTACATCCCCCCTTTTTTCTGTTGTACATCCTCCCTCTGTTGTACCAGCCTCCCCTCTGTTGTACTATCCTCCCCTTTGTTACACTATCCTACCCTCTGTTGTACCATCCTCCCCTCTGTTGTACCATCCTTCCCTCTGCTGTACCATCCTCCCCTCTGTTGTACTATCCTGCCCTCTGTTGTATTATCTGTTGCTCTAGTCTGCTCTTCTCTCCTCTCCTCTCTCACTCTTTTCTCGCCTCTCCTCTCTCTCTTCTTTCATCTCCTGTCTCTTCTCCTCTCCCCTCTCTTATCTTCTCTTTCTTCTCCTGTCCTCTCTCTTCTCATCTCTCTTCTCCTCTATCTCTTCTCTCTCTTCTCCTCTTCTATCCTCTCCCCTCTCTTCTCCTTGCGCAGTTCCATCTTCTAATACTCATCTCAGGACTTGAAATATATTTTCACGTTTGGTGTCTTCAAAAGTAATCTGTTGATCCTTGTTGAGTGTGTGTGTTGCAGTACCTGTGTGTGTTGCAACACCTGTGTGTGTTACAACACATGTGTGTAGCAACACCTGTGTGTGACAATACCTGTGTGTGTTGCAACACCTGTGTGTTGCAAAACCTGCGTGTTGCAACACCTGTGTGTGTTGCAACACCTGTGTGTGTCTCCCCTCACTCTGGCAGCAGAACACAGCAAGAGGCAGACAAGAAGGGAAGATAGAGCGGTACAGAAACAAATTCATGGTCACATTTATTCCGACACATACATGGTGTGGTCACATTTATTACGACACATACAAGGTGTGGTCACATTTATTACGACACATACATGGTGTGGTCACATTTATTCCGACACATACATGGTGTGGTCACATTTATTACGACACATACATGGTGTGGTCACATTTATTACGACACATACATGGTGTGGTCACATTTATTCCGACACATACATGGTGTGGTCACATTTATTACGACACATACATGGTGTGGTCACATTTTTTCCGACACATACATGGTGTGGTCACATTTTATTCCGACACATACATGGTGTGGTCACATTTATTCCGACACATACATGGTGTGGTCACATTTATTACGACACATACATGGTGTGGTCACATTTATTACGACACATACATGGTGTGGTCACATTTATTACGACACATACATGGTGTGGTCACATTTATTACGACACATACATGGTGTGGTCACATTTATTCCGACACATGCATGGTGTGGTCACACACTTGGTCTGACACGTACATGGTGTGATCGCAAATTTGGTCTGACATATACATGGTGTGGTTACAAACTTGTTCTGACACATGCATGGTGTGGTCACACACACATTATTTCTAACACATACATGGTGTGGTCACAAACACACTTATTCTGGCACATACATGGTGTGGTCACCCTCTTGTTCTAGCACATACATGACAACATATGTGTAACACTTGTGTCTCTTTACTGAAGAAACAATACCCGTGTCTTTCAGGTTTTTTTCAGTCGAATACAGCACCCAAACATGCAGAAGTAGTCACCTTATTAAAGTGACAGTCCCTGGAGTCAACAGTCAGACTTTATAAAAATCTGGCCATATGCCTATTGTTTTTAGACCTGAGAGGCTGATTACCTTCAACTAAAAGCGACTAATTGACTACTTCAAAGTTACTTCTGATGCTGCTGTAACTACTACTACTACTACTACTACTACTACTACTACTACTACTACTACTACTACTACTACTACTACTACTACTACTGCGCTGCTGGCTGTGCTGTGCGCTACTGCTACTATTACTACCACTACTACTAATACTACTATTACTACTGCTGCTGCCATTGTTATTACTACTACTACTGCTACTTCTACCACTACTAATACTAATACTACTACTACTGTTGTTGCTGCTGCTGCTGCTACTACTACTACTACTACTATTACTGCTGCTGTTGCTATTACTACTTCTACTATTACTACTGCTACTGCTGTTGCTACCACTTCAACTGCTGCTGCTTCCAGTGTTCGTCTTGGCCAGTAATTTTATACACGCTTGCTCAAGCATTCAGCATTCTTCCTGCCCGTTGCTTGCTTGCAAGGAAGCCCATACACGCAACTTAATCAAAATTGCTTGCAATTAAGGTTGCTAACAGGTACACTACCTTGTCAACATTGCTGACAGATACACTCTCGTGTTTACATTACTAACAAATGCACTCAGTTATTTGCTCTGCTAACAGTTACACTGTAATTAACATTTCTGACCTATACACTCTCTTTAACACTGATATTTAACTTAGTTGTGACTACTAAGCTGTTACTAGTGTAGTATGTTACTAGATGACACATGTATATGCTACACTAGTGACTACTAGATGACACATGTATATGCTACACTAGTGACTACTAGATGACACATGTATATGCTACACTAGTGACGACTAGATGACACATGTATATGCTACACTAGCGACTACTAGAAGACACATGTATATGCTACACTAGTGACTACTAGATGACACATGTATATGCTACACTAGTGACTACTAGATGACACATGTATATGCTACACTAGTGACGACTAGATGACACATGTATATGCTACACTAGTGACTACTAGAAGACACATGTATATGCTACACAAGTGACTACTAGATGACACATGTATATGCTACACTAGTGACTACTAGATGACGCATGTATATGCTACACTAGTGACTACTAGATGACACATGTATATGCTACACTAGTGACGACTAGATGACACATGTATATGTTAAACTAGTGACTTCTAGATGACACATGTATATGCTACACTAGTGACTACTAGATGACACATGTATATGCTACACTAGTGACTACTAGATGACACATGTATATGCTACACTAGTGACTACTAGATGACACATGTATATGCTACACTGTGACTACTAGATGACACATGTATATGCTACACTAGTGACTACTAGATGACACATGTATATGCTACACTAGTGACTACTAGATGACACATGTATATGCTTCACTAGTGACTACTAGATGACACATGTATATGCTACACTAGTGACTACTAGATTGACACATGTATATGCTTCACTAGTGACTACTAGATGACACATGTATATGCTTACATAGTGACTACTAGATGACACATGTATATGCTACACTAGTGACTACTAGATGACACATGTATATGCTACACTAGTGACTACTAGATGACACATGTATATGCTACACTAGTGACTACTAGGATGACACATGTATATGCTTCACTAGTGACTACTAGATGACACATGTATATGCTACACTAGTGACTACTAGATGACACATGTATATGCTACACTAGTTTCCACTAGATGACACATGTATATGCTACACTAGTGACTACTAGATGACACATGTATATGCTACACTAGTGACTACTAGATGACACATGTATATGCTTCACTAGGACTACTAGATGACACATGTATATGCTACACTAGTTTCCACTAGATGACACATGTATATGCTACACTAGTGACTACTAGATGACACATGTATATGCTACACTAGTGACTCTACTAGATGACACATGTATATACTTCACTAGTGACTACTAGATGACACATGTATATGCTACACTAGTGACTACTAGATGACACATGTATATGCTACACTAGTTTCCACTAGATGACACATGTATATGCTACACTAGTGACTACTAGATGACACATGTATATGCTACACTAGTGACTACTAGATGACACATGTATATGCTACACTAGTGACTACTAGATGACACATGTATATGCTACACTAGTGACTACTAGATGACACATGTATATGCTACACTAGTGACTACTAGATGACACATGTATATGCTTCACTAGTGACTACTAATGACAACATGTATATGCTACACTAGTGACTACTAGATGACACATGTATATGCTACACTAGTGACTACTATGACACATTATATGCTACACTAGTGACTACTTGATGACACATGTATATGCTACACTAGTTTCCACTAGATGACACATGTATATGCTACACTAGTGACTACTAGATGACACATGTATATGCTACACTAGTTTACTAGATGACACATGTATATGCTACACTAGTGACTACTAGATGACACATGTATATGCTACACTAGTGACGACTAGATGACACATGTATTTTGCTACACTAGTGACTACTAGAGACACATGTATATGCTACACTAGTGACTACTAGATGACACATGTATATACTACACTAGTGACTACTAGATGACGCATGTATATGCTACACTAGTGACTACTAGATGACACATGTATATGCTACACTAGTGACTACTAGATGACGCATGTATATGCTACACTAGTGACGACTAGATGACACATGTATATGTTAAACTAGTGACTACTAGATGACACATGTATATGCTACACTAGTGACTACTAGATGACACATGTATATGCTACACTAGTGACTACTAGATGACACATGTATATGCTACACTAGTGACTACTAGATGAACACATGTATATGGTACACTAGTGACTACTAGATGACACATGTATATGCTACACTAGTGACTAACTAGATGACACATGTATATGCTACACTAGTGACTACTAGATGACACATGTATATGCTTCACTAGTGACTACTAGATGACACATGTATATGCTACACTAGTGACTACTAGATGACACATGTATATGCTCACTAGTGACTACTAGATGACACATGTATATGCTACACTAGTGACTACTAGATGACACATGTATATGCTTCACTAGTGACTACTAGATGACACATGTATATGCTACACTAGTGACTACTAGATGACACATGTATATGCTACACTAGTGACTACTAGATGACACATGTATATGCTTCACTAGTGACTACTAGATGACACATGTATATGCTACACTAGTGACTACTAGATGACACATGTATATGCTACACTAGTTTCACTAGATGACACATGTATATGCTACACTAGTGACTACAAGATGACACATGTATATGCTTTCACTAGTGACTACTAGATGACACATGTATATGCTTCACTAGTGACTACTAGATGACACATGTATATGCTACACTAGTTTCCACTAGATGACACATGTATATGCCCACACTAGTGACTACTAGATGACACATGTATATGCTACACTAGTGACTTACTAGATGACACATGTATATACTCACTAGTGACTACTAGATGACCATGTATATGCTACACTGTGAAATAGATGACACATGTATATGCTACACTAGTTTCCACTAGATGACACATGTATATGCTACACTAGTGACTACTAGATGACACATGTATATGCTACACTAGTGACTACTAGATGACACATGTATATGCTACACTAGTGACTACTAGATGACACATGTATATGCTACACTAGTGACTACTAGATGACACATGTATATGCTACATGTGACTACTAGATGACACATGTATATGCTACACTAGTTTCACTAGATGACACATGTATATGCTTCACTAGTGACTACTAGATGACACATGCATATGCTACACTAGTGACTACTAGATGACACATGTATATGCTACACTAGTGACTACTAGATGACACATGTATATGCTACACTAGTTTCCACTAGATGACACATGTATATTATTCACTAGTGACTACTAGATGACACATGTATATGCTACACTAGTGACTACTAGATGACACATGTATATGCTTCACTAGTGACTACTAGATGACACATGTATATGCTACACTAGTGACTACTAGATGACACATGTATATGCTACACTAGTGACTACTAGATGACACATGTATATGCTACACTAGTGACGACTAGATGACACATGTATATGCTACACTAGTGACCACTAGATGACACATGTATATGCTACACTAGTGACTACTAGATGACACATGTATATGCTACACTAGTTTCCACTAGATGACACATGTATATGCTACACTAGTGACTACTAGATGACATATGTATATGCTACACTAGTGACTACTAGATGACACATGTATATGCTACACTAGTTTCCACTAAATGACACATGTATATGCTACACTAGTGACTACTAGATGACACATGTATATGCTACACTAGTTTCCACTAGATGACACATGTATATGCTTCACTAGTGACTACTAGATGACACATGTATATGCTACACTAGTTTCCACTAGATGACACATGTATATGCTTCACTAGTGACTACTTGATGACACATGTATATGCTACACTAGTTTCACTAGATGACACATGTATATGCTTCAACTAGTGACTACTAGATGACACATGTATATGCTACACTAGTGACTACTAGATGACACATGTATATGCTACACTGTGGACTACTAGATGACACATGTATATGCTACACTAGTTTCCACTAGATGACACATGTATATGCTACACTAGTTTCCACTAGATGACACATGTATATGCTACATAGTGACTACTAGTGACACATGTATATGCTACACTAGTTTCCACTAGATGACACATGTATATGCTACACTAGTTTCCACTAGATGACACATGTATATGCTACACTAGTTTCCACTAGATGACACATGTATATGCTACACTAGTGACTACTAGATGACACATGTATATGCTACACTAGTGACTACTAGATGACACATGTATATTGCTACACTAGTTTCCACTAGATGACACATGTATATGCTACACTAGTGACTACTAGATGACACATGTATATGCTACACTAGTGACTACTAGATGACACATGTATATGCTACACTAGTGACTACTAGATCACACATGTATATGCTACACTAGTGACTACTAGATGATACATGTATATGCTACACTAGTGACTACTAGATGACACATGTATATGCTACACTAGTGACTACTAGATGACACATGTATATGCTTCACTAGTGACTACTAGATGACACATGTTATGCTACACTAGTGACTACTAGATGACACATGTATATGCTTCACTAGTGACTACTAGATGACACATGTATATGCTACACTAGTGACTACTAGATGACACATGTATATGCTACACTAGTGACTACTAGATGACACATGTATATGCTACACTAGTGACTACTAGATGACACATGTATATGCTACACTAGTGACTACTAGATGACACATGTATATGCTTCACTAGTGACTACTAGATGACACATGTATATGCTACACTAGTGACTACTAGATGACACATGTATATGCTACACTAGTGACTACTAGATGACACATGTATATGCTTCACTAGTGACTACTAGATGACACATGTATATGCTTCACTAGTGACTACTAGATGACACATGTATATGCTACACTAGTGACTACTAGATGACACATGTATATGCTACACTAGTTTCCACTAGATGACCATGTATATGCTACACTAGTGACTACTAGATGACACATGTATATGCTACACTAGTGACTACTAGATGACACATGTATATGCTTCACTAGTGACTACTAGATGACACATGTATATGCTACACTAGTGACTACTAGATGACACATGTATATGCTTTCATAGTGACTACTAGATGACACATGTATATGCTTCACTAGTGACTACTAGATGACACATGTATTTTGCTACACTAGTGACTACTAGATGACACATGTATATGCTACACTAGTGACTACTAGATGACACATGTATATGCTTCACTAGTGACTACTAGATGACACATGTATATGCTTCACTAGTGACTACTAGATGACACATGTATATGCTACACTAGTGACTACTAGATGACACATGTATATGCTACACTAGTTTCTCATAGATGACACATGTATATGCTACACTAGTGACACTAGATGACACATGTATATGCTACACTAGGACTTCTAGATGATACTATGTATATGCTTCACTAGTGACTACTGATGACACATGTATATGCTACACTAGTGACTACTAGATGACACATGTATATGCTACACTAGTGACTATAGATGAACATGTATATGCTACACTAGTGATACTAGATGACACATGTATATGCTACACTAGTGACGACTAGATGACACATGTATATGCTACACTAGTGATTCTAGATGACACATGTATATGCTACACTAGTGACTACTAGATGACACATGTATATGCTACACTAGTTTCCACTAGATGACACATGTATATGCTACACTAGTGACACTAGATGACACATGTATATGCTACATAGTGACGACTAGATGACACATGTATATGCTACACTAGTGACTACTAGATGACACATGTATATGCTACACTAGTGACTACTAGATGACACATGTATATGCTACACTAGTTTCCACTAGATGACACATGTATATGCTACACTAGTGTACGACTAGATGACACATGTATATGCTACACTAGTGACGACTAGATGACACATGTATATTGCTACACTAGTGACGACTAGATGACACATGTATATGTAACACTAGTGACTACTAGATGACACATGTATATGCTTCACTAGTGACTACTAGATGACACATGTATATGCTACACTAGTGACTACTAGATGACACATATATATGCTACACTAGTGACGACTAGATGACACATGTATATGCTACACTAGTGACTACTAGATGACACATGTATTATGCTTACACTGTGACTACTAGATGACACATGTATATGCTACACTAGTTTCCACTAGATGACACATGTATATGCTACACTAGTGACGACTAGATGACACATGTATATGCTACACTAGTGACTACTAGATGACACATGTATATGCTACACTAGTGACGACTAGATGACACATGTATATGCTACACTAGTTTCCACTAGATGACACATGTATATGCTACACTAGTGACGACTAGATGACACATGTATATGCTACACTAGTTTCCACTAGATGACACATGCATATGCTACACTAGTGACGACTAGATGACACATGTATATGCTACACTAGTGACTACTAGATGACACAAGTCTGGTTTTTCTTGAAGCCTTCACGTGTTCCACACACACACACACACAAACACACACACCCACACACACACACACACACGCACGCACACACACACACAAGAGATTAGCGCAGAAGCTGGAGGATCAGGCGCACGTAAAAGGGAGGGCACTGCAATGGATAAGGGAATACCTGACAGGGAGGGCAGCAAACGAGTCATGGTAACGTGAAGAGGTATCCCCCACACTGGGCGCCGTTACGAGCGGGGTCCCCCCTCAGTTCTAGGCCGTCTATTTTTGAAAATTGAACGACATGATGGAAGGAATAGCTTTTGAAGTGTCCCTGTTCGCAGATGACGTGAAGTTGATGAGAAGAATTAAATTGGGAGGGAGGATGAGGCAGGACTGAAAAAGAGACCTGGACAGGCTGGCATGTGGTCCAGCAACTGGCTTTCTCGAATTCAATCCAGCCAAATGCAAAGTCAGAAGATTGGGGGGGGGCAAAGAAGACCGCAGACAGAGTATAGGCTGGTGGACAAAGACTACAGACCTCACTCGGGGAGAAAGACCTTGGGTGACCATAACACCGAGCACATCACCGGAGGCACACATCAACCAAATAACCGCTGCAGCATACGGGCGCCTGGCTAACCTGAGAATAGCGTTCCGTTTCCTTAATAAGGAATCGTTCAAGACACTGTACACTGTGTATGTTAGGCCCATACTGGAGTATGCAGCACCATCTGGAACCCACACTGGTCAAGCACTCAAGAAGTTAGAGAAAGTACAAAGGTTTGCACAAGGCTAGTCCCAGAGCTCAAGGGAATGTCGTACGAGGAAAGGTTAAGGGAAATCGGACTGACGACATTGGAGGACAGAAGGGTCAGGGGAGACATGATAACGACATACAAGATACTGCGGGGAATAGACAAGGTGGACAGAGGATAGGATGTTCCAGAGAGGGGACACAGGGAAAAAGGGTCACAACTGGAAGTGAAGACTCAGACGAGTCACAGGACGTTAGGAAGTATTTCTTCAGTCATAGAGTTGTCAGCAAGTGGAATAGCCTAGCAAGTGAAGTAGTGGAGGCAGGAACCATACATAGTTTTAAGAAGAGGTATGACAAAGCTCAGAAAGCAGAGAGAGAGAGGATCCAGTAGCGATCAGTGAAGAGGCGGGGCCAGGAGCTGAGTCTCGACCCCTGCAACCACAATTAGGTGAGTACAATTAGGTGAGTACACGCACTGCTCCTCTCTCACACTGCTTCTCTCTCTCTCTCTCTCTCTCTCTCTCTCACTGCCCCCCTCTCTCACACACACTGCTCCTAGCACGCTATTATGCGCTGAGAAGTATTGGTCTGGTGTAGTGAGCAACATAACTGGTGACTCCTTAACCAGTCACCAGCAGCATGCAAGATGTACGTAAATACTGTGTTGTTCCTGGTAGCTAGGATCTGTACACTGAACCACGCTTGTGTACACTGAACCACCCTTGTGTACACTGAACCACCCTTGTGTACACCGAACCACCCTTGTGTACACCGAACAGCCCTTGTGTACACTGAACCACTTGTGTACACTGAACCACTCTTGTGTACACTGAACCATCCTTGTGTACACTGAACCACCCTTGTGTACACTGAACCATTCTTGTGTACACTGAACCACCATTGTGTGCACTGAACCACACTTTTGTATACTAAGTAATGGCTGTGAACAATGACAGTGAACAATGACAGTGAACAATGCCAGTGAACCATGACCATGAGCAATGACCGTGAACAATAACCGTGAACAATGACAATGAACAAAAACCGTGAAGAATAACAGTGAATAATGATCGTGAACGATAACCTTGAACAATAACCGTGAACATTGACCTTGAACAATGATCGTGAACAATGACCGTGAACAATGATCGTGAACAGTGACCGTGAATAATTACAGTGAACAATGACAATGAATAATGACCGTGAACAATGACAATGGACAATGACAGTGAACAATGACAGTGAACAATGACAGTGAACAATGCCAATGAACAATGACAGTGAACAATGACAGTGAACAATAACAATGAACAATGACCGTGAACAATGACAGTGAACAATGACAGTTAACAATGACGGTGAACAGAGGTTGTCAACAAAGGCTATAAATCAACCTGTACAAATACTTCCTGTATGGTACAGTCCCACTTACAGTCTTACTGTATCAACTACTCTCATACTGTCGTGGAAGATGCAGTCAAACCCTGTCTTCTCTGTATCGCTGTCAAGAAAATCAATGTTCTTATATCAAAGCTTATGTTCTTATATTAATGCTTATGTTCTTATATCAAAGCTTATGTTCTTATATCAAACCTTATTGCTTGGGTAGCAGTTATTCTGTTAGTGGGTTGGATTTGTGAAGGACTTGTCTAGTATGGGCCAACAGGCCTGTTGCAGTGTTCCTCCTTTCTTTTTTTCCTTAGACAGCCTCCGTCGTCTTGAAAGTCATCTTGGTTGTTCCTTTTCCAGCCATTTATATGAAAATCCTCAAACATTCTCTTTCTTTGTCAAGAATCTCCGAAGGAGAACCTCGAAGAGGTTGTCTGTATTTTTTTCTCATTTCTTTTTTCCTCCAATTTTTCAAGTTTATCTCGCTCGTCACTCGAGAATGAGTCATCCAAACGGATTCAAATTTTGGAGACTTGTGTACGGTAACGAGGACCAAATTCCTGGAATGACTGGGATGTGCGTGTGGCCTGGGACTAAAAGTGCTGCACCTATTCCCACTACCATTACCCTTCCATTACTACTATTGTTGCCACCTCTACTATTACTTCCCTTCACCCTTCACTCCCCTTTCTATTTCATGTGCCACTATAACTACCCTCCTCACTTTCTACTACCACTACTACCACCACTACCAGCATCACCACCTACAACAATTTATTTTTGTTGATCCTCCTCCCTTAGTCTCGTCCCTGTTCCCCTCACCTAGTACGGGTTCCGTCACTCTTTTGTGTTAGTGTGACTTAAATGGTCCAGGTCAGACCGAAACGTCGTCTTAAACTTCTCTGTCCCCTGTGCAAATTATTTGTGTATTATTCCCAGCATCCTGGAATGGCTGAGATAACGTCCAAAAGCCTCAGTGGAGGAAACTCCAGTATTCACAAGAGGCGTCAACAAAATTAACGACGTTCGAAAGTAGAATTCAGCTGTGTAGGAGCAGACTTGATCCTTTCATGTGTAACAACGTGAAATGTGTACACCAGTTAAATCACGTTACTGACTTTTCCGGCATATAAGGCGCGGTTTTTCCTCACATAAAGTCATGGAAAATTAGCCTGCGCTTTATATGATCAAGGTCAGAGTCAAGGTTCACCTTTGGGTTATGCTTTAGCAGTTATTTAATAACGTTACGATACAACTGATTGGAAACATCGTGTTATATATATCTTATATTATCGTGCGCCTTATATGCCGGAAAATACATTAATGATTGCAGTTCACCTGAACGACATCAGATAGTTAATGGTTGATGTATCGCACGACCACCATAGTATCTATTGAGTTTCCTTTTTTTTTACAGGCAAAAATATTGATGAAGTGAAACAGTAAACAAGAAAAA
>NC_069467.1:11435316-11470316 GCF_026875155.1 Cherax quadricarinatus
AGACGCAAGAAGGAAAGAGAGGCAAAGACAGAGACGAGCAGGAGAATCCAATCTCAGGAGGAAGATCAAATACAACCATCTACAGGACCTCAACCATGACAACCCCAATGCAGCCAAACAGTCTAATACAAAACACACACACCGTAGCCACTGTCCCACCCTCATCACAAACTTCACACCCACAGCAACCCCCTATAGTTCCATGCCAGGTCTCCCGCTCCCCCAACCCCAACGTTATCCCCAGACAACAGTTTTAGAAAAGAATAGTTTGGTGTACAAATGCCGATGGAATAACAAATAAATGTGAGGAGTGGTATGAAAGGATCAAGGAGACGTCCCCAGACATCATAGCAATCACAGAAACGAAACTCACCGGTATGATGCCAGATGCAATCTTCCCACCCGGATATCAGATTCTGAGGAAAGATAGAGGGAGCAAAGGGGAAGGAGGGGATGCACTGCTCAGTAAAAACCGATGGAGATTTAAGAAAATGGAGGGAATGGATGAAATGGGTGAAAAGGACGTCATAGTAGATACAACAGTCTGGGAACATAAGGTAGTCATTGCAGTGATGTACAACCCACCAAAGAACTGCAGGAGTTCAAGAGAAGAATATGAAGAGAGCAATAGAGGAATGGTGGATACACTAGCTGAGGTGGCCAGAAGAGCTCACATGGGTAGAGCAAAGTTATTAATTATGGGTGATTTCAATCACAAGGAAATTGATTGGGAAAACCTGGAACCACATGGGAGGGTCCCAAAACATGGAGAGCCAAGATGATGGATGTGGTACTGGAAAACTTTATGCATCAACATGTTAAGGACACTACCAGAGAGAGAGGTGAGAATAAACCAGCAAGACTGGATCTCGAGTTCACCATGAGTAGCTCGGACATCGAGGACATCATGTAACAAAGGCCCTTCAGAGCTGGAGATCACGTGGTTCTGAGCTTTGAATACATAGTAGAGTTACAAGTGGAGAGGGTTACAGGAGTAGGATGGGAAAAGCCAAACTATAAAAGGAAGAACTACGCAAGCATGAGAAACTTTTTACAGGAGGTTCAGTGGGAAAGAGAACTGGTAGAAAAATCAGTAAACGAAATGATAGAGTATGTGGCAACAATATGAAAGGAGGCAGAGGAGAGGTTTGTTCCCAAGGGCAACAGAAATAATGGGAAGACTAGAACGAGTCCTTGGTTTACCCGAAGATGTAAAGAGGCAAAAACTAAGTGTGCCAGAGAATGGAAAAAGTACAGAAGAAAAAGGATCCAGGAAAATACCAGAAATGGGTATGCACTGATAAGGAAGGAGGCCCAGCGACAGTACGAAAACGACATAGCATCGAAAGTCAAGTCTGACCCGAAGCTGTTGTATAGCCACATCAGGAGGAAGACAGCAGTCAAGGACCAGATAATCAGGCTGAGGAAAGGTGAGGAACTCTCAAGAAAATATCAAGAAGTATGTGAGGAGCTCAACATGAGATTTAAGGAAGTATTTACAATGTAGTCAGAAAGGAATCTGGGAAGTCAGAATAGCGGGGTACACCAACAAGGTATATGTCGTTAAGTGCTGGATGAAAACATACAACCGAGGAAGAGGTGTAGAAGCTGCTAAGTAAACTTGATACCTCAAAGGCATTGGGACCAGACAATATCCCTCTGTGGGTCCTTAGAGAGGAAGCAGAGATGCTATGTGTGCCATTAACAACAATTTTCAACACATCCATAGAAACTGGGTAACTACCTGAGGTATGAAAGACGGCAAATGTAGTCCCCATTTTTAAGAAAGGAGACAGACATGCGGCACTAAACTACAGACCAGTGTCACTGATGTGTATAGTATGCAGAGTCATGGAAAAGATTATCAGGAGAGAGTGGTGGAGCACCTGGAAAGGGGAAACCTTACAGACGACAACCAGCACAGATTCAGGGAAGGAAAATCCTGTGTCACAAACCTACTGTAGTTTTATGACAAGGTAAAGGAAGTAAGACACGAGAGAGAGGGGTGGGTAGATTGCATTTTCTTGGACTGCAAGAAGGTCTTCGACACAATTCCTCACAAAAGATTAGTGCAAAAGCTAGAGAATCAGGCACGCATAGCAGGAAGGGCACTGCAATGGATCAGGGAATACCTGACAGGGATGCAACAACGAGTCATGGTACGTGACGAGGTGTCAGAGTGGACGCCTGTGACAAGTGGGGTTCCACAGGAGTCAATTCTAGGAAAAGTACTATTTTTGGTATATGTGAATGACATGACAGAAGGGATAGACTCAAAAGTGTTCCTGTTTGCAGATGATATGAAGTTAACGAGGAGAATTAAATCGGATGAGTATCAGGCAAGACTACAAAAAGACAGACAGGCTGAAAGTCTGGTCCAGTAACTGGCACCTCGAAATTTAACCCCGCCAAATGCAAAGTAATTAAGATCGGGGAATAGCAAAGAAGACCGCAGACAGAGTATAGGCTAGGTGGCCAAAGACTGCAAACCTCACTCAAGGAAAAGGATCTTGGGGTGAACATAATGCCGAGCACATCTCCTGAGGCGCACATTAAAGAGATAACTGCTGCAGCATATAGGCACCTGGCAAACCTGAGAATAGCGTTCCGATACCTCAGTAAGGAATCGTTCAAGAGTCTGTACATCGTGTACGTCAGGCCCATACTGGAGTGCAGCACCAGTTTGGAACCCACACCTGGTCAAGCACGTCAAGAAATGAGAGAAAGTACAAAGGATAGCAACAAGACTAGTTCTAGGGCTAAGGGGAATGTCCTACGAAGAAAGGTTAAGGGAAATCGGCCTTACGACACTGGAGGACGGGAGGGTTAGTGAGACATGATAACGACATACAAAATCCTGGGAGGAATTGACAAGGTGGACAGAGACAGGATGTTCCAGAGATGGACACAGAAACAAGTGGTCAAAAATGGAAGGTGAAGACTCAGATAAGTCAAAGGGATGTTAGGAAGTACAAAATTTCTTTAGTCACAGAGTTTTCAGGAAGTGAAAAAATCTGGAGGGTGATATAGTGGAGGCAGGATCCATACATAGCTTTAAGAAGAGGTACGATAAAGCTCATGGAGCAGGCAGAGAGTGGACCTAGTAGCGACCAGCGAAGAGGCGGGGCCAGAAAATGTGAATCGACCCCTTGAACCACAAATAGGCGAGTACAAATATGAGAGTACACACACAGCTGTCCATGAGCTGATATAAAGAACAGAAAGAATCAAAGAACATATGAAGAGATGACACAATAGTTAATGATTTTTAGCATTTAAGAACATATAGTGACTGAAACTTACTGTTGATACTACAACAGTGACTGAAACTTACTGTTGATACTACAACAGTGACTGAAACTTACTGTTGATACTACAACAGTGATTGAAACTTACTGTTGATACTACAACAGTGACTGAAACTTACTGTTGATACTACAACAGTGACTGAAACTTACTGTTGATACTACAACAGTGACTGATACTTACTGTTGATACTACATCAGTAACTGAAACTTACTGTTGGTACTACAACAGTGACTGAAACTTACTGTTGATACTACAACAGTGACTGATACTTACTGTTGATACTGCGACAGTGACTGAAACTTACTGTTGATACTACAACAGTGACTGAAAGTTACTGTTGATACTACAACAGTGACTGAAACTTACTGTTGATATTGCAACAGTGACTGAAACTTACTGTTGATACTGCAACAGTGACTGAAACTTACTGTTGATACTACAACAGTGACTGAAACTTACTGTTGATACTACATCAGTGAATGAAACTTACTGTTGATGCTGCAACAGTGACTGAAACTTACTGTTGATACTACAACAGTGACTGAAACTTACTGTTGATACTACAACAGTGATTGAAACTTACTGTTGATACTACAACAGTGATTGAAACTTACTGTTGATACTACAACAGTGACTGAAACTTACTGTTGATACTACAACAGTGACTGAAACTTACTGTTGATAATACATCAGTGACTGAAACTTACTGTTGATACTACAACAGTGACTGAAACTTACTGTTGATACTACAACAGTGACTGAAACTTACTGTTGATAATACATCAGTGACTGAAACTTACTGTTGATACTACAACAGTGACTGAAACGTACTGTTGATACTACAACAGTGACTGAAACTTACTGTTGATACTGCAACAGTGACTGAAACTTACTGTTGATACTACAACAGTGACTGAAACTTACTGCTAATACTACAACAGTGACTGAAACTTACTGTTGGTACTACAACAGTGATTGAAACTTACTGTTGATACTACAACAGTGATTGAAACTTACTGTTAATACTAGAACAGTGACTGAAACTTACTGTTGATTCTACAACAGTGACTGAAACTTACTGTTGATACTACAACAGTGATTGAAACTTACTGTTGATGCTACAACAGTGATTGAAACTTACTGTAGATACTACAACAGTGACTGAAACTTACTGTTGATACTACAACAGTGGCTGAAACTTGTTGTTGATACTTCAACAGTGATTCAATACTGTTGATACTACAACAGTGACTGAAACTTACTGTTGATACTACAACAGTGACTGAAACTTACTGTTGATACTACAACAGTGATTGAAACTTACTGTTGATACTACAACAGTGATTGAAACTTATTTATACTAACAAACATAGAAAAATATAGATAATTAATACACAACATGACTGAATCTGTTGATACTACAACAGTGACTGAATACTGTTGATACTACAACAGTGACTGAAACTTACTGTTGATACTACAACATTGACTGAATACTGTTGATACTACAAAAGTGACTGAAACTTACTGTTGATACTACAACAGCGAGTGAAACTTACTGTTGATACTACAACAGTGATTGAAACCTACTGTTGATACTACAACAGTGACTGAAACTTACTGTTGATATTACAACAGTGATTGAAACTTACTGTTGATACTACAACAGTGACTGAAACTTACTGTTGACACTACAACAGTGACTGAAACAACTCACTGTTGACACTACAACAGTAACTGAAACAACTCACTGTTGACTCTAGAACAGTGACTGAAACAGCTCACTGTTGACAATACAACAGTGACTGAAACAGCTCACTGTTGACACTACAACAGTGACTGAAACAGCTCACTGTTAACACTACAACAGTGACTGAAACTGTTGGTACTACACCAGTGACTGAAACAGCTCACTGTTAACACTACAACAGTGACTGAAACTGTTGATACTACACCGGTGACTGGAACAACTCACTGTTGATACTACAACAGTGACTGAAACAACTCACTGTTGACACTACAACAGTGACTGAAACAACTCACTGTTGACACTACAACAGTGACTGAAACAGCTCACTGTTGACACTACAACAGTGACTGAAACAACTCACTGTTGACGCTACAACAGTGACTGAAACTACTCACTGTTGATACTACAACAGTGACTGAAACAGCTCACTGTTGACACTAGAACAGTGACTGAAACAACTCACTGTTGACACTACAACAGTGACTGAAACAGCTCATTGTTGACACTACAACAGTGACTGAAACAGCTCATTGTTGACACTACAACAGTGACTGAAACAGCTCACTGTTGACACTACAACAGTGACTGAAACAGCTCACTGTTGACACTTCAACAGTGGCTGAAACAGCTCACTGTTGACACTACAACAGTGACTGAAACAGCTCACTGTTGACACTTCAACAGTGGCTGAAACAGCTCACTGTTGACACTACAACAGTGACTGAAACAGCTCACTGTTGACACTACAACAGTGACTGAAACAGCTCACTGTTGACACTACAACAGTGACTGAAACAACTCACTGTTGACACTACAACAGTGACTGAAACAGCTCATTGTTGACACTACAACAGTGACTGAAACAACTCACTGTTGACACTACAACAGTGACTGAAACAGTTCACTGTTGACACTACAACAGTGACTGAAACAACTCACTGTTGACACCAAAACAGTGACTGAAACAGCTCACTGTTGACACTAAAACAGTGACTGAAACAGCTCACTGTTGACACTACAACAGTGACTGAAACAACTCACTGTTGACACTAAAACAGTGACTGAAACAGCTCACTGTTAACCCTACAACAGTGACTGAAACATAGCAGTAAATGCTGCAAACTTTAAAAGTTATAAAAACATGTATGACTGAAACAGGAGGAAGAGGAGGAGGAGGAAGAGAAGGAGGAAGAGGAGGAGGAAGAGGAGGAGGAAGAGGAGGAGGAAGAGGAGGAAGAAGAGGAGGAAAAAGAGGAAGAGGAGAAAGAGAAGAAGGTGTCTTCTGTTCCTGCTGAAAGCTATGGTCCTGCCATCTGCTCCTGTTTTTCTCCTGTTGGCCAGGCAGCATGATAGACACACTAGCTTGACACTGACCAGGCAGATAGACACTGACCAGGCAGACAGACACTGACCAGGCAGACAGACACTGACCAGGCAGACAGACACTGACCAGGTACACAGACGCTGACCAGGTAGACAGACACTGACCAGGTAGACAGATACTGGCCAGGTAGCGAGCATCACCGGGATGCTGCATCAATGTCCTGTGAGATCAAAGTATACAGTTAATCACCCATGACTACCTTTGTAAAGAAACCATTCAATTTCACCCTCTCTCGTGATTATGCAAATTTATCAATCTCTGCTAATTACGTTTCATTAATTACATTACCCAAACATGTGGAATATGATAATGAAACGATATCACTCCACGTAGCCGGGTTTTTAATTATACTCTGTAAACGAAGGGAGGCCATTGGTCAGGATCATGTTGTGAACAGGTATGGAGAGAGTCTGTGACCTTCTTTGATTTCTTCTTGGCTTGCCTTGAGTTATTCTTGATTTGTCTTGACCTTTTCTTGATCTTCCTTGACCTATTCCCAACCTGTCTTGACCTCCTCCTGACCTGCCTTGACCTATTCCTGACCTGCCTTGACCTATTTTTGACCTGCATTGACCTCCTCCTGACTTGCCTTGACCTATTTCTGACCTGCCTTGACCTCCTCCTGACCTACCTTAACCTCCTCCTGACCTGCCTTGACCTATTCCTGACCTGTCTTTACCTCCTTCTGACCTGCCTTGACCTCCTCCTGACCTGCCTTGACCCATTTCTGACCTGCCTTGACCTCCTCCTGACCTGTCTTGACCTCCTCCTGACCTGCCTTAACCTCCTCCTGACCTGCCTTGACCTTCTCCTGATCTGCCTTGACCTTCTCCTGACTTGCCTTGACCTCCTCCTAACCTGCCTTAACCTCCTCCTGACCTGCCTTGACCTTCTCCTGACCTGCCTTGAGCTCCTCCTGACCTGCCTTGACCTCCTCTCGCTAGTCTAATTTCAGCTATAAGAAAGCAAAGTTTTAATTCTTAAGCCAGAAATTGGAGAGGAGACCATGACAACGTCTGGGTCCGTGCTGGTCCGTTATTAAATAACGAGGGACTTTATAACGGTCCATGGACCATGGTGGTGTCAAATTCCCCCTTACACACACAGTCATATCATTCCACTGTACACACAGTGTCACATTCTCCCGTGCACATACAGTCATATCATTCCACTGTACACACAGTGTCACATTCTCCCGTGCACATACAGTCATATCATTCCACTGTACACACAGTGTCACATTCTCCCGTGCACATACAGTCATATCATTCCACTGTACACAGTGTCATCTCATTCCCTTGACTCGTGCATAAAATTCTGCACACTTTAAGATTACTCTCACCAACATTACGTTCACCAACATTGTGTTCACCAACATTACGTTCACCAACATTGTGTTCACCAACATTACGTTCACCAACATTGCGTTCATCACCATTACCTTCATCACCATTACGTTCACCAACATTACGCTCAATAACATTACGTTCAACAGCATTACGTTCACCAACATTACGTTCACCAACATTACGTTCACCAACATTACGTTCACCAACATTACATTCACCAACATTACACTCACCAACATTACGTTCACCAGCATTACGTTCATTAACATTACGTTCATTAACATTACGTTCACCAACATTACGTTCACCAACATTACGTTCACCAACATTACACTCACCAACATTACGTTCACCAACATTACATTCACCAACATTACACTCACCAACATTACGTTCACCAACATTACGTTCATTAACATTACGTTCATCAACATTACATTCATCAACACTACGTTCACAAACATTGCGTTCAACATTACATTCACCAACATTACATTCATCAACAATACGTTCACCAACAATACGTTCACCAACAATACGTTCACCAACAATACGTTCATCAACAATACGTTCACCAACAATACGTTCACCAACAATACGTTCATCAACAATACGTTCACCAACAATACGTTCACCAACAATACGTTCACCAACAATACGTTCACAAAACAATACGTTCATCAACAATACGTTCATCAACAATACGTTCACCAACAATACGTTCATCAACAATACGTTCACCAACAATACGTTCACCAACAATACGTTCACCAACAATACGTTCATCAACAATACGTTCATCAACAATACGTTTCACCAACAATACGTTCACCAACAATACGTTCATCAACAATACGTTCATCAACAATACGTTCACCAACAATACGTTCACCAACAATACGTTCACCAACAATACGTTCATCAACAATACGTTCATCAACAATACGTTCACCAACAATACGTTCACCAACAATACGTTCACCAACAATACGTTCATCAACAATACGTTCACCAACAATACGTTCACCAACAATACGTTCACCAACAATACGTTCATCAACAATACGTTCATCAACAATACGTTCACCAACAATACGTTCACCAACAATACGTTCACCAACAATACGTTCACAAAACAATACGTTCATCAACAATACGTTCATCAACAATACGTTCACCAACAATACGTTCATCAACAATACGTTCACCAACAATACGTTCACCAACAATACGTTCACCAACAATACGTTCATCAACAATACGTTCATCAACAATACGTTCACCAACAATACGTTCACCAACAATACGTTCATCAACAATACGTTCATCAACAATACGTTCACCAACAATACGTTCACCAACAATACGTTCACCAACAATACGTTCATCAACAATACGTTCATCAACAATACGTTCACCAACAATACGTTCACCAACAATACGTTCACCAACAATACGTTCACCAACAATACGTTCATCAACAATACGTTCATCAACATTACGTTTACCATTGCAAAATAACATATACCTCACCAGCTCAAATATCAAATTTCTATAATATTTGCATACATAGTGCACACACTGGTGGTATACCATACATAGTGCACACACTGGTGGTATACCATACATAGTGCACACACTGGTGGTATACCATACATAGTGCACACACTGGAGGTATACCATACATAGTGCACACACTGGTGGTATACCATACATAGTGCACACACTGGTGGTATACCATACATAGTGCACACACTGGAGGTATACCATACATAGTGCACACACTGGTGGTATACCATACATAGTGCACACACTGGAGGTATACCATACATAGTGCACACACTGGAGGTATACCATACATAGTGCACACACTGGAGGTATACCATACATAGTGCACACACTGGAGGTTATACCATACATAGTGCACACACTGGAGGTATACCATACATAGTGCACACACTGGAGGTATACCATACATAGTGCACACACTGGAGGTATACCATACATAGTGCACACACTGGAGGTATACCATACATAGTGCACACACTGGAGGTATACCATACATAGTGCACACACTGGAGGTATACCATACATAGTGCACACACTGGTGGTATACCATACATAGTGCACACACTGCTGGTATACCATACATAGTGCTACACACTGCTGGTATACCATACATAGTGCACACACTGGAGGTATACCATACATAGTGCACACACTGGAGGTATACCTACATAGTGCACACACTGGAGGTATACCATACATAGTGCACACACTGGAGGTATACATACATAGTGCACACACTGGTGGTATACCATACATAGTGCACACACTGGTGGTATACCATACATAGTGCACACACTGCTGGTATACCATACATAGTGCACACACTGGAGGTATACCATACATAGTGCACACACTGCTGTATACCATACATAGTGCACACACTGGAGGTATACCATACATAGTGCACACACTGGTGGTATACCATACATAGTGCACACACTGGTGGTATACCATACATAGTGCACACACTGGTGGTATACAATACATAGTGCACACACTGGTGGTATACCATACATAGTGCACACACTGGTGGTATACCATACATAGTGCACACACTGGTGGTATACCATACATAGTGCACACACTGGAGGTATACCATACATAGTGCACACATTGGTGGTATACCATACATAGTGCACACACTGGAGGTATACCATATATAGTGCACACATTGGTGGTATACCATACATAGTGCACACACTGGAGGTATACCATACATAGTGATCACAGTGCTGGTATACCATACATAGTGCACACACTGGAGGTATACCATACATAGTGGTCACAGTGCTGGTATACCATACATAGTGCACACACTGGAGGTATACCATATATAGTGCACACACTGGTGGTATACCATACATAGTGCACACACTGGAGGTATACCATTCATAGTGATCACAGTGCTGGGATACCATACATAGTGCACAACACTGGAGGTATACCATACATAGTGATCACAGTGCTGGTATACCATACATAGTGCACACACTGGAGGTATACCATACATAGTGATCACAGTGCTGGTATACGATACATAGTGCACACACTGGAGGTATACCATATATAGTGCACACACTGGTGGTATACCATACATAGTGATCACAGTGCTGGTATACCATACATAGTGCACACACTGGAGGTATACCATACATAGTGCACACACTGGTGGTATACCATACATAGTGCACACACTGGTGGTATACCATACATAGTGCACACACTGCTGGTATACCATACATAGTGCACACACTGGAGGTATACCATACATAGTGCACACACTGCTGTATACCATACATAGTGCACACACTGGAGGTATACCATACATAGTGCACACACTGGTGGTATACCATACATAGTGCACACACTGGTGGTATACCATACATAGTGCACACAACTGGTGGTATACAATACATAGTGCACACACTGGTGGTATACCATACATAGTGCACACACTGGTGGTATACCATACATAGTGCACACACTGGTGGTATACCATACATAGTGCACACACTGGAGGTATACCATACATAGTGCACACATTGGTGGTATACCATACATAGTGCACACACTGGAGGTATACCATATATAGTGCACACATTGGTGGTATACCATACATAGTGCCACACTGGAGGTATACCATACATAGTGATCACAGTGCTGGTATACCATACATAGTGCACACACTGGAGGTATACCATACATAGTGGTCACAGTGCTGGTATACCATACATAGTGCACACACTGGAGGTATACCATATATAGTGCACACACTGGTGGTATACAATACATAGTGCACACACTGGAGGTATACCATTCATAGTGATCACAGTGCTGGGATACCATACATAGTGCACACACTGGAGGTATACCATACATAGTGATCACAGTGCTGGTATACCATACATAGTGCACACACTGGAGGTTATACCATACATAGTGATCACAGTGCTGGTATACGATACATAGTGCACACACTGGAGGTATACCATATATAGTGCACACACTTGTGGTATACCATACATAGTGATCACAGTGCTGGTATACCATACATAGTGCACACACTGGAGGTATACCATACATAGTGATCACAGTGCTGGTATACCATACATAGTGCACACACTGGAGGTATACCATACATAGTGCACACACTGGAGGTATACCATACATAGTGCACACACTGGAGGTATACCATATATTGTGCACACACTGGTGGTATGCCATACATAGTGCACACACTGGTGGTATACCATACATAGTGCACACACTGGAGGTATACCATTCATAGTGATCACAGTGCTGGGATACCATACATAGTGCACACACTGGAGGTATACCATACATAGTGATCACAGTGCTGGTATACCATACATAGTGCACACACTGGAGGTATACCATACATAGTGATCACAGTGCTGGTATACGATACATAGTGCACACACTGGAGGTATACCATATATAGTGCACACACTGGTGGTATACCATACATAGTGATCACAGTGCTGGTATACCATACATAGTGCACACACTGGAGGGTATACCATACATAGTGCACACACATGGTGGTATACCATACATAGTGCACACACTGGTGGTATACCATACATAGTGCACACACTGCTGGTATACCATACATAGTGCACACACTGGAGGTATACCATACATAGTGCACACACTGCTGTATACCATACATAGTGCACACACTGGAGGTATACCATACATAGTGCACACACTGGTGGTATACCATACATAGTGCACACACTGGTGGTATACCATACATAGTGCACACACTGGTGGTATACAATACATAGTGCACACACTGGTGGTATACCATACATAGTGCACACACTGGTGGTATACCATACATAGTGCACACACTGGTGGTATACCATACATAGTGCACACACTGGAGGTATACCATACATAGTGCACACATTGGTGGTATACCATACATAGTGCACACACTGGAGGTATACCATATATAGTGCACACATTGGTGGTATACCATACATAGTGCACACACTGGAGGTATACCATACATAGTGATCACAGTGCTGGTATACATACATAGTGCACACACTGGAGGTATACCATACATAGTGGTCACAGTGCTGGTATACCATACATAGTGCACACACTGGAGGTATACCATATATAGTGCACACACTGGTGGTATACAATACATAGTGCACACACTGGAGGTATACCATTCATAGTGATCACAGTGCTGGGATACCATACATAGTGCACACACTGGAGGTATACCATACATAGTGATCACAGTGCTGGTATACCATACATAGTGCACACACTGGAGGTATACCATACATAGTGATCACAGTGCTGGTATACGATACATAGTGCACACACTGGAGGTATACCATATATAGTGCACACACTTGTGGTATACCATACATAGTGATCACAGTGCTGGTATACCATACATAGTGCACACACTGGGGTATACCATACATAGTGATCACAGTGCTGGTATACCATACATAGTGCACACACTGGAGGTATACCATACATAGTGCACACACTGGAGGTATACCATACATAGTGCACACACTGGAGGTATACCATATATTGTGCACACACTGGTGGTATGCCATACATAGTGCACACACTGGTGGTATACCATACATAGTGATCACAGTGCTGGTATACCATACATAGTGCATACACTGCTGGTATACCATACATAGTGATCACAGTGCTGGTATACCATACATAGTGCATACACTGCTGGTATACCATACATAGTGCATACACTGCTGGTATACCATACATAGTGTACACACTGGTGGTATACCATGCATAGTGCATACACTGCTGGTATACCATACATAGTGATCACAGTGCTGGTATACCATACATAGTGCATACACTGCTGGTATACCATACATAGTGCACACACTGGTGGTATACCATACATAGTGCACACACTGGAGGTATACCATACATAGTGCACACACTGGTGGTATACCATATATAGTGCACACACTGCTGGTATATCATACATAGTGCACACACTGGTGGTATACCATACATAGTGCACACACTGGAGGTATACCATACATAGTGCACACACTGGTGGTATACCATACATAGTGCACACACTGGTGGTATACCATACATAGTGCACACATTGGAGGTATACCATACATAGTGATCACAGTGCTGGTATACCATACATAGTGCATACACTGCTGGTATACCATACATAGTGCACACACTGGAGGTATACCATACATAGTGCACACACTGGAGGTATACCATATATAGTGCACACACTGCTGGTATACCATACATAGTGCACACACTGGAGGTATACCATACATAGTGATCACAGTGCTGGTATACCATACATAGTGCATACACTGCTGGTATACCATACATAGTGCACACACTGGAGGTATACCATATATAGTGCACACACTGCTGGTATACCGTACATAGTGCACACACTGCTGGTATACCATACATAGTGCACACACTGCTGGTATACCATACTTAGTGCACACACTGCTGGTATACCATATAAAGTGCACATACTGCTGGTATATCATACATAGTGCACACACTGCTGGTATACCATACATAGTGCACACACTGCTGGTATACCATATAAAGTGCACATACTGCTGGTATATCATACATAGTGCACACACTGCTGGTATACCATACATAGTGCACACAATACTGGTATACCATACATAGTGCACACACTGGTGGTATACCATACATAGTGCACACACTGATGGTATACCATACATAGTGCACACACTGCTGGTATACCATACATAGTGCACATACTGTTGGTATACCATATACCAGCACTGTATGCATATATACACCCACTTCTGTCTTAATAACCTACAGTTTATACAAGACCTTTATACAGTATATACATACAAGTATTCTTTCTGAATATCTGCGTTCATACACTGTGGGTTTTGATAGTGACATGACGATATCAACACTCAGTGTGTAGTGTGTGTGGTGATTCTTGTCTCCCCACAGTGTAACACATCACCTTGAGTTGACTGTGTGAAAGTGTGTGTAATCACCTATTTACTCACCTATTTGTGGTTGCGGGGGTCGATTCACACCGTCCTTCCCACCTCTTCCCTGTCAAATTACTAGGTCCACTCTCTCTCCCTGCTCCATGAGATTTATTATACCTCTTCTTAAGACTATGTATTGATACTACCTCTACTATATCACCCTCCAGACTGTTCCACTTCCTGACAACTCTATAACTGAAGAAATGCTTCCTAATATCCCTGTGACTCATCTGAGTTTTCAACTTCCATCTGTGACCCCTTGTTGCCTTTGTGTGTGTTGTGTGTGTGTGTGTGTGTGTGTGTGTGTGTCTGTGTGTGTGTGTGTGTGTGTGTATGTGTGTGCAACCATATCTGATGGCAGAGGCAGCAATGACGCACGGTATTGCAAAAAAAAATCTTGTATGAATCGAGGCGGGGTGACAGATAGGCACACAGTGTGTTGGGTGACAGATAGGCACACAGTGTGTTGGGTGACAGATAGGCACGCAGTGTGTTGGGGTGACAGAAGGCAACAGTGTGTTGGGTGACAGATAGGCACACAGTGTGTTGGGTGACAGATAGGCACAGAGTGTATTGGGTGACAGATAGGCACACAGTGTGTTGGGTGACAGACAGGCACACACAGTGTGTTGGGTGACAGATAGACACACTGTGTTGGATGACAGATAGACACGCACACAGTGGCTGCAAGAACACAAGGCTACTGATAACAAAAGAACAATGGCCGCAAGCATACAGGGTTACTGACAACACAAGAACAACGGCCGCAAGTACACAGGGTTACTGACAACACAAGAACAATGGCCGCAAGCACACAGGGTTACTGACAACACAAGAACAATGGCCCAAGCACACAGGGTTACTGACAACACAAGAACATTGCCGCAAGCACACAGGGTTACTGACAACACAAGAACAATGGCCCCAAGCACACAGGGTTACTGACAACACAAGAACAATGGCCGCAAGCACACAGGGTTACTGACAACACAAGAACAATGGCCCCAAGCACACAGGGTTACTGACAACACAAGAACAATGGCCGCAAGCACACAGGGTTACTGACAACACAAGAACAATGGCCGCAAGCACACAAGGTTACTGACAACACAAGAACAATGGCCGCAAGCACACAGGGTTACTGACAACACAAGAACAATGGCTGGAAGCATACAGGGTTATTGACAACACAAGAACAATGGCCGCAAGCACACAGGGTTACTGACAACACAAGAACAATGGCCGAAAGCACACAGGGTTACTGACAACACAAGAACAATGGCTGTAAGCACACAGGGTTACTGACAACACAAGAACAATGGCCGCAAGCACACAGGGTTACTAACAACACAAGAACAATGGCCTCAAGCACACAGGGTTACTGACAACACAAGAACAATGGCCGCAAGCACACAGGGTTACTGACAACACAAGAACAATGGCCCCAAGCACACAGGGTTACTGACAACACAAGAACAATGGCCGCAAGCACACAAGGTTACTGACAATACAAGAACAATGGCCGCAAGCACACAGGGTTACTGACAACACAAGAACAATGGCCGCAAGCACACAGGGTTACTGACAACACAAGAAGAATGGCTGGAAGCATACAGGGTTATTGACAACACAAGAACAATGGCCGCAAGCACACAGGGTTACTGACAACACAAGAACAATGGCTGCAAGCACACAAGGTTACTGACAACACAAGAACAATGGCCGCAAGCACACAGGGTTACTGACAACACAAGAACAATGGCTGCAAGCACACAGGGTTACTGACAACACAAGAACAATGGCCGCAAGCACACAGGGTTACTGACAACACAAGAACAATGGCTGCAAGCACACAGGGTTACTGACAACAATCAGTTTAGGTTCGACTGATACACATACAGAGACAGTAAATAAGGCCGTTGAAGGGCGAAACGTAGCAAAGCGAATAATTAAATGCTGAAAATGTGCCCATTGACCTGAAACATGGAAGTGAGTGGAGCGTGGCTAGCGTAGAACAATAGGCCTTACTGTGCAGCACTGTTCAATTGATCAGAGTATTTGCACTGCTCTGGGATGCTCCTGGTTCAGTATCGTTGGTATTAAGAATTGTTTCACGTTCAAGATAATTCTGATTGCTAATTCTACATATTAAAGTAAATTAGCAATATACAAATGCTAGGCTTAGATGTGCAGTATTATGTAAAGCTAGGAGATTAGCATCTCTGAAGGAGGCTGATCTTCTTGTATCTTCTAGCATCTCTGAGTGATGCTAATCTTATATCTTCCAGCATCTCTGAGGGATACTAGTCTTCTTGCGCTACTAGCATCTTGAGGGATACTACACTTCTTGCGTTTCTGCATCTCTGAGGGATACTAGTCTTCTTGCGTCTTCTAGCATCTCTGAGGGATACTAGTCTTCTTGCGTCTTCTAGCATCTCTGAGGGATACTAGTCTTCTTGCGTCTTCTAGCATCTCTGAGGTAATGCCTAGCTTTGCGTATTCTAGCATCTTGAGGGATATGTCTTCTTGCGTCTTCTAGCATTCTGAGGGATCTAGTCTTCTTGCGTTCTTTCTAGCATCTTGAGGATACTAGTCTTCTTGCGTCTCTCTAGCATCTCTGCAGGGATTACTGTTTCCTTGCGTATTCTAGCATTCTCTTTGAGGAAATGCTAGTCTTTGTGCGTTCTTGTAGGGCATCTCTGGAGGGATACTAGTCTTCTTGACGTCTTCTAGATCTCCCCTTTAGGGATACTAGTCTTCTTGCGTCTTCTAGCATCTCTAATGCTATCATTTTCTTTACATAATTAACTTTTATGTAAATTTTAGCACTTAGATCAGTGTTCCTGCCAATTTGAATACTTTTTTGCGTTTTAGCATCTTGAGGGATACTAGTCTTCTTGCGTCTTCTAGCATCTCTGAGGGATACTAGTCTTCTTGCGTCTTCTAGCATCTCTGAGGGATGCTAGTCTTCTTGCGTCTTCTAGCATCTCTGAGGGATACTAGTCTTCTTGCGTCTTCTAGCATCTCTGAGGGATGCTAGTCTTCTTGCGTCTTCTAGCATCTCTGAGGGATGCTAGTCTTCTTGCGTCTTCTAGCATCTCTGAGGGATGCTAGTCTTCTTGCGTCTTCTAGCATCTCTGAGGGATACCAGTCTTCCTTGCATCTTCTAGCATCTCTAATGCTAATCATTTTTACCTTAATTAACTATATTATGTAAATTTTACCCACTTAAGATCAGTGTTCCTGCCAAATATTAAATTTTTAACTTTAGGATTACTTTAGGATTCTAGGTTAGTGTTCGTGCTAAATCCTAAAAAATAAAGTTAGCTTAGGTTGCTAGGTTATTGCTAAATGTTAAAATTAACCCGAGGAAAATCGTAAATCTTCAGTCAACAGTTTCCTGGAGGACCTTAGATGAAGATGAGTCTTTATCAGAATCAAATATTACACTTTAAGGTCAAACCAACGATATATACACTGAAGAGCGTGTTTATCTCTCAGAGTATTTACGCTGAGAGTCTAATCTCCATTTTCGCATAAAATAATTTTCAGCTTGTGGTAACTAAGGTGACATGCAGCCTTAATGATCCTCGTGTAGTCGATAGGCTTGAAAATCCCCATTAATAACTCTGTTTAAGATCATTCTACACAGTTGTGCATGTGTAATTTGTGCTCAGAGACTACTTTGGTCCCTATTTTAAGTATTAAAGTATTCTTGACTGGTGGTGAACAGGTGACATGCAGCCTTAATGACCCTCGTGTGTAGTGAATAGGCTTTAAACCCCCATTAACTAGCCAGTCACTTCATATTCTTAAAAAATTATGTTTGTGCGGTGTGAATTCAATAATTTGTTGTTATCTATGGCCAGAAAGTTGACCAATATTCCTACCCACAGTAGATCTTACTCCATACGTAGAAATATTACAGTCCTACCCACACTACCATACGTAGAAATATTACAATACTACCCACACTACCATACGTAGAAATATTATAGTCCTACCCACACTACCATACGTAGAAATATTACAGTCCTACCCACACTACCATACGTAGAAATATTATAGTCCTACCACACTACCATACGTAGAAATATTACAATACTACCCAAAACTACATACGTAGAAATATTATAATCCTACCCACACTACCATACGTAGAAATATTACAATACTACCCACACTACCATACGTAGAAATATTATAATCCTACCCACACTACCATAGTAGAAATTTTCAATACTACCCACACTACCATACGTAGAATATACTCAATCTACCCACACTACCATACGTGAAATATTATAATCCTACACCCCACCTACCTACGTAGAAATTTTATATCTACCCACACTACCTTTATGTAAATTTTACATACTACCCAACTACCATACTTAGAAATATTATAATTCTACCCAAATACCAACGTAGAAATTATTATAGTCTACCCACACTTTACCATACGTGGGAAAATTACAATACTACCACCTACCATAGTTTTACATACTAACCATACGTAGAAATATTACAGTACTTACCATCATACATACGTAAAATATTACAGTTACTAACCACACTACCATTACGTAGAGATTATTACAATACTACCCACACTACCATTCGTAGAATATAGTTAACTAGACTACCCTAAATACCTACGTAGAAATATTACAATACTACCAACACTTACCATACGTAGAAATATTACACATATACCCACATTACATACTTTAGAAATATTTAGTCCTACCACACTACATACGTAAAAATATTACATTACTACCCACCACTACCTATACGTAGAAATATTACAATTACTACCCACACTACCATACTAGAAATATTATAGTCCTACCTACATACGTAGAAATATTAAAAGTACTACCTCTATCATATCGTCAGAAATATTACAATACTACCCAAAACTACCATACGTAGAAATATTACAGTACTACCCACTACCATACGTAGAAATATTACATACTACCCACACTACCATACGTAGAAATATTACAATACTACCCACACTCCCATACGTAGAAATATTTTTACCCTACCCACACTACCATACGTAGAAATATTACAATACTACCCACACTACCATACGTAGAAATATTACAATACTACCCACACTACCATACGTAGAAATATTAAGTTACCCACACTACCATACGTAGAAATATTACATACTACCACACTACCATACGTAAAATATTACAATACTACCCACACTACCATACGTAGAAATATTACAATACTACCCACACTACCATACGTAGAAATATTACAATACTACCCACACTACCATACGTAGAAATATTAAGTCTACCCACACTACCATACGTAGAAATTTACAATACTACCCACACTACCATACGTAGAAATATTACAGTCCTACCCATACTACCATACGTAGAAATATTACAGTACTACCCACACTACCATACGTAGAAATATTACAATACTACCCACACTACCATACGTAGAAATATTACAGTACTACCCATACTACCATACGTAGAAATATTACAGTACTACCCACACTACCATACGTAGAAATATTACAGTACTACCCACACTACCATACGTAGAAATATTACAATACTACCCACACTACCATACGTAGAAATATTACAGTACTACCCACACTACCATACGTAGAAATATTACAATACTACCCACACTACCATACGTAGAAATATTATAAGTCCTACCCACACTACCATACGTAGAAATATTACAGTACTACCCACACTACCATACGTAGAAATATTACAATACTACCCACACTACCATACGTAGAAATATTACAATACTACCCATATACATACGTAGAAATATTACAGTACTACCCACTACCATACGTAGAAATATTACAATACTACCCATACTACCATACGTAGAAATATTACATACTACCCACACTACCTACGTAGAAATATTAAGTACTACCATACCATACGTAGAAATATTACAATTATCCCCACACTACCATACGTAGAAATATTACAGTACTACCCACACTACCATACGTAGAAATATTACAATACTACCCACACTACCATACGTAGAAATATTACAATACTACCCACACTACCATACGTAGAAATATTATAATCCTACCCACACTACCATACGTAGAAATATTACAATACTACCCACACTACCATACGTAGAAATATTACAATACTACCCACACTACCATACGTAGAAATATTACAATACTACCCACACTACCATACGTAGAATATTACAATACTACCCACACTACCATACGTAGAAATATTACAATACTACCCACACTACCATACGTAGAAATATTACAATACTACCCACACTACCATACGTAGAAATATTACAATATTACCCACACTACCATACGTAGAAATATTACAATACTACCCACACTACCATACGTAGAAATATTACAATACTACCCACACTACCATACGTAGAAATATTATAATCCTACCCACACTACCATACGTAGAATATTTAGTACTACCCACACTACCATACGTAGAAATATTAAAAGTCTACCCACACTACCATACGTAGAAATATTATAATCCTACCCACACTACCATACGTAGAAATATTAAATCCTACCCACACTACCATACGTAGAAATATTACATAGTACCCACACTACCATACGTAGAAATATTATAGTCCTACCCACAGTAGATCTTTCTCAATACATAGTAATATTATTAACAGTATTTCTCATTTTTTTGACATGCTTAAAACATAAAAAAGTGAGTAATATGTTTGTTTCGTACAATATAATTCGTATAATGTAATTCAAAGTCAGAAGGCGGGAAATATAACACCTTTATTCTTCTCTAGTCAGATTTCCATTCAACTAAATACCATTAACGTCAATTTTTTCCAACAGAATCAAAAGTATTTCCATAAATTTCCCCACAGAAATAAATTTCAGCTTTATTGAATTTTGTATAAACCCAAAATTAAAACCCAGTTCCATTAATTTAGAAAAATATGGTTTTTTAAAACGCTTAATATCCATTTAATATTCCATTTCAGATATTAAATTTATTTTCCCCCATTAATGTCATTGTTTGTGTGTTTGTCACCAGGAAATCTTACGTATACATTAACGTAGACTTTATATTGTAAATGTCTTTGTATATAATGAAAAAAATGCGATATAAGGCAGTAACAGTGTGTAAGTGTGTGTGTGTGTGTGTGTGTGTGTGTGTGTGTGTGTGTGTGTGTGTGTGTGGTGTGTGTGTGTGTTGTGTGTGAGTGTGTGTGTGTGTGTGTGTGTGTGTGTGTGTGTGTGTGTGTGTGTGTGTGTGTGTGTGTGTGTGTGTGTGTGTGTGTGTGGTGTGTGTGTGTGTGTGTGTGTGTGTGTGTGTGTGTGTGTGTTTTGTGTGTGTGTGTGTGTGTGTGTGTGTGTGTGTGTGTGTGTGTGTGTGTGTGTGTGTGTGTGTGTGTGTGTGTGTGTGTGTGTGTGTGTGTTGTGTGTGTGTAGTGGTGTGTGTGTGGTGAGTGTGTGTGATGTGTGTGTGTGTGGTTGTGTGTGTGGCGATTTGTTGTGTGGAGTGTGTGTGTGTGTGATGGTGTGTGGTTGTTTTAAGTGTGTGTGTGTTTGTGTGTGTGTGTGTGTTGTGTGGTGTTCGTGTGTGTGTGAGTGTGTGTGTGTGTGTGTGTGTGATGTGTGTCTGTGTGTGTTGTGTGGTGTGTGTGTGAGGTGTGTGGGGTGAGGAGTGTGTGTTGTGTGTGTGTGTGTGTGTGTGTGTGTGTGTGTGTGGTGTGTGTGTGTGTGTGGTTATGTGTTTTTGTGTGTGTGTGATGATGTGTTTGTGTGTGTGTAGTTGTGTGTGTCTGTGTTTGTGGTGTGTGTGTGTGTGTGTGTGTGTGTCGTGTGGTGTTTTTTGTGTGTAGTGGTGTGTGTTGTGATATGTGTTGTGTGTTGTGTGTGTGTGTGTGTGTGTGGAGTGTGTGTGTAGTGTGTTGTGTGTGTGTTCTTTTCAGTTTCATGAGCACATTTTAGCAGGATATTGACAGCTGGAAGCCATAAAGTCGTGGCAGTGACGTGTACAGGAACTCACTGCTGATTCTGTCAAGATCGAGCATATATCAATATCTTTACGAAGGAAACAAAAACCCAGAATATCTAATAGAACTCCAGGACTGTGATGGATTGTTTTAAAACCAGTGTTGCTCCAGAAATATCTCTTATTATCGTTACTGATTTACTGACTAGCGGTTTAAAAACGAAGAATGATATATGTGATTTGTAACGAAGGGAAGAATATCTGAGAGCAGTTGCTAACACTTCTGTTTACAAAGAGGACGACCTGAAAATTGTGAAGCGGACTCAGGGGAAACGGAGGTCGTCTTTATTATGCAAGTTTCTGTATGTAATGTGAGGGATTTGTAAAAGTAATTCCTAAAGATAGGTACAATGGTTATAACCATTACTATGGTTATGATTATAATAATTTCTTACAAGTATGCCACAAAAATTGTGTCATCGTTTAAGTGGACGCCTCACGTCTCACCCAGTGCTCACGTCTAATACGTGTCCCACTGGCCAACGTATCAGGATTTCATTATAAGTAAACTGAAAGGAAGGTGACACTATAATAATACTACAACGTAGTTAGTGACCATAGTGTATTGGAACAAAGGGAGTTGGAGGATGTAGCCATTTCCTGAGTCTCTCTCATTCTCCAAGAAGACTGAGATGCAAGACAACTTTGTTGAGGCAGGTAGTTGTACCAGGTACCCTCAGGTGTACACACCATCACATCTCTAAGTGTGGCAGGCGCTGCAGACGTCAGCGTGTCTGGAATTCTCCCCATGTCAGCTGCCAGACATAATAATAATAATAATAATAATAATAATAATAATAATAATAATAATAATAATAATAATAATAATAATAATAATAATAATAATAATAATAATTATCACAATTTCTAGCAGTAGATGATGCGACTATTACACACGTAGTTGACATCACTGACATACTATACAGAAAGTCCCTGGTTATGTAGAGCGTATCTGGCAAGTGAAGTTAATATTATTCCCCGGGATGCTACCCACACTAGTCGTCTAGAATCCAAGTACCTACTTGCTGCTAGGAGAACAGTTTGAACTATCAGATAACTGCCGTATAGTCAAATAGTAGTGGTCAGGGTGCGGTACCACAGCCATGTGTTAGTGACCACATGACTCACTTCTCCAGAGTCCACGATGAGTCCTATCTGGAGGGTATTCCGGGGGTCAACGCCCCCGCGGCCCGGTCCTTGACCAGGCCTCCGTCTAAATTTTGGCAACCCACCTTTTTGTATTGGATAAACTGCTTATTGATGAAGATACGTCAAGCCTACAATGTGTTAGGATGAGTCCATGGTAGAAGCAAGAGATGTATTATGGTCTTTCTGCCGTGAGAGATGTTATCTGCCATGCCTGGGCAAGTGTCTGCCTGGGCAAGTGTCTGCCTGGGCAAGTGTCTGCCAGGGCAAGTGTCACCCAGGGCAAGTGTCAGCCAGGGAAAGTGCCATCCAGGGCAAGCGTCAGCCAGGGCAAGTGTCAGTCAGGGCAAGTGTCTGCCAGGGCAAGTGTCAGTCAGGGCAAGTGTCAGCCAGGGAAAGTGGCGCAAGTGACAATGTTGAAGAAGGAAACTGAAGCATGCGAACGGAGTCTTAAGACGTCGTTCTCACGCTCAGCTTCATGTCGTTCCAACCCATGAAGCTGAACTCTTCTCCAGGCTGAGGGACTGGCCACTTTGTTCCAGACCATGTAGCTGAACTCTTCTCCAGACTGAGGGATTGACCACCTTGTTCCAGACCATGTAGTTGAACTCTTCTCCAGACTGAGGGACTGACCACCTTGTTCCAGACCATGTAGTTGAAAGCTCGATTTCCAGGCCTGAGAGACTGAGACCACCTTGTTCCAGACCATGTAGCTGAACTCTTCTCAAGGCTGAGGGACTGACCACCTTCTTCCAGACCATGTAGCTGAACTCTTCTCCAGGCTGAGAGACTGACCACCTTGTTCCAGACCATGTAGTTGAACTCTTCTCCAGGCTGAGAGACTGACCACCTTGTTCCAGACCATGTAGCTGAACTCTTCTCAAGGCTGAGGGACTGACCACCTTCTTCCAGACCATGTAGCTGAACTCTTCTCCAGGCTGAGAGACTGACCACCTTGTTCCAGACCATGTAGCTGAACTCTTCTCCAGGCTGAGAGACTGACCACCTTGTTCCAGACCATGTAGCTGAACTCTTCTCAATGCTGAGGGACTGACCACCTTCTTCCAGACCATGTAGCTGAACTCTTCTACAGGCTGAGAGACTGACCACCTTGTTCCAGACCATGGAGCTGAACTCTTCTCCAGGCTGAGGGACTGACCACCTCAAATACTTTTTTCCAGGGTTGATGGACTGATTACATCATCTTCATTTACTTTCTACTGCTCCCTTTGTATCTGACTGAAGAAGCCTACTGTGTAGGTGAAACATTTCATCAATAAAGATACCCAACTGTTATATATCCTTGGTAAAGTAGCACTTAGATTATATCTGTTCGATTCTGGTCGCCATATTACAGAATGGAGCATAAATACCCTGGAAAATATACGAAGAAGAATATTCTGAAGACAGTGACCTTCACTTTTCGTACGTTGGACTACGTGCTGCCAGCAGTAACATCCTGGTTGATCAGACCCTGATCCACCGGGAGGCCTGGTCGTAGACCGGGACGCGGGGGCGTTGACCCCCGGAATACCCTCCAAGTAGACTCTCTGGAAAGAATTAGACTAAAGAGAGACATGACTAAAGAGTACACACGGAAAATAAAAATATACAAAGGGGATAAAATTAGCATGCTAAAAATATCTAACCGAGACAAGACTCACAACAGTGACTTCCAGGCAAACAAAAATAGATTTAGAAGCTATAGGGAAACACTGGTTTGTAATTGAGTTTTAGATGAGTGGAACAAATTTTCAATTAGGGTAAGTGAAGGTAGAACTTTGGGTAGCTTGTAATATAGGTTGGACCAGTGTGAGAGTTAGACTTGCCTAGCTTGGGCCAGTAGACCTACTGCAGTGCTCCACTGTTGTTATTTTATTAAATTCAATCTCACAGACTTGCTAGAATTAGTGAATAGGTAACAGAAGTGAAGAGAGAGAGGGGAGAGAGAGAGAGAGGAGGGGAGAGAGAGAGAGAGAGAGAGAAAAGGAGAGGAGAGAGAGAGAGAGAGAGAGAGAGAGAGAGAGAGAGAGAGAGAGAGTTAGGTGGACGGCGCATTGCTGGACTGGAAAAAGTTTGGCACAGTACTGTAGGACAGACTTTAATAAAAGCTAGAGGACGAGGCTGGAATAACTGGCAAAGCTCTACAGTAAAAATCAAGGAATACCGTCCAGGAAGGAAATAGAGTAATTATCTAAAGGAGGTGTCAGAATGGGCAAGTGTGACAAACGGGCTTCCATAAGGATCGGTAGTGAAATATTGTTTCTGCTGGTAGAGACGAAGTCTGATGACGTGAGAGTAATGAGAAAGAGACACGAAGAGACTACTGCCAGACCTGGTTGAGCTTCAAGCTTAATCTGTCAAGTGATTCCTGACGCCAGTATATATACGCTCCAGTCATCCTGTCTGTGATTCACAGTCTTCAAGACTACGGTGATCTTCACCATCTCCAAGGCTGAGGGACTGATTACCTCGTCTTTTGTACGTAGTTTTACTGTCTTCCTATCATGTCCTTGAATTTGTATTGATAAAGCCACTGGATGGCGAAACGTCTATAAATTAAGATACCCAGATTTTGCACATCCGGGTATCTAATTCTTCATCTTGATTACGACACTTTGGAAAGGGCTAGGAAGACCAGAAACAGAGTACAGACTCTAAGGACAAAGGCCGCAAACCTCGCTCAAGGAGAGGGATCTCGGGGTGAGCGTAGTACCGAGTATATCACCTGAGGAATACATCAACTGGGTAACCTCTACAGCATATGTTCTTGGCTAATCTAAGATTAGCTTATAAGAATCTCGACAAAGTCATTCACGGAACCATGTACGACATATGTCAGAACCATCTTGGAGTATGCAGCACCAGCATGGAACCCACACCTAATCAAGGGCGTCAGGAAACTTGAAAAATTGCGCAAAATTGTAACAAAACTAATCCCAGAGGTAGAGTGTAGGAACTATGAAAAAGACTCTTTATGTCGCTGCTCTTGCTGTGGGAGTGATTCCTTGGTATCACTGCTGTGGGACTTACTCCTTGGTGTCACTGTAGTTGCTGTGGGACTGACGTCCTGATGTCACCACTGCATAATTTGGTCTACTAGATTACTACACTGTTCACCCTCTTTACGATGCTGCGTGGAAGAAGGCCAGTGCCAGGCTCGGATCCCCCGGCACTTGATGAAGAGTGCCAGCACACCAACTGGTCCAGACAGTGCCACGCAGAGCCACACATAACATCATAAGGATCCAACCACATAGCATCATAAGTGCAATTCAGCCACATGGGGAGAGTAAATCAATTAAACCGAACAGTCTCCTTCTAGGCAAGTTCGTAACTTGATCAGTTTAGACAAAGTGCGCAAAGTCGACGAGTGCAGATGCAACTTGCAGTGGTGGAGAGGAATTTTGTTGAGATGTTTCGCCAGCAGGGCAGTTTCAAATGCAAAACGTCGTCAGCTCTAGCAAGGTCGTCAGCATTAGCGAGGTCGTCAGCATTACCAAGGTCGTCAGCTCTAGCAAGGTCATCAACATTAGCGAGGTCGCCAGCACTAACAAGGTCGCCAGCTCTACCCAGGTCGTCAGCTCTACCCAGGTCGTCAGCTCTACCCAGGTCGTCAGCTCTTATTCCTGTCTGCCACCGTGACTTCATTCTCCATTAATGAAGAATGTACATAAATATTTGTGCTGGGTTACGAGACTAAGGAGAGTGTGGCACTCTGGAAGACCTACTGGTCCATATTATGGTGGTCAGAGTGACACGCAATCATTCTCACTGATTTTGTGCATCCGAAGATGTTACTTTAGTGGCCATATTCATCAGTGCCAGTAATCAAAAACTATATTAAAAACCCGGTGACGAGGCGCAACAGACGCGGAGAATTTTTTTCATGCTCCTCGTGAAAGTTATAATTGTTGCTGACGGGACAAACTTATTCGTAAAGGCTAAAAGTCAACGGTACCTCGGCGGGAACATTGTGTTTGGTGAATAGCTAAACCCACATGGCTCATTCAGACTCGATCCCCTGTTCGCTAATCAAGGCTTGGCCTCTCGTCAACGAGGCTAGTAACTGGTGAGGTGATTCCGACGAGCTGTGGATGAGAACTCTGGTGTACACTCAAGAGTATTTATCTAAAAGGACCAAAGAAATCCCTCGTGGCGAAACGTGTCCTTCAACGTATGTCCTGAAAAGTCAGTAAGTGTCCTATTCGCAACTCAAACACCTACGAATCTGAAATGTACACCAGGTAAACTTTTCGATGTGTTTACCACTATCACTAAGTTAACTCATCGGGGTTAATGTAAGAACCTCCAGCAGCAGCCTCCTGCAGTGTCCTCACCTCTTACCAGCATCTCACCTCTCGTCGTATCTGCCTCTGTCTTGCACACCTCCTCCTGCAGCAGATAAATATGATAATGAAGCTTCTGCAGCGCCTGCAGGAGCAGGTAGCGGAGGCTGTCACACACGCTTCATCAACCCACGACGGGAGAAATAATGCGACAGAGCAATTCCTCGAAGTCTCAAACGAAAAGAAACAAGACATGTTGAGAAATGAAGAATAAATGGATTAGCAGGAATGAAAGATAATGCGAGGGGCGGAATAATAGAGCAGTGAAGGAAATGAGTGTGAGGGAGAGAGGGAGGGAGGGGAGTAAGACGCCAGGGAGGAAATAAAGGCAAAGAGAGGAAAGAAAACGAAGAAAAGCATTTGTTGTAGCAGGATAAGTGGTCTAGGAAGACACGAGACAAACAACGACAGGAGGCGCTGAGGAACATGACTCAGGATGAGACTCTTCTCCTCGGTGCACAAAGTTACTTGAGGATATCTCCCTCTGAACGGTGGATATACCAAACGTTACTTGAGGATATCTCCCTCTGAACGGTGGATATACCAAACGTTACTTGAGGATATCTCCCTCTGAACGGTGGATATACCAAAACAGTGAAGCAAACAGTAGATAAATTATATACATGTGCAACACTTGGCATCTTTATTGAGGAAACGTTTCGCCACACAGTGGCTTCATCAGTCCTACACAAAAAAGAATGGTGAAGATCAGAAGGAGTTTGAAGTAATCAGTCCCTCAATCATTTCAAGATTGATGGATTGATTACATCGAGTCCAGGCTAAGGGACTGATTACCTCAAATTCCATCTGATCTTCACCATTCTTCTTTGTATGGACTGATGATGCCGCTGTGTGGCGAAACATTTCCTCAGTAAAGATACCCAGGTGTTGCACATGTGTCTAACTTGTTTACTAACTTTGGAATTGTAAAAATTGTTCAGGTTCTCACTCGAGTGTAGGAACTACCAGCTGTCCCAGAGACCAGCTGGAGTACCAGCTGAAAAGGGGCACGGTCACCAACCTCGAGGTTAGCTGGTACCCCAGCACTAGCTGCTGTTCCATCAACACTCCCAGCACCAGCTGCTGCACCGTCAACCCCCCAACACCAGCTGCTACACCGTCAACGCCCCCAGCACCAGCTGCTGTACCATCAACACTCCCAGCACCAGCTGCTGCACCATCAACAACTCCAACACCAGCTGCTTCCCCCTCAACACCTCCAGTACCAGCTGCTGCACCATCAACACCCCAAACACCAGTTGCTGCACCATCAACAACCCCAGCACCAGCTGCTTCCCCCTCAATACCTCCAGCACCAGCTGCTGCACCGTCAACGCCCCCAGCACCAGCTGCTTCCCCCTCAAAACCTCCAGCACCAGCTGCTGCACCAACAACACCCCAAGCACCAGCTGCTGCCCCGTCAACACTTCCAGCACCAGCTGCTGCACCATCAACACCCCCAGCACAAGCTGCTGCACCATCAACACCCCACCACCACCAACTGTTGCGCCATCAACGCCCCCAGTACCAGCTGCTGCACTATCAACACCCCCAGCACCAGCTGCTGCACCATCAACGCCCCCAGCACCAGCTGCTGCACTACAACACCCCCCGCACCAGCTGCTGCACCGTCACCACCCCCAGCACCAGCTGCTGCACCATCAACGCCTCCAGCACTAGCTGCTGCACCATCAACACCCCCAGCACCAGCTGCTGCACCATCAACCCCCCAGCACCAGCTGCTGCGCCATCAACACCCCAGCACTAGCTGCTGCACCATCAACACGGCCTACACCAGCTGCTGCACCTTCAACTCTAAGAATATACAGTTGAACGCCTCGTCTCAGTGAGGCTAAGAATGGCGACGCCACTGAGCATAAATAATTAGTCTCGGCAGCTGCCTCCATCAGGGCAGCTGCCTCCATCAGGGCAGCTGCCTCCATCAAGGCAGCTGCCTCCTTCTAGGCAGCTGCCTCCATCATAGCAGCTGCCTCCATCAAGGCAGCTGCCTCCATCAGGACAGCTGCCTCCATCAGGGCAGCTGCCTCCATCAGGGCAGCTGCCTCCATCAAGGCAGCTGCCTCCTTCTAGGCAGCTGCCTCCATCATAGCAGCTACCTCTATCAAGGCAGCTGCCTCCATCAGGGCAGCTGCCTCCATCAGGGCAGCTGCCTCCATCAGGGCAGCTGCCTCCATCAGGGCAGCTGCCTCCATCAAGGCAGCTGCCTCCTTCTAGGCAGCTGCCTCCATCATAGCAGCTGCCTCTATCAAGGCAGCTGCCTCCATCAGGGCAGCTGCCTCCATCACAGCAGCTGCCTCCATCACAGCAGCTGCCTCCATGATAGCACTCAGTCTGTGACGACACAGCAGCTGTATATAGAAGGATTCCGAGTACCTTCACTCTGGAAGAGTTTACAGCGTCACTGCGAGTGTGTGTGTGTGTGTACTCACCTAACTATACTCACCTAATTGTGGTTACAGGGGTCGAGACTCAGCTCCTGGCCCAGCCTCTTCACTTATCGCTGCTAGGTTCTCTCTTTCCCTGCTCCATGAGCTTTATCATACCTCTTCTTGAAACTATGTATGGTTTCTGCCTCCACTACATCACTTGCCAGACTATTCCACTTCCTGACACCTCTGTGACTGAAGAAATACTTCTTAACATCTTCAACTTCCAATTGTAACCCTTTGTTTCTGTGTCCCCTCTCTGGTACATCCAGTCTCTGCCCACCTTACCTGTTCCTCGCAGTATTTTGTATGTCGTTATCAGGTCTCCCCAAACCCTCCCGTCCTCCAGTTTCGTTAAGCCAATTTCCGTTAACCTTTCTTCATAGGACATTCCCTTAGCTCTGCAACTAGCCTTGTTGCAAACCTTTGCACTTTCTCTAATTTCTTGACGTGCTTAACCAGGTGTGGGTTCCAAACTGGTGATGCATACTCCAGTATGGGCCTGACGTACACGGTGTACAGAGTCTTGAACGATTCGTTACTGAGGTATCGGAACTCTATTCTCAGGTTTGCCTGGCGTCCATATGCTGCAGCAGTTATTTGCTTGATGTGTGCTTCCAGAGACGTGCTCGGAATTATGCTCACCCCAAGATCTTTCTTCTTGAGTGAGGTTTGCAGTCTTTGGCCACCTAGCCTATACTGTCTGTGGTCTTCTTTGCCCTTCCCCGATCTTCATGACTTTGCATTTGGCGGTGTTAAATTCGAGGATCCAGTTGCTGGATCACGCGTCCAGCCTGTCCAGGTCTCTTTGTAGTCCTGCCTGAGCCTCATCTGATTTAATTCTCCTTATTAACTTCACATCATCTGCGAACAGGGACACTTCTGAGTCTATTTCTTCCGTCATGTCATTCACATACACCAAAAATAGCACTGGTCCTAGGACCTGTGGGACCCCGCTCGTCAGAGGTGCCCACTGTGATACCTCATCATGTACCATGACTCGATGTTGCCTCCCTGTCAGGTATTCTTTGATCCATTGCAGTGCCCTTCCTGTTATACGCACCTGATCCTTCAGCTTCACTAATCTCTTGTGAGGAACTGTGTCGAAGGCCTTCTTGCAGTCCATGAAAATGCAATCAACCCACCCCACTCTCTCGTGTCCTACTTCTGTTATCTTGTGTGTGTGTGTGTGATAGGTGAGTGTGTGAGGTGTGTGTGAGAAAGGTGTGTGTGAGAGGTGAGTGTGAGAGAGGTAACTATGAGACGTATGAGGGATACAAATATTCTCTAACTGTAAGACCCACATGGATTTTTTCTCTGCAGGACATTCTTAGTGTTTCTCCTCACTGCCTTCACAGCTATATGGAAAAATAAGAGTAATAATTCCTACGCTATAAAAATCAACGTCTTGCAGCTGCAGTCTCATTGCTCTTTCAACAGTAATAAACGGCACTGTTGGAACCTTGGTTTTCCCAGGGTGATCTGCTTTTGAAGGGTTAGCACCTCCAGACACCCGGGGAAGGAGAGATTCACAGGGGGTATAACTGTCCCAGGGAAGGTCATCCCCTGACACAGGGATGAAGAAGACCTCGGTCAGAAGACCAAAAGCTCCAGCTGTGAGTCATCATATGACTAAGACCCGCGTCAGGAAACATTTGTCCTGTTTCCTGACGAACCTTACCTAACCTAACCTAACCTAACCTAAACTTAACCCGACGGGAAGCAATGGTAGCGAGAGTTGTCTGTTAGTGAACGGAGGATCGAAGCTGCACTACTCATGGATGATCCACGCTGATTTAACGCTTCATGTAAACATAAGATTAATATCGTCATCTTCCATCTGGTCTACTCCGTTGTCAACCCGTCTACTCTACTGTAAATCCGTCTACTTTGCTGTCAACCCGTCTACTCTGTTGTCAACCCGCCCACTTTGTTGTCAACCCGTCTACTCTGTCGTCATTCCGTCTGCTCTCTTGTCAACCCGTCTACTTTGTTGTCAATTCGTCTACTCTGTTCTCAATCCATCTATTCTGTTGTCAACCCGTCTGCTCTGTTGACAACCCGTCTTCTCTGTTGTCAACCCGTCTGCTCTATTGTCAACCCGTCTGCTCTGTTGTCAACCCGTCTGCTCTGTTGTCAACCCGTCTGCTCTGTTGTCAACCCGTCTGCTCTGTTGTCAACCCGTCTGCTCTGTTGTCAACCCGTCTGCTCTATTGTCAACCCGTCTGCTCTGTTGTCAACCTGTCTGCTATGTTGTCAACCCGTCTGCTCTGTTGTCAACCTGTCTGCTATGTTGTCAACCCGTCTGCTCTGTTGTCTTCTCTCTTCTGATTTCTGTATATTTTTCAGGCGTTGAGGTCTTATCTTTACATTTTTCCAACTGTGGTTAAAATAGTTTCTCCATTTCTTTTTTTCCCACCTTTTCATACTCCCTTACACATTAATTGTTGACTCTTCTGTCTACTTCTCTGTTGTCTTCCGTCTTCTCATTCCCGTATATTTATCAGGTTCTGGTTATTCTCGTTTGCACCTCTTTCCATCCGGGGTTAAAACAGTTTCGTCTTCTCTTATTTTGGCTATAAATTTGTCTTTCATTTCCTAGCACATTCCAACACTGCATTCTGCGTCATTGTTTCCTCTCAGTTCGTCTTCCCCCTCGACTGCAACTGCTCTCTCATCCACACATGTATTCTGATTTGGTTCTCTCCCTACTGCTGCGTTCCTCGCCTCCATTATTCCCACTTGAAAAATGAGACTTAAAGCTACGAGATCACACATACACACTCACTGTGTGTATGTGTGTGTGTACTCGCCTGTTTGTGGTTGAATCACAGCTTCTGGCTCCGCCTCTTCTCTAGTCGCTACTGGGTCCACTCTCTCCCTCCTGCAAGAGTTTTATCGTACCTCTACTGTGTGTGTGTGTGTGTGTGTGTGTTTTGTGTGTTGTGTGTGTGTGTGTTTGTGTGTGTGTGTGTGTTGCGCTAGCCTGTTTGGGTTGCAGAGGCGAACCCAAAAACTCTTGGCCCTCCCTCATCGCTGGTTGTCTATGCCCACTTTTTCCCCCTGCCCCAAGGTTTTATCGTACCTCTTTTTTAAAGCTATGTATGGATCCTGCCTCCACGACATTTACTCTCCGATTGATGGGGGTAAGACAATGTGCAACATTGGGTATTTTTATTGTAGACGTTTCGCCTCCGGGGCTTTATCAATACAAATTCTAGGACATAACTTAAAGAAGTAGAATATGTAAGAAGTGAGGAAATCAGCCCCTAAACCCTGGGATGCGAACAGCACCATAGTCGGGGAGTTTGAAGCGAAGAAGAATCCTGGCGCTTATATAGTAACTCAGGTGAAGCAGACGGGGAAAAATTCAGGTAGGCGGGTTTCCCCGGGTTGGAAGTAGGTCCTTTCCCAAAGGGATGGGTTAGTGTGTATTTGTGAAGGTTATGTAATGTCCTCAAAATTAAAGATTCCATAAAGTTGCAGTTTCTGACAAGTTGTGTCGAATGGTAATAATCCCGACAAGATGAGGTAAGCAATGTGAACTCGGGGGTTTCTTTATTGTAGACTTTTCCCCACAGTGGTTTTATTATATCCCATTCGAAACACAACTTGTCAGACACTGCAACTCATGGGAATCTTAATTCGAGGACATGTACAAAAACCTTAAACTACTATACAAACCCATTTTTGGGAAGGACCTATTCCACGGGGGGAACCCCGCCTCCCAGTGAATTGCCCCCGTTGCTTCACCTGACGTTACTATATAAGCGCCAGGATTCTTTCTTCTGCTTCAGAATCTCCACGACTATGGTGCTGTTCGCACCTACTCCTAGGTTGAGGGACTGATTACCTCATCTTCTGTACATAGTTCTACTGTCTTCAAGTTATGTCCTAGAATTTGTATTGATAAAGCCACTGGATGGCGAAACGTCTACAATAAAGATACCCAGATGTTGCACATGTGTCTTACTCTCATCTTGTCGGTATTATATACCATTCGTACACAACTCTCCAGATTGTTCCGCTTCCTGACAACTCTG
>NC_069467.1:11480316-11490316 GCF_026875155.1 Cherax quadricarinatus
GAACCTGGCACACACTGAACGAGCAACACAAGAACCTGGCACACACTGACCAGAGCAACACAAGAACCTGGCACACACTGACACAGCAACACAAGAACCTGGCACACACTACCACAGCAACACAAGAACCTGGCACACACTGACAGAGAACACAAGAACCTGACACACACTGAACTGAGCAACACAAGAACCTGGCACACACTGACAGAGCAACACAAGAACCTGGCACACACTGACACAGCAACACAAGAACCTGGCACACACTGACACAGCAACACAAGAACCTGGCACACACTGACACAGCAACACAGGAACCTGGCACACACTGACACAGCAACACAAGAACCTGCGCACACTGACAAGAACACAAGAACCTGGCACACACTGACCAGAGCAACACAAGAACCTGGCACACACTGACAGAGCAACACAAGAACCTGGCACACACTGACAAGTCACACAAGACCTGGCACACACACTGACAAGTAACACAAGAACTGTCACACACTGAACATAGCAACACAAGAACCTGTGCACACACTGACACACGCAACACAAGAACTGGCATACACTGACACAGCAACACAAGACCTGGCACATACTGACTAGCAACACAAGAACCTGGCACACACGACACAGCAACATAGAACTGACACACATGACCACAACACAAGAACCAGGCACACACTCACCAAGCACACAAGACCTGGCAGACACTGACCAGCTAACATCACAAGACCTGGCACACACTGACACAGCAACACAAGAACCTGGACACACTGACACAGCAACACAAGAAACTGGCACACCTGACAAACAGCAACACAGAACTTGCACACACTGACACGCAACACAAGATACTCATTGTTACAAGCTTACCTATAGCAAAAAACTGGAAATATTCCAAGTTGCAAAAGTGACTCAACACTATACAGCAACACATGATATCCTAGTGAAACGACACAGAAACTACAAACCTGGCAATAATTTAAATAAAACTACACATAACAAATACCTGGTCACATCATGACACAAACATCTAAATACCTGCAACTAATAATACAAAGAATGACTCACTACACACAACACAAAACCTGGCACAGATATGACACAAACACAAGAACCTGGTACAGCACTGACCAGCAACCAGAACCTGGCACAATGACCCAGCCAAAACAATACTTTCACACTGGGCCAGAACACAAGCCTGGCAACCTACAAGCAGCACCAAGAACCGTGGGCACAACCTGACAAGCAACAAAGATATTACAATGAAAGAAACTGAACTTACCACTGAAAGCAAACAAAACCTTTGGCAACACTGACAAGCACCAAATGGGATTGTTAGAAATTGGCTATATAAGAAAAGAAATATTACTTTTCGCAAAAGTTGTGAATCAAACTCCTCACGCAACACTAGTTGCTGTTGGTGTGCGTAGCTTCCACTGTTTTGCGAATAGGGTTTTCATATAATATAATATATATATAATATTATATAATTATATATATTTAATATATATATATATATAAAAATATATTATATATATATATATATATAATATATATATATATATGTATATATATATATACACTAATTCGCAAAAAGCAGCGAAATATACACAAACACTGATCTCTGGCTGAAGGAGACTCGAACCTACGAACCTTGGAACAAGGTACGCAGTGCTTTACCAATCTACCCACACTGGACCAATACCTTGGAGTCCAGCTTGCGCTAGACATTGATCCAAGGCAGCCAGCTTTCAGGGAGAAGGCTTACAGCTTTTCATCTCATCCCCTACATGCATCAGCCTTACTAGAGATATTTACAATGAGATGAAAAGCTGTAAGCCTTCTCCCTGAAAGCTGGCTGCCTTGGATCAAAGTCTAGCGCAAGCTTTACTCAAAGGTATTGGTCTAGTGTGGGTAGATTCGTAAAGCACTGTGTACCTTGTTCCAAGGTTCGTAGGTTCGAGTCTCCTTCAGCCAGACATCAGTGTTTGTGTATATTTCGCCTGCATTTTGCGAATTAGTGTATATATATATATATATATATATATATATATAAAATATATATATATATATATATATATAAATATATATATATATATATATATAATTTATGTATATATATACGTATTGCTATATTATACACCGGTCAGATATAAACATTGATCTTATATGACCTGCATAAAGTGGTATGTATGAGTTATGTTAAAGTTCTCCTAGGGGGGCGGAGGGGGCAGCGCTCCCCTCCCTCACCTTTGTCGACTAGTTGACATTCCAACACGCTGAAGTTCATTGTTGTGGCGCCTCCCCCCCTCCTCCCCCCTTCCTTCCCCCACCACCACTTCCCCTTCCCTCCCCTCCTCCCCTTCCTTCCCCCTCCCCCCTCCTTGTCCTCCACCCCCCACCAACTCACAAATGAACACCTCATCCTCAACCTGCCTCCAGGCATGGTTGCTGGACGGGCAATATTTTTAGTGTGGTTTTAGTGTGGTTGGTGTGGTGTTAGTGTGGTTGGTGTGGTGTAATTGTGGTTGGTGTGGTGTTAGTGTGGTTGGTGTGGTGTTAGTGTGGTTGGTGTGGTGTTAGTGTGGTTGGTGTGGTGTTAGTGTGGTTGGTGTGGTGTTAGTGTGGTTGGTGTGGTGTTAGTGTATTTGGTGTCGTGTTAGTGTGGTTGGTGTGGTGTTAGTGTGGTTGGTGTGGTGTTATTGTGGTTGGTGTGGTGTTGTGTTTTGGTGTGGGGTTTTTGTTTTCCCGGGGAGGTGTTAAATGGGTTTGTACGGTTGTGGTTTTTGGTATGGTTTTTTGGGGGTTGGTTGGGGTTAGGTGGTTGGGGGGGTTTTTTTGAGTTGGTAGGGTTAGTGTGGTTTTATGGTGTTAGTGGGTTGGTATATGTTTTTTTTTGTGGGTTGGTATGGTGTTAGTGTGGTTGGGGGGGTTAGTGTGGTTTTATATGTTAGTGTGGTTGGGATGGTGTTTTGTGTGGGTTTGGGGTTGTGTTGGGGGTTGGGAGGTTTTTTGTGGTTTTTTGTGGTGCTAAGTGGGTTTGGGGTTTGGGGTTGTGTGGTTGGTGTGGGGTTAAGTGGTTGGGGTGTCTATGTGGGTTTGGGGTGGGGTAGTTGGTTGGGGTGGGGTTTTGTGTTGGGTGGTGCTAATTGGGGGTTGGTGTTAGTGTGGGTTTGGGGTGTGTTTTGTGGTTGTGTGGTTTAGGTGGTTGGGGTGGGTTTTTGTGTGGTTTTGGGATAGTTTATGTGTTGGATGGGGTTAGTGTGGTTGGGGGTGGTGTTTTGGTGGTTGGTATATGTTATGTGGTTTTTGTTTTTTTAAATGGGTTGGGAAGATTGTTGGTTTTGGGATGGGTTTTTGTGTGTTTTTTTTGGTGTCATTTGGTTATATGGTTTTTGGTTTTGGGTTTGGGGTGGTGATAGTGGATGTGGGTTTTAAGTGTTAGGCGTTGGTGTGTGTTAGTGGGTTGTATGGGTTTTTTGTGGTTGGGGAGGTGCTATTGGTTGTGTGGGGCTATGTGGTTGGGTGGTGCTTGGTGGTTTGTGTGGGGTTTTTGTGTGGGTTTGGAAAGGTGTTGTGTGGGGTTGGGGGGTGTTTCTGGGTTTTTGGGGGTGTTTTGTGGTTGGTAGGTTTTTTAGTTGGTTGGTGTATGCAAGTGTGGTTTTTGTGGGCTAGTGTGGGGTTTGGTTTTGTAGTGTGGATGGTGGGTGTTATGTGGTTGGGGTGGTGTTATGTGGTTGTGTGTCAGTTGTTGGGGTGGTGTAAATGTGGTTTGGGGTGGGGTTAGGGGGGTTGGGTGGTGTTAGTTTGGGTGGGTTAGTTGGTTGGTTGGTGTTAGTGTGGTTGGTTGGTGCTAGGTGGTTTTTGGGGGGGTTATGTGGTTGGTGTTTTGTTAGGTGGTTTGGGGGTTTTAGTGGGTTGGGGTGGTGTTAATGTGGTTGGTGGTGTTTGTGTGGTTTGGGGGGTGGGTTTCTGTGGTTGGGTGTGTTTGCGTGGAGTTTGGTGCTAGGGGGGGTTGGGTGGTGTTTTCGTGGTTTGGGGGGCAGGTGGTTGGTTAATGTTTGTGTGGGTTGGGGTGGTGTTAGTGTGGTGGGGGTGTTAGGGTTTGGGTGTTCTAGTTGGGGTTTTGTGGTGTAAATGTGGTTGGGGTGGGTTAGTGTGGTTGGTGTGGTTTTAGGGTTTGGGTGCGGTGTTATGGGGGGTTTTGGGTGCTAGTGTTGTTGTGTGGTGTTTTGTGGTTGGTGTGGTAGTGGGTTTGTGTGGCCCTTATGTGGTTTGTGTGGTGCTAAATGTGGTTTGGGTTTTTATGTGGTTGGGGGTGTTAGTGTGGTTTTGGGGTTTTAGTGGTTGGTGTGGTTTAGTGTGGTTGGGTTGTGTTAGTGTGGTTAGTTGGTTTAGGGGTTGGTGTGGTGTTTGTGTGGTTGGGGGTGGGTTAATTGGGTTTGGGGGGTGGTATGGGGGTTTATGTGGTGTTAGTGTGGTTTGGGGTGGTGTTAGTGTGGTTGGGGTGGGGTTAAGTGTTTGGTGGTGTTAGTGTGGTTGTTGTGGATTTGTGGGGTTGGTTTTATTTTTGGGGTGGTGGGTGAGTAGGTTTGGGGTGGTGTTTGTGTGGGGGTGGAGTTAGGTGGTTGGTGACTTGTGTGGTTATGTAGTGTTATGTGGTTGGTGGGGTTTATGTGGTTTGGGGTGGTGTTTATTTTTTTGGTGTGGTGTTAGGGGTTGGTGTGTGTTAGTGTGGTTGGGGGGTGTTAGTGTGGGTTTGTGGGGTTTGGGGCTTGGGGTTTTGTGGGGGTGTGGTGCTAGTGTTGTTGGTGTGGGGGCACGTGGTTGGTGTGGGGTTAGTGGGTTGGTGGGTTTATTGTGGTTTGGGGTTGTTTTGATGGTTGGTGTCTGCTGTGGGTTTGGGGTGCTGCAAGTGTGGTTTTTTTTGTGTTAATTTTGGGGGGTGGGTGTTTTGGGGTTGGGTGGGGAGTGTGGGTTGGGGTGGGGTTTTGTGGGTTTTGGGGGTGTTTGTGTGGTTGGGGGTGCAGGGGGGTTTGGGGTAACAAGTGTGGTTGGTGTGTTTTAAAGGGGTTTGGGTTAGTTTTTTGGGTTTGGGGTGGTGTTAGGTGGTTGGTGTGGGGGTTTCGTGGTTTGGGTGGGGGTTTGGTGGGTTTGGGTGTGTTATGTGGTTTGGTGTTTTTGTTAGTGTGGTTTGGGGGTTTAGTGTGGTTTGGATGTTTGTGGGGTTGGGGGGGGTGGGGGAAATGTGGTTGATGGGTGTTAGTTGGTTTGGGGTGGTGTTATGTGGTTGGTGTGGTGCATGTGGTTGGTGTGGGGTTAGTGTGGTTTGGTGTGGTGCTAGTGTGGTTTATGTGGTTGTTTGTTTTGTGGGGGGTGTTAGTGGGTTGGTGTGGTGTTAGTGTGGTTGGGGTGGACATGTGTTGATTTGGTGTTTGTGTGGTTTGGGGTGGGGTTAGTGTGTTGGTGTGGTGTTTTGTGGTTGGTGTGGTGCTATGGGTTGGTGTGGTGTTAGTGTGGTTGTGGGGGTTAGTGTGGTTGGGTGGTGTTATGTGGTTTTTGTGGGCTGTGGTTGAGTGGTTTAGTGTGGGGTTGGTCTAGTGTGGTTGATTGGGGTTATTGTGGTTTGTGTGGGGCTAGTGTGTTGGTGTTGTGTTAGGGGGTTTGGGGTTGGGTTTTTGTGGTTTTTGTGTGCATGGGGGTTGGTGTTGTGTTAGTGTGGTTGGTGTTGTTAGTGTGGTTGGGGTTTTTTGTTGGTGGTTTTTGTGGGCTATGTGGGGGTTTTGTTAGTGTGGTTGGTGGGGTGTTATTTGGTTTGTGTGGTGTAGTTGGTTGGTTTGTGTTTGTGGGGGTGGGTTTTTTAGGGGTTGGTTGGGGTTTTGTGGTTTTTTGGGGGTGCTAGGTGGTTGGGGTTGTGTTTTGTGGGTTGGGGTGGTGTTTTTGTGGTTGGTGGGTGCTAGTGTGGTTTGGGGTGGGGGTATTGGTGTGTGGTGTTTTTTGTGGTTGGTGTGGTGCTATGTGGTTATGTGGTGTTAGTGTGTTGGGTGGGGCTAGTGTGGTTGTGTGGGTTATGTGGTTTGGTGTGGGGTTATGTGGTTGGGTTTGGGGCAGTTGGTTGGGGTGGGTTTTGTGGTTGGTGTGGTTTTATGTGGGTTTGGGGTGGTGTTATGGGGTTGGTTGGTTAGGTGGTTGGGGTGGGGCATGTGGTTGGGGTTTAGTGTGGTTGGTGTGGGCAGGGGGTTTATTTTGAGTGGTTTTATGTGGTTTGGGGTTGTGCTAGTGTGGGTTTGGGGTTTGGGGCTATGTGGTTGGGGTGGGGTTTTTTGGTTGGGTGGTGCTATGTGGTTTTCGTGGTTTAGTGTGGTTGGGTGGGGTTTTTGTGTGGTTGGTGGGTTTATTGTGGTTGGTGTGGGGTTAGGTGGTTGGTGGGGTTTTTTGTTTGGTGTGTGCATGTGGTTATGTGGGGTTTTTTGTGGTTGATGGGGTTATGTGGTTTTGGGGGGTGCTGTGTGGTTGGTGGGGTGTGTGTGGTTGTGTGGGCAGTTGGGTTGGGGTGGGGCTAGGGGGTTGGGTGGGGCAGTGTTTGGGGTGTTATTGGGTTGTGTGTTGCTAGTGTGGTTTTGGGGGTGGGGTTAGGGGTTGGGTGGGCAGGTGGTTGGGTGTTGCAGTTTTTTGGTTTTGGGGCTAGTGGGGTTTTTTTGGTTTATTTTGGGTTGGGGGTGGGGCTAGTGTGGTTGGGGTTTTGTTAGTGTGTTGGTGTGGTCTAGTGTTTGGTTTGGGTGGTGTTATGTGGTTGGGGGGTGCAATTGGTTGGTGTGGGGTTATGTGGTTGGGTGGTGTTGTGTGGTTTGGGGGTCAGTGGTTTTGTGGTGCTGGGGTTGTGTGGGCTAGGTGGTTGGGTGGGTTTTTTTGGGTTGGTGTTTGGGCTATGTGGTTGGTGTTTGTTTGTGTGGGTTGTGTGTGCTAGTGTGGTTGGTGTGGTGTTATGGGTTTTTTGTGGGGCTAGTGGTGGTGTGGTGTTTTGTGGTTGGTGTGGTGTTAGGTGGTTGGTGTGGTGTTAGGTTTGGTTGGTGTGGTGTTAGTGTGGTTGGTGCGTGTTAAAGGGGGTTGGTGTGGGTTAGTGTGGTTTTGGGTGGTGTTTTGTGTGGTTTATGTGGGGTTTAGTGGGTTGGTGGGTGTTATGGGTTTGCGGGTTTTGTGGGGTGTGGTGTTATGTGGTTGATGTGTGTTATGTGGTTGGGTGGGGTTAGTGGTTTTGGGCGGTGTTGTGGGTTTTGGAGTTAGGTGGTTGTGTGGTGGAGTTGGGTTGGGGTGGTGTTAGTGGGTTGTGTGGTGTTGTGGGTTGGTGGGGTTAGGTGGTTTTTGCGGTGTTATGTGGTTGGGGTGGTGTTAGGTGGGTTGGTGCGGTGTTATGGGTTGGGTGGTGTTTGGTGGTTGGTTTTGGGTTTTGTTGGGTTGGGGGGTTTTTATGTGGTTGGTGGTGTTAGGTGGTTGGTGTTTTATTTCTTTAAAAAATGTAAAAAATACTATCAAAAATGGAAATACAAACACTTCCGTATAATGGATCCTTTTTTTCAACTTTCGTCCAATAAAATCACATTTTTACGCATAGTGTTTTAATTCCACGCTTTTTTCTTAATGTATTGTTAAAGTCGGGCATGTCTCATCCGTTTCAAAACCCTTCTTCCACAACATGTTTTTGGCTCATTTTTCACCCCACAAAACCACCGCTTGTCGTTTGGGAAACAAATTTGAAGTAAAAAACTTTTCCCTTTGGGATTTGATTTTTTTTGTGTCTACTTGTTGAAGGGTCCATGCTGGGGCTGTGAACCGGGCTTGGCAGTCGTAGAGTTTTGATACAAGTTAGGGCAGGTTAGGTTGTCAGGGAAAAAAAGGGAAAAAAATTTTTTCTGACGCGCGTCTTAGTCATGTCCTGACCCGCCACTTGAGCTTTTGGTCATCTGACAGAGATCTTCCACTGGCTTACCCCTCCACCCCTTTTAAAAGTATCATTATGATTATAACCATTTTTTAATATACAAGATATATCCTTTGTTTTGGTCTTCAGCTTATCCATTATCAAGTCATGTATTTCAAGTTTCCCTTTCCTGTCGTTCTTCGTCTAACTTCTGTCGCCACGTCTGTGTTCTTGCTTGGTCGCTCTCTGCATGACTCGCCTCTCGTGCGTTGAGCTGTTTCGTGAGGAGCATGTGAGGCAGATGATATATATAACAGGTGTAGCAATGCAGATGTGTACGTAGGCTAGCACTGCATGTGTGCCAGCACTGCGTGGGCCAGCACTGTGTGGGCCAGCACTGTCTGGGCCAGCACTGTGTGTGGGGCCAGCACTGTGTAGGCCAGCACTGTGTGTGCCAGCACTGTGTGTGCCAGCACTGTGTGGGCCAGCACTGTGTGGGTCAGCACTGTGTGGGCCAGCACTGTGTGTGGACCAGCACCGTGTGGGCCAGCACTGTGTGGGCCAGCACTGTGTGGGCCAGCACTGTGTGTGGGCCAGCACTGTGTGTGGACCAGCACTGTGTGTGTGCCAGCACTGTGTGGGCCAGCACTGTGTGTGGACCAGCACTGTGTGTGCCAGCACTGTGTGTGCCAGCACTGTGTGGGCCAGCGCTGTGTGGGCCAGCACTGTGTGGGCCAGCACTGTGTGGGCCAGTACTGTGTGTGGACCAGCACTGTGTGTGCCAGCACTGTGTGGGCCAGCACTGTGTGTGGACCAGCACTGTGTGTGCCAGCACTGTGTGGGCCAGCACTGTGTGGGCCAGCACTATGTATGGACCAGCATTGTGTGGGCCAGCACTATGTGTGGGCCAGCACTGTGTGTGGACCAGCACTGTGTGGGCCATCACTGTGTGTGGACCAACACTGTGTGGGCCAGCACTGTGTGTGGACCAGCACTGTGTGGGCCAGCAGTGTGTGGACCAGCACTGTATGTGGACCAGCACTGTGTGTGCCAGCACTGTGTGTGCCAGCACTGTGTGTGGACCAGCACTGTGTGTGGACCAGCACTGTGTGTGGACCAGCACTGTGTGTGCCAGCACTGTGTGTGGACCAGCACTGTGTGTGGACCAGCACTATGTGTGGACCAGCACTGTGCGTGGACCAGCACTGTGTGTGGACCAGCACTGTGCTTGGACCAGCACTGTGTGTGTGCCAGCACTGTGTGGACCAGCACTGTGTGTGTGCCAGCACTGTGTGTGGACCAGCACTGTGTGTGGACCAGCACTGTGTGTGGACCAGCACTGTGTGTGTGGACCAGCACTGTGTGTGTGCCAGCACTGTGTGTGGACCAGCACTGTGTGTACCAGCACTGTGTGTGGACCAGCACTGTGTGTTGACCAGCTCTGTGAGGACCAGCACTGTGTGTGGACCAGCACTGTGTGTTGACCAGCTCTGTGAGGATCAGCACTGTGTGTGGACCAGCACTGTGTGTGGACCAGCACTGTGTGTGTGCCAGCACTGTGTGTGTGGACCAGCACTGTGTGTGGATCAGCACTGTGTGTTGACCAGCTCTGTGAGGACCAGCACTGTGTGTGTGCCAGCACTTTGTGTGGACCAGCACTGTGTGTGTGCCAGCACTGTGTGTGTGGACCAGCACTGTGTGTGGATCAGCACTGTGTGTTGACCAGCTCTGTGAGGACCAGCACTGTGTGTGTGCCAGCACTGTGTGTTGACCAGCTCTGTGAGGACCAGCACTGTGTGTGGACCAGCACTGTGTGTGGACCAGCACTGTGTGTGGACCAGCACTGTGTGGACCAGCACTGTGTGGACCAGCACTGTGTGTGGACCAGCACTGTGTGTGGACCAGCACTGTGTGTGGACCAGCACTGTGTGGACCAGCACTGTGTGTGGACCAGCACTGTGTGGACCAGCACTGTGTGGACCAGCACTGTGTGGACCAGCACTGTGTGTGGACCAGCACTGTGTGTGGACCAGCACTGTGTGTGGACCAGCACTGTGTGTGGACCAGCACTGT
>NC_069467.1:11495316-11502816 GCF_026875155.1 Cherax quadricarinatus
ACAGCGCCTTAGACCTCAAAACAAGGCCGTGACAGCGCCTTGGGAATCAAAACAAGGCCGGGACAGCGCCTTAGACCTCAAAACAAGGCGGGGACAGCGCCTTAGACCTCAGAACAAGGCGGGACAGCGCCTTGGGACCTCAAAACAAGGCGGGACAGCGCCTTAGACCTCAAAACAAGGCCGGGACAGCGCCTTAGACCTCAAAACAAGGCCGGGACAGCGCCTTAGACCTCAAAACAAGGCCGGGACAGCGCCTTAGACCTCAAAACAAGCCGGGACAGCCCTTGGGCCTCAAAAACAAGGACGGGACAGCGCCTTGGGCCTCAAAACAAGGCCGGGACAACGCCTTGGGCCTCAAAACAAGGACGGGACAGCGCCTTGGGCCTCAAAACAAGGACGGGACAGCGCCTTGGGCCTCAAAACAAGGCCGGGACAACGCCTTGGGCCTCAAAACAAGGACGGGACAGCGCCTTGGGCCTCAAAACAAGGCCGGGACAACGCCTTGGGCCTCAAAACAAGGACGGGACAGCGCCTTGGGCCTCAAAACAAGGACGGGACAGCGCCTTAGACCTCAAAACAAGGCCGGGACAACGCCTTGGGCCTCAAAACAAGGCCGGGACAACGCCTTGGGAATCAAAACAAGGACGGGACAGCGCCTTGGGCCTCAAAACAAGGCCGGGACAGCGCCTTGGGAATCAAAACAAGGCCGGGACAGCGCCTTAGACCTCAAAACAAGGCCGGGACAGCGCCTTGGGCCTCAAAACAAGGCTCGGACAGCGCCTTAGACCTCAAAACAAGGACGGGACAGCGCCTTAGGCCTCAAAACAAGGCCGGGACAGCGCCTTAGACCTCAAAACAAGGCCGGGACAGCGCCTTGGGCCTCAAAACAAGGCCGGGACAGCGCCTTAGGCCTCAAAACAAGGCCGGGACAGCGCCTTAGGCCTCAAAACAAGGCCGGGACAGCGCCTTAGGCCTCAAAACAAGGCCGGGACAGCGCCTTAGACCTCAAAACAAGGCCGGGACAGCGCCTTAGACCTCAAAACAAGGCCGGGACAGCGCCTTAGACCTCAAAACAAGACCGGGACAGCGCCTTAGACTCAAAAACAAGACGGACAGCGCCTTAGACCTCAAAACAAGACAGGGGACAGCCCCTTTTAGACCTCAAAACAAGCCGGGACAGCGCCTTAGGTCTCAAAACAAGGCCGGGACAGCGCCGTAGGACCTCAAAACAAGGCCGGGACAGCGCCTTAGGCCTCAAAACAAGGTTCAGAAATATTACGCTACCATGGATTTTATTTGTTAAGATTTCATTCCCAGGTAAATTGTTAGAGCGACAGAAGAAGGCAAATATTGTGCCGAAATTTGAAAAATGTTAGAGACAATAACCTTTAAGTTTTTGTCCGCTTTCTTGGACAAATGTTGCGAAAAAATATGTTGGACAACAGAACAGCGAAGCACTGGTCAGAATAGCAAAGCACTGGTCAGAATGGCGAAGCACTGGTCAGAATAGCGAAGCACTGGTCAGAATAGCAAAAGCACTGGTCAGAACAGCAAACGCACTGGTCAGAATAGCGAAGCACTGGTCAGAACAGCGAAGCACTGGTCAGAATAGCGAAGCAATGGTCAGAATAGCGAAGCACTGGTCAGAATAGCGAAGCACTGGTCAGAATAGCGAAGCACTGGTCAGAACAGCGAAGCACTGGTCAGAACAGCGAAGCACTGGTCAGAACAGCGAAGCACTGATGAGAACAGCGAAGCACTGGTCAGAACAGCGAAGCTTTGGTCAGAATAGCAAAGCACTGGTCAGAAAAGCGAAGCACTGGTCAGAACAGCGAAGCACTGGTCAGAACAGCGAAGCACTGGTCAGAACAGCAAAGCACTGGTCAGAACAGCGAAGCACTGGTCAGAACAGCGAAGCACTGGTCAGAACAGCGAAGCACTGGTCAGAATAGCAAAGCACTGGTCAGAATAGCGAAGCACTGGTCAACAGATGGGTTATGGGCCAGCAAATTCGCTTATAAGAAACCCCGCTTATACAGCAAGTTAGGTTCTGGGTTACTGCTGTAAAATCAAACACAGAGAGAGACCTGGGAGTTATTATTAGCAAAAAGTTATCATGCAAAGGATCATGTAAAGAAAACTGTAACACTTCGTTGTTAAACTTGCAACTTGTGCAACATTATCAATGAAAAATAGGAGCGTCACGAGTGGACTAAGGGACAACACATTAAGTGTCAGGGGCCCAAGACTGCTCAACTGCCTCCCAGCGTACATAAGGGGGATTACCAATAAACCCCTGGCTGTCTTCAAGAAGGCTCTGGACAGGCACCTAAAGTCAGCACCTGACTGGCCGTACGTCGGTTTACTTGCGGCCAGTAGTAACAGCCTGGTTGATCAGGCCCTGATCACCTCCCTCCAGGTATACTCCATGTATATAAGCATGTTTCTTGTAGCATACATTAAGCAAAAGTTTGAATATGCAGCAGCAACATTTGCAGCAGCAGCAGCAGCAGCAGCAGCAGCTGTGTGGTGCCCAACACCTCAGAAACATGTGGGTGAGGTGGAAAAGTTCCAGAACAAACGTACACAATGACCACCATGGCTGCAAAAGCAATAACTTATGACGCTCACGCTGGCTGGCAGGAGTAGAAGAGGAGACATGATAACTACGTTAATGGTCGTAAAATTTACCGCTAGAGTTTGTATGTGTTTGTGTGTGTGTGTGTGTGTGTGTACTCACCTAATTGTACTCACCTAATTGTGGTTGCAGGGGTCGAGACTCAGCTCCTGACCCCGCCTCTTCACTGATCGCTACTAGGTCCTCTCTCTCTCTGCTTCCTGAGCTGTATCATACCTCTTCTTAAAACTATGTATGGTTCCTGCCTCCACTACTTCACTTGCTAGGCTGTTCCACTTTCTGACAACTCTATGACTGAAGAAATACTTCCTAACGTCCCTGTGACTCGTCTGAGTCTTCAGCTTCCAGTTGTGACCCCTTGTCCCTGTGTCCCTCTCTGGAACATCCTATCTCTGTCCACCTTGTCTATTCCCCGCAGTATCTTGTATGTCGTTATCATGTCTCCCTGACCTACTGTCCTCTAGTGTCGTCAGTCCGATTTCCCTCAACCTTTCCTCGTACGAAATTCCCCTGAGCTTTGGGACTAGCCTTGTTGCAAACCTTTGTACTTTCTCTAACTTCTCGACATGCTTGACCAGGTGTGGGGTTCCAGACTGGTGCTGCATACCCCAGTATGGGCCTAACATACACAGTGTACAGTGTCTTGAACGATTCCTTATTAAGGTATCGGAACGCTATTCTCAGGTTTGCCAGGCGCCCGTATGCTGCAGCAGTTATTTGGTTGATGTGTGCCTCCGGTGATGTGCTCGGTGTTATGGTCACCCCAAGGTCTTTCTCCTGAGTGAGGTCTGTAGTCTTTGTCCACCTAGCCTATACTCTGTCTGCGGTCTTCTTTGCCCCTCCCAATCTTCATGACTTTGCATTTGGATGGATTGAATTCGAGAAGCCAGTTACTGGACCACATGTCCAGCCTGTCCAGGTCTCTTTGCAGACCTGCCTCATCCTCATCCGATTTAATTCTTCTCATCAACTTCACATCATCTGCGAACAGGGAACTTCAGAGTCTATTCCTTCCCATCATGTCGTTCACATATATCAAAAATAGCATGGTCCTAGAACTGACCCTGTGGGACCCGCTCGTCACAGGCGCCCACTGTGATACCACTTCACGTACCATGACTCGTTGCTGCCTCCCTGTCCGGTATTCCCTGATCCATTGCAGTGCCCTCCCTGTTACATGCGCCTGACCCTCCAGCTTCTGCATTAATCTCTTGTGGGGAACTGTGTCAAAGGCCTTCCTGCAGTCTAGGAAAACGCAATCTACCCACCCTTCTCTCTCGTGTCTTACTTCTGTTACCTTGTCATAAAACTCCAGGAGGTTTGTGATACATGATTTGCCTTCCATGAACCCATGCTGGTTTTCATTTATAATCTTGTTCCTTTCCAGGTGTTCGACCACTCTCCTCCTGATAATCTTCTCCATGACTTTGCACACAATACATGTCAGAGACTCGGGTTTCTGTAGTTTAGCGCCTCGTTTCTGTTTCCTTTCTTAAATATGGGGACTACATTAGCTGTCTTCCATTTCTCAGGTAGTTGCCCAGTTTCAAGGGATGTGTTGAAGATTGTGGTTAGAGGCACGCACAGCATCTCTGCTCCTTCTCTAAGGACCCATGGGGAGATGTTGTCCGGTCCCATCGCCTTTGAGGTGTCAAGGTCATTTTATGAGCTTCTTCACCTCTCCTCGGTTGTTCGTATGTCATCCAACATTGTTGGTATATTCCCTCTTGATGTTCCTTCTGTGCTGTCTTCCCACAGCCCTTCCTGTCTCTACTGTGCAAACTTCCTTAAATCTTCTGTTCAGCTCCTCACATACCTCTTGATCATTTCTTGTGAGTTCTCCACCTTCTGTCCTTAATCTGATCACCTGGTCTTTGACTGTTGTCTTCTCCTGATGTGGCTATACAAACAGTTTTGGGTCAGTCTTGATTCTCGATGCTATGTCATTTTCATACTGTCGCTGGGCCTCCCTCCTTACCTGTGCATACTCATTCCTGGCTCTGCGACTGACCTCCCTATTTTCGTGTGTTCTCTGCCTTCTGTACTTTTTCCATTCTCTATTGCACTTTGTTTTTGCCTCCTTAGACCGTCGGGTGAACCAGAGGCTCATTCTGGTCTTCCCGTTGTTACTGTTGCCCTTGGGAATAAACCTTTCCACTGCCTCCTTACATTTTGTTGTTGCATATTCCATCATTTCATTTACTGGTTTTCCTGCCAGTTCTCTGTCCCAATGGACCTCCTGCAGGAAGTTCTTCAACCCTATGTAGTCCCTCTTTTATAGTCAGGCTTTTCCATTCAACTCCTGGTATTCTCTCCACTAGCAGCTCTACTATGTATTCAAAGCACAGAACCACGTGGTCGCTAGCTCCTAGCGGACTCTCATACTTGATGTCCTCAATGTCTGAGCTGCCCAGGGTGAACACAAGGTCCAATCTTGCTGGTTCATCCTCCCCTCTCACTCTGGTAGTGTCCTTAACATGTTGGTGCATGAGGTTTTCCAGCACCACGTCCAACATCCTGGCTCTCCATGTTTTGGGACCCCCATGTGACTCCAGGTTTTCCCAGTCAATCTCCCTGTGGTTGAAATCCCCCTAACCAGCAACTTTGCTCTGCTGGAGTGAGCTCTTCTTGCCACCTCAGCAAGTGTGTCCACATTGCTCTGTTGCTCTCTTCATATTCCTCTCTTGGCCTCCTGCAGTTCTGTGGTGGATTTTTACATCACTGCAATGACCACTTTGTGCTCCTCCAGACTGAAGTGTACCTACTATGTAGTCTCTTTCTCCGTCTCATCTATGCCTTCCATTTTCTCGAATTTCCCTCTGTTTTTTACGAGCAGAGCAACCCCACCTCCCCCTCTGCCCTTTCTATCTTTCCTCATGATCTGGTATCCTGGTGGGAAGATTGCATCTGTTATTGTCTCCGTGAGTTTTATTTCTGTAACTGCTATGATGTCTGGGGACTTCTCATTGATTCTTTCTTGCCATTCCTCATGTTTATTCATTAATCCATCTGCATTTGTGTACCAAACCTTCAACTTCTGTTCTAATACTGTAACTGTGGTGCGGGGGGTGGGAACAGAGGGATCGGTGTGTGACGGTTGGTTTGGATTGTTCAGTTACCTTGGGGGTGCCGTGGCTGGAGTCCTTCTGCAGGTGTTTCTTGGGGGTATGCTTGTCCTTCCATTTGATCCTGGGTTATTCTGCTCTCCTTTTTCATTTCCTCCCATTTCTCCTTTCGCTTTTGAACTCTCTCTTTCATCGTCTTCCTTTCGTCCTGTGTTCTGTCTCGATCGAGGTACACACTCTTGAACTCCTGCTTGCCTCTCAGCTGTGCTTTCTCCTGCAGGATCATGGTTCAGGTTGATTCTGCATTGAAAATTACTTTGAGAGGCTGATTCCTTTTCTTTGTGAACCACCCGATTCTCCGAAAATTTGCCACCTGGGTCATGTCCCCCTCGCCTATCACCTTCATGATGTCTTCAATCGCTTTTTTCTCCTCCTGCTTTCTTTCATCATAAGTTTCCCCCTTTTGCTTCGTCTAGCCCATAGACAAACACGGATCTCTCCTTTCCACCTCCCACTGTGACTCCCATTGCATCCTCTGATGTGTTTTAGTTCCTTCCCGTGGAGTATTCCTTCCTTCAGTCCCTTCCCTAGTTATGGCCCCTATGCTTCTTGGTTTGTCCTTCCTGCTCACCTGTTCCTGGCCCCCACAGGTATCTGGTATGGTCCCTGCACATGTCCCTTTTTCCTTCAATATCTTCCAACCTCTCATTCTGTCCCAGTGTGCTCCTGTCTTTGCTTTGGCCCATGTGGGTTTGACAGGACCTTTGCATACAGTTTAGTTTCCATGCTCCCTTCAGATCTGTTGTCTGTGTCTGATGTAGCCATTGCCGATGCTACTTCTGTAATATCTTTGTCTCCATGCTGTTTCAGATGTCTCAGCTCCTCTTCTAATCTCTCTATCTTGATTTCTGCTGCTGTGGCCTGTTGCTTCCACCTTCTGCATTCTGCTGCTAACCTCTCTTCCATCTTCCTTTCCAGCATCATCTAGTCTCCTTTTCCCCCGTCTTCCTCCTTTTTTTGAGCTCTGCCTCCATTCCTCCCTCCCAGATTTGTCCTTGGAGCCCCTTGTCCTCACCCTGGTTCTAGGTTCCCCCGTTGCTCCACAGAAGGGGGGACGGGTGGTTAGGGGGAGGGGAATAGATGGTTAGGAGGAGAGGGGATGGATGGTTATGGGGGAGGGGGAGGATGGTTATTGGAGGGGTATGAGATAGTTGGGGAGGGGGTTAGATGGTTTGAGGGAGAGAGGAGATGGATGGTTTATGGGGGGAAAGGGGGAGGATGGTTATTGGAGGGAGGGAGGTAGTTGGGGGGTTCTATGGTTTGGTGAGGGGTTAGGTGGTTTGGGGGAGGGGTAGGTGGCTAAGGTGAGGTGGTTAGGGAAGGGGGAGAGGTGGTTAGGGGGAGGGGGTACGTGTTTGTGTCAAGTGTTTGTGTCAAGTGGTGGTGGGTGTGTGTGTGTATGTGTGTGTGTTGTGTGTGTGTGTGTGTGTGTGTGTGTGTGTGTGTGTGTGTGTGTGTGTGTGTGTGTGTGCGTGTGTTTATATGCGTGTGTGTGTGTGTGTGTGTGTGTGTGTGTGTGTGTGTTTTGTGTGTGTGGTGTGTGTGTGTGTGTGTGTGTGTGTGTGTGTGTGTGTTTTAGTGTGTATTCGCCTAGTTAGTTACCATATTGTCCCAGTGCAGGTGTGTGTATGTGTGTATATGTGTGTGTTCGTGTGTATGGGGGAGGTGTGAGGGGGAGATACTGCTAACACATACCAGTAATTCTGGGTTATAAAAAGCCGAACTTGCTACTAGGGT
>NC_069467.1:11507816-11575316 GCF_026875155.1 Cherax quadricarinatus
TGTTTACCAAGATCAGCAAGTACACAGGAACCATAAGCCTTCAATAGCAATTTGTCCATTTGGAAATCAGTGAACTTGAGTTCGGGACCCCCCAAAGAATGTCACAGTGTCTTCAAAAGAATCGGGTTCCAGAACTCACTGACGCATCTAGGGATCACATAAGGGACAGCCACTTACATGTTTCTGAGACCTCAGCTTGCCTTCATCCAGAGGGCAAATGTTTGCTACTTACTGGGTCACGTCATAGTTTCAGTGGGACGTGCTTATTGTATTCAATGTTTGTGATTTTTAATATTATATATATGTATGGTTGTTAAATCAATAAAAATACACAGCGACTGCGCCCGCGAATAAACTCGTTACTGTATGGTCCTCGGATCCACGAGTTATCACGCCTTGCCTCTACGCTGGGTTGCGTGCTCTTGTAAGGTTTTGGTGGTCCTGTTGGGTAAGAGCGTCGTGTGTTTTGCGTACTCACTATGAGGGGGGGGGGGGGTGGGGGTGCCGGGCCAAAACGAATGGTTCGAGTACTCGGCTGTCTCACTGTGTTGTTAATCATTAAATAACACTCTTTCGTGGTTACAATACTAATATATATTGCTGTTTGGAGGTAGTACACTCAATCGGGAAGTAGAATGAAATTGTTCAGATGGCGCCACAAACTACGTTTGTCCCTCAGGGATCACGTAAACACACCTAGCTCTGCTGGGGTGCTAGAGCTAGTTGCTGTGGGTTGTTGTAGCTGTGAGGGGTTTGTAGTAAGCTGTGGCGTGTAGTAGCTGTGGTTGTAGTAGCTGTGAGTGTAGGCTGTAGAGTTTTGTTAGTAGCTGTGGGTTTGATCGTAGCTGGGGTTGTAGTCGCTGTGTGTTGTGTAGATTGAGCGGTTTGTTGTAGCTTGTGGTGTAGGTCATAGCTATGGGTTTGGTGTAGCTGTGAGTGTAGTTGCTGTGGGTTGTAGAGCTGGGGGGTGTTCAAGTAGCTGTGGGTGTAGTAGCTGTGGGTTTTGTAGTAGCTAAGGGTGTTAGTAGTAGCTGTGAGTGCAGTAGCTTGTGTGTGTAGTAGCTGTGGGTGTAGTAGCGGTAGGTGTCGTAGGGGTGGGTTGTCGTAGCTCTGGGTGTAGTTTTTTGCTACTTAATATTGTTTTAGGGTTGTTGGAGAAGACCCAGATGGTTGATGCAAATTTTCTCCTCTGCTTTCAAACAGTGATTTTAAGTACTTGTGGTCAGCCCAGTGCCTGGGGCGCGCCTGTGGTGGTAGTGGTGGTTGGGCGGGTCGGTTGTGGTGGTTAGGTGGTGGTGGTGGTGGTGGGTGGTTGTTGGTGGTGGGTGGTGGTGGTGGTTGTTTGGTGGTATTGGTGGTGTGGTTGGGTGGTGGTTATGGTGGTAGTGGTAGTGGTGGTGGTGGTGGTTGGTGAGGTGGTGGTGGGGGTGGTGGTGGTTTTGGTGTGGTGGTGGTGGTGGTGGTATTAGGTGGTAGTGGGGTGGTGGTGGTATTGGTGGTTGTGGTAGGTGGTGGTGGTGGTGGTGGTAGGTGGTGTGTGGTGCGTGGTTGGTCGGTGGTGGTGGTGGTGGTGTGGTGGTGGTGGTGGTGGTGTGGTGGTATTGGTTGGTATGGGTAGTGGGTGGTGCGTGGTGGTTGTGGTGGTGGTGGGTGGTGGTGGGTGGTGGTATTGGTAGGTAGTGGTAGTGGGTGGTGTGGTGGGGTGGTGGTGGATGGATATTGGTGGTAGTGGTTAGTGGTGGGGGGGGTGGTGTCGATGGTGGTGGTGGTGGATGGTGGTGGTGGTGTTGGTGGTGGGTGGTGGTGGTGGTGGTGGTGGTTGGGGGTGGTGGTGGTTTGGTGGTTAAGTGGTAGTGGTGGTGGTGGTGAGTGGTGGTGGTGGTGGGTGGTGGTGGTGGTGTGTGGGGTGATGGTGGTTGATGGTGGTGGTGGTATTGGTGGTAGTGGTAGTGGTGGTGGTGGTGGTGTGGTGGTGATGGTGGTAGTGGTCGGTGGTGGTGATGGTGGTTGGTGGTGATGATGATGGTGATGGTGGTGGTTGGTGGGTGGTGGCAGCTTTTTTAACACCAGCACTCTGTGTATCCTAGAATTTTGTTAGTGTCACATTACGTCTAGACACTGTCTAGTTAGTAGTGTCAAATTACTGTACTAGGAACTGTCCTGGTAGTAGTGCCAAATTACAGTAGAGAACGTCCTAGTTAGTTAGTGAATGCCCACATTACATGTCTAGAAACTGTCTGTAGTAGTGCAACATACAGTCTAGGAGAACTGTCCTAGTTTGTTGATGCCAACATTACTGTCTAGAACGGTCCTAGTCCTAGTAAGTGTCGCCACATGTACAGGTCTAGAACCTGTCCTAGTTTAGTAGTTGCCACATTACAGTCTAGATCTCGCTAATAGTTTGTAGTGCCACATTACTGTCTAGAAACTGTCCTAGTTAGTTGTGTCCACATTACTGTCTAGAACTGTCATAGTTAGTTGTTGCCACATTTACTGTCTAGAAAAACTGTCCTAGTTAAGTAGTTGCCAATTACTGTCTAGAACTGTCCTAGTTTAGTGCCACATTACTGTCTAGAACTGTCATAGTAGTAGTGCCACATATTACTGTCTAGAACTGTCCTAGTTAAGTAGTGCCACATTACTGTCTAGAACTGTCTAGTTGTAGTGCCACATTTACTGTCTAGAACTTCCGTGTCAGCAGTGACCACATCACTACCTCTCTCACCATGCTCTTCTACAGTAACCATCATTAAGAATTTCATATCAACTGATTTCAGTGATTGCAATAGGATTGGGGTTGTCATCTTTTACTCTACATTTCAGTTTCACTGGCCCTTTTTTGCCCCGTCGAATGTTGCGTATTGTTGTATGGGTGAAAGTGTGATCATACGAAAGACAGGTCACAGGGTTGACCACATTTTCGAACACTGTTTTATGTGTCTCGGTTCCAGGTGTTCGATTTTGACTGTACACACTGAAATTGCCATACTTGTTCCTCTTATCCGAGGATTGATAGGTAAATGGTCCAGAATGCAACTAATGGTGAAGTTTTATTGTGGCAAGCGTTTCGCTCTCCTGAAGCTTTGTCAAAATGTTATCGTCGTTAGGACAGCACCTGTCAACACTTTACGAATCTTGGTTTGCAGTGTGTAAATCCAGATCAACTCTAAGCTAGATTCTTTCCTGTTTTCCTCTGTAGTCAATTTTTCCCGTCTGTTCTCATTTTTTCCCCTATGTACTCACTTCGAGCATGTCTTTTCTCTGCTGGTCTTGTTTTGGCTTCATTCTTTGCTATGATATACATGAATTTTTTAACTAATTGTTCGTTTATTTTACCTCCTGGTTTTTTCTTGTTTGTTCTATTGCAACATTTCCGCCCCAGTTAACTTCGTTGTCTCATTTATATGTATTTTTTTTCACTCGGCTCAGAATCTCCTCTTCTACCAAAATGGTTTTCGTTGTGGTTCCATGATTTTGTTTTTGTCAGCTGTTCAATAACTCCTCTCCTCTACCTTTTTATCCCACCTCCCCTTCCTTCCCTCATCCTTCCCATTAGTCAGTCCTCACTCCTCTTACTCATTCTTCTCCTATTCTCCTCTTCTTTCTTCCCCATTTATTAAAACATATTTCTCTCTGATTTCCGTATGGATGTATATAATTTTTCTTCACTCTATTACCTTGTTTTTAGAAGACAAAAAGATCAAAACAGGTTATAACTAAGAAAAGCATTTCAGCCTGCGTTGGAGCTCCAGGATGACACAACCTGACAGTTCCAGAAGAAAAAGTAAATAAACGGGTGTGAATGTTACAGGAATGACAGTTTGATGTTTTGAGTTGATCTGTCACTCTTACTATTGTGATATGAAAACGCAGATAAGACATGTTTTTGGAGTATAAACTTTCAATATGAAAGCATTGGTGGTGTTGTAGTGCCAGGCTCAGGCTTGGTTACACGTACTGGCTGGTTTTGTTGTAGTGGCCAGGCTCAGGATAGTTTAACAAGTTCTAGGTGCGTTATCTGTTGTGTTGTAGTGGCCAGGGCTCTGGCTTGGTTACTAGTACTGGCTGGGTTGTAGTGGCTGGCTCAGGCTTGGTTACAGAGTCTGGCTGGTGTTGTAGTGGCCAGGCTCAGGCTTGGTTACAAGTACTGGTGGTGTTGTAGTGGCCAGGCTCAGCGATTGGTTACAAGTATGGTGGATGTTGTAGGTGGCCAGGCATCAGCGCTTGGTGACAGTAACTGGCTGGTGTCTGTTTAGTGCGCCAGGATCAGGCTTGGTTTACCAAAGTACTGTCTGGTGTTTATTTTGTTGTGGCCAGATCAGGGCATGGTTAAAAGTACTGGCTGGTGTTGTTGTGGCCAGGCTCAGGCTTGGTTCTAGTACTGGCTGGTGTTGTAGTGGCCAGGCTCAGGTTGGTTACAAGTACTGGCCTGGTGTTTGTAGTGGCCAGCTCAGGCTTGTTTACTATACTGGCTGGTTGTTGTAGTGGCCAGGTAGGCTTGGTTACAATATGTACTGGCTGGTGTTGGTAGTGGCAGGATCCGGCTTCTTGGTTACAAACGTACTGGCTGGTGTTGTGTGGCCAGGCTCGGCTTGGTTACATGTACTGGCCTGGTGTTGTTGGGGCCAGGTCTGCGCTTGTTTACATGTTAAGGCTGGTGTTGTAGTGGCCCAGGCTCAGGATTGGTTACATAGTACTGGCTGGTGTTGGTTAGATTGGCCCAGGTCCTCTGGCTTGGTTAAAAGTACTGGCTGGTTTTGTAGTGGGCCAAGGCATCAGGCATTGGTTACAAGTACTGGTGGTGTTGTAGTGGCCGGGCTCAGGCTTGGTTACAAGTACTGGCTGGTGTTGGGTGGCCAGGCTTCTGGCTTGGTTAATAGTACTGGCTGGTGTTGTAGTGGCAGGCTCAGGGCTGGCTACAAGTATGGATGGTGTTGTAGTGGCCAGGCTCCAGGGTTGGTTACAAGTACTGGTGGTGTTGTTGTGGCCAGGCTCAGGCTTGGTTTAAAGTTATGGCTGGTGTTGTACGGTGGGCAGGCTCAGGCTTGGTTACATGTACTGGCTGGTGTGGGACGTGGCCAGGGCTCTCAGGACTTGGTTACAAGTACTGGTGGTGTTGTTAGTCGGCCAGGCTCAGGCTTGGTTAAATGTACTGGCTGGTAATTTGGCAGGACACACTGATGATGATCAGAATGAATACGACACTATCGTGGACACTGTCTTAGTGTTTATTATCCATCTATAATTGAGTATATAGAGATAAAACAGTATATTAACCTATGTGACGCTAAAGATTTCTTTTTAATGAAAATAGATTAAAGATGTTTTATAGCAAATTTCCTACATTTGGATTGTTGCAGTTTAGTGACTTTTGGGTGTCCAGTTTCCCTGGTTCTTTTGTGTAGCCATATGCTGTAACAGAGAGGGATACAACATGGATATATGGATTCACTGGATGAATATCGTTCTTTCCAACACACCGTCCATCTCCCACCCAAACCGAGGTACGGTGAACTCCCCCCCCCTCAAAAAATAAAAGGAAACCCTTTTCAGCATCATTCGATCAGTGGATATATGGTGCACAATAAAATGTATAGGTTTCGTCGGGCAAAATTTGAGGAAAAAAAAAAATCTTTCCCGCAGTGATGAAAGCTTTTAAGCTTGTCAAGCACTACGTTATTGAATACCAAGTTGCTTGTCATATCAGCTTTCCATTGATTTCGTGGACGGTGGTAACCACGCTGCAACCCATCTGGCACTGAAAGAGAGAGAGAGAGAGAAGAGGAGACGAGAGAGAGTGAGGTGGAGTGGAGATGAGAAGCGAGAGAGGAGAGGATGAGAGGCGAGTCCGAGGAGGAGAGAGAGGAGATGAGAGTGAGAGAGAGATGGAGTTGAGGTGAAGTGCGGAGAGAGAGGAGGAGAAGAGAGGTGAGAGACAGTGACAGAGAGAGAGAGAAGAGAGGTAGAGAGAGAGGGAAGAAGAGAGAGAGAGTAGGGAGAGAGGAGATGAGAAGAAGATAGACGTAGAGAGAGAGTTGAGACGTGACAGTGAGAGTGTGACGAGGGAGTGAGAGAGAGCTGACATTGCTGGGCCCACAGACAAGCTCCATCGTCATCCTGTTTTTTATAATTGTTTCGTCTCATAACAATAAAAATGCATTTTTATTGAGCTGATGTTGGTACAGCTCTTGCTTGATTAAATAAAGCTTGGTTCCCTACCTTAAACATTGTAAAACCCTGGTATAAAAACACCACACCACGATACTCACCCCACCACGATACTCCACCCCACCACGATACTCCAACCCACCCAAGATACCACCACACACCCTATATCTCCTGTGAACTTTATTGCAAACCTACAAGCCTCCCTCTGGTTGACCTTCACACCGCAAAATAGACAAGAAATTCTTAACGCTATTTGGGCTTTTGTCCCAGTAAGTTTCTGCAAGGGTTTGTGGATATACCCACAAGGGACAAAATTCTTCTTTGATGTAAGGAACCTAATTGTTCCAACTACTGCCCACCACAAGATTGCATTCCAGAAGAATTTTGTTGCAAGCCAGGTTGGAAAAATTTCAGATAAATTGAAGGAGATCCTTTAATCCTGTGTATATGTGGATTCAGCTGCGAGCTACAGGGGAAGAGGTTATTCAAGAAGTCCTTACTCAGGGACTCCTGTCCAAAGATCATGACTGCCTCTTGGGCAGGATGCTGTTGTAAAGTTGACAGTAAGTTAATCAATAAAAGGAAGCACTTCATGAGCTCCTCTAATCATTTACATAACCTACACAGTATTGTAGAAGGCCAGTGCAGCCGTGATTCAAGTGACTAAGCTTGCCTCAAGATGATGGTGTGGACAACTATTGACAAAAGACTGGAAGTCCACCCTGAGCTTAATCAGGGGTAATTAACTGGTGGAATTTTTGCCTCATCGCTAAGGTACCACTGACTGAACAGAGTTCCAATACACTACCTTTGGATTCTAACTCTAATTCATCTGTCCTCCAACAGCAGGAAAAAAAATCCTTTACTGCAACGAGGGAAGCCTTGGTATCTGGTTTTTTGCTCCTTCACCTGTCATCTCTGCTTCTCCAATGGCCAGTTCACACTTGGACAGAGCACATACTTCTTGTCTCCTACACCTGCCAGCACTACCATGCACGACTATATTCCAGTATCTGGTAGCAGGTGATCATCAGCATGTTCTGAGCCAGGAGTTTCTCCACCAGTGATGGGGGTGTTTTTGTTATGGGTTCAGATCATACTGCTATGATTCCTTCGCGACATTTTGGTACGTTCTGATGGGGACAATCTGTCCACGCTGATCTGGTTGTGGTACGGGGGGAAACTGCTGGGGTGGATGTGGTCGTGGTGGTAGGTTGACATCTACAGGCGGTTCACCCTCCCACTACAGTTCCAGCGGCTGAATCTGAGACAGTTCTGCAAATCTCCAGGTGGTGCTGCAACCATATACTAGTCCACCCTACCAGGCACCTAGCGCTGTGCTCTCGCTGTCACCGGAAGGGGCACCATGCCAATCAACTGCCTGCGAGATACCAGGTGTAATTACTGCTACAAGAAAGGACATCTTGGAGGACCAGTGGTCGGAAGAAAAAGGAAACTTGACAGACAGCGGCCTCCTGTTTAGGGTGACCTGTTCTCACAGACAACAGCAGGATCTTGTTTTGGTGAACAACTCTCAATCGTCTACCAACCTTAGCTACTTCCTGTAGCCCAGCCCTCAGCTGGGTGGTATTGTGCCGTTTACAAGGCCACAGACTTACATCCCTGCAGCTGCCTCTGTACCCTGCCTCTCCATGGGCAGGCACCTTACATTCCCTACACACCACACCACCCTCAAAGCTGACCAATTCTTCATGAGGTAGGCCAGTCTATCAGCATCCTGTCGGCCAAACATTTGAGGTTTCTTACTAATGTGGAGAGTCTCAAAAGTTCTTGTGCGAACACTTCGTCGTCACGACATGGTAGCTGTTGTTGAAACATTTTTTTGGATGACAGAGCTCCAGAAAAATTTGCAAGATTTTGCTGGATACACTAATGGATGAGGAAGGAGAAGGCAAGGGCAAGGGGAAGGTGTTGCTGTGTGATTCTCATATATAAGTGTGTTCCTTGCACAGCACACTTTGATGTTGCCACCCCTACACATCTGAAATGAAGTTCTTCAAGCTCTGTATAAACACTAGTTCCTCGGTATTAGCATGCGGCAATGTACAGTACATCAGTTGGCTAACATACAAGGCCCCATCAATTCCTATGGAAAATATTGACTTTCCCTTCTGCCTAACAACACACACTGGTCAACATATTTAATTGTTGGTGACCTCATCCAGCACCTTTATACAGAGGGACTTATGATGACGTTCTTGCAGTGTCTTGACATGAGAATTTTCGTTTGATTTTCCTGCTCATATCTCTGGCTCCTCCCTTGAACATGTAGTGAGTGATCTGGCAGAAGGCATTGTCATTGGTCAACCCCTCGGCTATGGTGGATCGTTTCTGCCACAAGGTGTTTTTTCGACACTTAAGATCCCTAAGAAACGAGGTGAGGAGTCCACACGCACCAACCTGGATATGGGGGAAAGAAAGAGAGGGAATTGGCAGCCCTTTGCTCTGAGCTCGCCAACAACAGATTGGAATGCTCTTCTGCAAGGGCGATGTTGACAACCTATGTGGAAAGCTTCACTGGACAATCCTTAATATTACATAAGAACACATTCCTACACGGCAATGTGACGAAGCCTACGATCAGCCTTGGTTTGGCTTTCGTTTGTAGAGAGGCTGCTACTGCTAAGTACAAAAGCTTGCGCGATGGTATAAGGACATCCTACCATCCTACTAACAGGAACTGCATCGCAAAGCCTTGTAGGCATATGGTGTGACGTTGATGAAAGTGGGGCCATTGTCTACTTGGAGGTGGACACTAAAAGAAAGCTAGCAATCAGGTTAGGGTAGCTCCAAAACCATGGTGGTCCAAGGTCAAGGACAGACAAGGTTATTCTCGCCATGATGTACTCTTCCACCTCTAAATCGACAGGATGGGACCACCTAAACGAGTTGTCAAGAGAAGGCGGACCTCTTTGCTGAAAACCTCTTTGCAACCAAATGGCAAGTTCATGATCCATGCAAGGGACACTCCCTTGGCTTGTAGTAAGAAAAGGAACTGTGGTCAAAAAACTGTCGTGCGTGGACATAAGGCAGGAGGAGGTGCATTTCCTTCTTAAATCGCTTCTTGACCAAGAAAAGGCCGTAGGGCCCAGGCAAGGTTGAGCCCAAGATGCTGAGAAGAAATGTGCAGTACCAGCTAGCAGCACCTCTTAACTCGCATACTTTCAGCACTGCCTAGTACAGTGTAATTGGCCCTTTTTTGGAAAAAGAGGCAAATGTTAGTCCCTGTTCACAAAAAGAAGAGCAGAGCCAGGGAAATCAGCAACGACTGGACCAGTGTCACTCTGTCAATCACTGGTAAGATCTTGAGACATTAATCTCAAGACATGAATGAAAGTTTTTTGAATACCACTCACTTTTTGTGATTGTCTATATGGCTTCAGGAAAGGTTTACTCTGCTGTATCTGTTGTTTAAACTTCTCCACTAAGTGGCACCAGTCACTGGATGAATCTAACGGTCGTTGTGTGGTGTCTGACATTACTGCGCTTTCGCCCGGGTGTGGCACCAGGGGCCTCTTGCAAAAAACTTCACGCAACTGGAATTGCCTGGCTCTACGGTATGTCTCCTCGGTACAGTACCTTCATGGTAGATCTCTAATGTGTTAGTTCTCAATGGAAAATCGGTATCGCAAAGACATCCTATTGGAGGGGCATAGGGTTCCACAAGGAAGCGTGCTGGTTTCCATTGTTATGGATATGTCTACTTCAACGGACCTTCTTCATCTCATCCCAGAATCACATGCAATATGCAGACGGACTGTACATCTGACCATTCCACTTATCCCAAAGAGAAGAATTGCCAGCTGCTCTAAGCTACATCCATCACCAGCTGTGCGCTATATTGCTTGGGGATAACAGGTTGGCAAGTAACCATTTGCACATGAGAAAACGCATGATGAGCGTTCTTAGGGCACCATGATGGTAATGCTGGTGCAGTTGTAAGGATGAATGGGGAGGGTGTTGGGCACCTGGAGATGTTGATATCCTTGGGTGTGAAATTTGACTCCTAAACTAACAATGAAGAACCATGTTGTAAAATCTTTGCAAAACAAGGCAGCCAGGTAGCTTACAGGCACTTTGCCGTATTTTGATCTGGCTTGAACAGTAGGGGTTGCTAGTCACCTGTAGAGGCTACAAGTACTCGATAACACTTGTTATGCTCCACTTTCTGGTTTGCCCTGCCCCCCCTCTCATCTGCGACTGCTTGACACAGATTAAGGATCAGAGACAAGGACGTTTCATCTCTCGCCTGGGCCCTTACTGGATAGATCTGTCATTTCAGCAGTGCTTCATAATATGGAAGGGATTGTGGTGTGGCCTTACTGTTATGTACAAGCCTATATTGTCATATTTCCCACACTTGGATCCATTCGATGGACAGCGAGAAGGAGAAAAACAAGCTTTTTATGCCACAAAGACAGGCAGAAACAGCTATCCTTCACTCTGACTGTTCACCTTCTCCAGAAACTTCCACTCCATATGAGATCATAAATACCAGTGAATGACTCGAGTATGGAACACATTCGTCAAGATAATGATATCAAACGAGTTAAAGTTCGTTGATCAAATGAAATTGCTGGCCAAGATGGCTCCAACTACATCATGTTTTCCTCTGTATGTTCATAACATTAAAAAATACTTCAAATGAGTGAATGTAGGTAACAGCTCTTAGCTTGCCAATTAAAGATTAGGATTACTTAACCTGGTTAATTGCTTGTCAATTTAAAGCTTAGGGCATCATAACCTAGTCAAACCATGTGTATAAAAAAAAAAAATAAAAAAAAAAATATAAAAAGAAGGACAGCGAGAGAGTGCTTTCTCTTATCTCGAAGTTTTCGCTCCCAAAGGAACTTCATCAAGTCTGGGAAAGCTACTCTTGAGCGTAAAAGTTCTCTTATGAAAGACTTTTTAGCTCTGTTTCTTACAAGTGATCATTTATCATTATACTCTTGTAAAAGCCTTAATCCCTCCATCGTTATCCGTCCCTCTGTTATTACACTTCTGCTTTATCCTGTTACACTTTCTCATCGGTATTGTTCCGAACACATTGACTCCACTCTCGGTATTGTTCCTGCTCAACTTGGCTCACTCTCTCGGGTATGTTCCAGAAATACACTTGGCTCACACTCTCGGTGTATTGTTCCAGAACACTTGGCTCACACTCTCGGTATTGTTCATGAACAATTGGCTCACCAACTCTCAGTATTGTTCCAGAACACTTGCTCACACTCTCGGTATTGTTCCAGAACACTTGACTCACACTCTAGGCTATTGGTCCAGAACCTTGGCTCTCCACTCTCGGTATTGTTCCAGTAACTTGACTCTACACTTCGGTTATTGTTCCAGAACACTTGGACTCACACTCTCGGTATTGTTCCAGAACACTTGGCTCACTCTCTCGGTATTGTTCCAGATCACTTGGTCACACCTCTCGGTATTGTTCCAGATACACTTGGCTCACAAATCTCGGTATTGTTCCAGAAAACACTTGGCTCACACTCTCGGGTATTGTTCCAGGAACACCTTGGCTCACACTCTCAGTATGTTCAGAAACTTGACTACACCTTCGGTATGTTCCAGAACACTTGACTCTCACTCTCGGTATTGTTCCTGAACACTTGGCATCCACTTCTCGGTATTGTTCCAGAAAAATTGACTCACATCTCTGTATTGTTCAGAACACTAGACTCACACTCTCGGTATTGTTTCCAGAACACTTGGCTCACACTCTCAGGTATGTTCCAGAACACTTGGCTCACATTTCGGTATTGTTCCAGAACACTGGGCTCACACTCTCGGTATTGTTCCAGAAACTTGGCTCCCACCACTATCGGTATTGTTCCAGAACAAGTGGCTCACACTCTCATTATTTTGTTCCAAGAACACTTGACTCTACACTCTCGGTATTGTTCCAGAACACTTGGTCACACTCTCGGTTATTGTTCCAGAAAAAACTTGGGCTCACACTCTCGGATTTGTTCCAGAACACTTGGCTCACACTCCTCGGTATTGTTCCAGAAAGAACCTTGGCTCACACTTTCGGTATTGATCCAGAACCACTGGTCACAACTCTCGGTATCTGTTCACAGTAACACTTGACTCACACTCTCGGGATTGTTCCTGAACACTTGGCTCACTCTCTCGGTATTGTCCAGTAACGCTTGGGTCCACACTCTCGGTATTGTTCCAGAAACTGGTCACCCCCACTCTCGGTATTGTTCCAGATACACTTGGCTCAAATCTTCTCGGTATTGTTCCAGAACACCTTGGCTCACACTCTCGGTATTGTTTCCAGTAACACTTGACTCACACTCTCGGTATTGTTCCGAACCACTTGGCTCCTACTCTTCGGAATGTTTACAGAAAACAATTGGCTCACTCTATCGGCTATTGTTCCAGAACATTGGCTCACACTCTCGGTATTGTTGTGTGTGTGTGGTGTGTGAACGTGTGTGTGTGTGTTTGTTGTTGTGTGTGTGTGTGTGTGTGTGTGTGGGTGTGTATGTGTGTGTGTGTGCCGTGTATGTGTGTGTGTGGTGTGTGTGTTGTGTGGGTATTGTGTGCTGTGTGTTTTGTGGCTGTGTGTGTGTGTGTGTGTGTGTGTTTATGGGTGTGTATGTTGTCGTGGTGTATGTGTCGTGTCTGTGGGGGGTGTGTGTGTGTGTGGTTGTTGTGTGTGTGTGTGTGTGTGTGTGGTGTCTCGTGTGTGTGTGTGTGTGTGTGTGTGTGTGTGTGTGTGTGTATGTGTGTGTTAGTTCCATTTTGTCCTAGGCACATGTCGATTTGACCTCTAGGCCTGGGTGTGCGTGTTGGTGTGTGTGTGTCGTGAGAGTTGATGTGGTGTGTGTGTGTGTTGTTAGTTACCTTTTGTGTGTGGTGTGTGTGTGCGTGCTGTGTGCAGTGTGTGTGTGTGTGTGTGTATGTGTGTGTGTGTGTGTGTGTGTGTGTGTGTGTGGTGTGTGTGTGTGTGTGTGTATGTGGGTGTGTGTGGTTGATGTGGTGTGTTTGTGCTGTGATGTTGTGTGTAGTGTGTGTGTGTTGTATTGTGTGTCCCAGTCTTTGTAATGGGTCCATGTGTGCTCGTTCCTGTTCTTGATTGTGTGTTTGTGCTGTGTGTGGCGGTGTGTGGGTTGTGTGTGGTATGTGTGTGTGTGTTGTGTGTGTGTGTGTTGGTGTGGGTGTCGTGTGTGTGATGATTGTGTGTGTATGTGGTGTGTGTTTGTGTGTGTCGTTTGTGTGTGTGCTATGTGTGTGTATGTGTGTGTGTGTATGTCGTGTGTGTGTGGGGGTGTGTGTGTGTGTGTTTTGTGTGTGTTGTATGTGTTCTGTGTGTGTGATGTGTGTTATGTGTGTGTGTGTGAGTGTGTGTATGTGTGTGTTTTGTGTGTGTGGATGTGTTGTGTGTGTAGTGTGTGTTGGGTGTGTGTGTGTGTGTGTGTAGTGTGTGTGTGGGTTGTGTGTGTGTGTTGTGTGTGGTGTGTGTGCTATGTGTGTGTGTGTGTTTTTTTTGTGTGGTGTGTGAGTTGTATGTGTGTGTGTGTGTGGTGTATGTGTGTGTTGTGTGTGTGAATGTGTTGTGTATTGTGTGTGTGTGTGTTATGTGTGGTGTAGTTGTGTGTGTGTGTGTGTGGTTGCTGTGTGTATGTGTGTGTTTGTATGTGTCGTGTGTGTGTGTGTGATGTTGTGTGGGTTTTGTGTGTGTGTTTGTGTGTGTTGTGTTGTGTATGTGTGTGAGCTGTGTAGTGTTGTATGTGTGTGTATGTGTGTGTATGTGGTGTGTGTATGTGTGTGTGTTGTGTGTGTTGGGTGTGTAGTTGTGTGTGTTGTGTGTGATGTGTGTGTGTGTTGTGTGTGTGTGTGTGTGTGTGTGTGTGTGGGTATGTGTGTGTGTGGTGCTGTGTGTTTTGTGTGTGTGTGTTGTGTGTGTGTGTGTGTGTGTCGTGTGTTTGTGTGTGTGTGTATGTGTGTGATGTGTGTGTGTGTGTGTGTGTGTGTGTGTAATGTGTTGTGTGTGTGTGTGTGTATGTGTGTGTTGTGTGTGTGTGGCGTTATGTGTGTGTGTGTGTGTATGTGTGTGGGTTGTGTGTGTATGTCGTGTTGTGTGTGTGTATGTGTGTGTGTGTGTGTGTGTATGTGTGTGTCGTGTGCAGTGTGTGTGCGGTTTTGTTGTAATTACAAGTTTTTAGGACGGATTATATGGTTTGTTGTTTTTTTCTTGTAGTACCTGAACAAAGAAATCCTCTATTCATTGTCTGGGCAGGTGTGGCGGTTGTTGCAGGTGTGGCAGGTGGTGTTACTGGGGTGGCTGGTTGTTCTTGTTAGCAGGAGTTGCTGGTTTGTGTGGCAGGTTGTTACAGGTGTGGCAGGTGTTTGCAGGTGTGACAGGTTCTACAGGTGTGGCAGGTGTTGCAGTTTGTGGCAGGTGTTACAGTTAATGTCGTGGAGGTAGTGTAGCAGGTGTTGCAGGTGTGGCAGGTGTTTCAGGTGTTTGTGGCAGGGTTGCTGGTGTGACAGGTGTTACAGGTGTGGCTGGTGTTGCAGGTGTTTGCAGGTGTGGCAGGTGTTTCTGGTTGTTGGCAGTGTAGCAGGTGTTGCAGGTCTTGTGGCAGTTGTTACAGGTTGTGGCAGGTGTAGCAGGCTGTGTCTGTAGGTGGGGAAAGGTGTTGAAGGTTGTGGCAGGTGTTACAGGTGTGGCTGGTGTTCGATGGTGTTGCTGGTGTGCTGGTGTTTCAGGTCGTGGCTAGGTGTTGCAGGTGTGGCTGGTGTTACGGTGTGGCAGGGTGTTTGATGGTGCTTGCAGGTGTGGCTGGTGTTTATGGTTCTGGGCTGGATAGTGGCTGGTGTTGAAGGTGTGGATGGGGGTACTGGCTTTGGAGGTATGAGGGGTTTGCTGGTGTGGCTGGTGTTCAGGTAAAGCTTGTGGCAAGGGTTACGGTGTGGCAGGTGGTGTTGCAAGATGTTGCAGGTTGTAGGCAGGGGTTGCAGGTGTGGCAAGTGTGGCAGGTGTTGCTGATGTTGCAGGTGTGGATGTGTGGCAGGTTGTAGCTGGTGTGGTTATGAGTGTGCTGTAGATGTTGGCAGATGTGTACAGTGGTGGCTGGTGTTAAGGTTGTGGCAGGTGGTGCTGCAGTTTGTGGTAGGTGTGGCAGGTGTTGCAGGTGTGGTAGGTTGTTGCAGATGTTGCAGGTGTGGCAGGTTTGTTAAGGTGTGGCTGGGTGTGTAGCAGGTGTTGCTGTGTTGTAGGTGTGGGCCAGGTTTTGCAGATGTTGTAGGGTGTGGGCAGTACTGTTGCGAACTACTGTGAGCATGATGGTTCTTGCCCCAAACCCAACAGCATGGAATAAAGCAGCTGTTCATATATTGCAGCTTGAAACCGTGTCTGACAGTTGAGTACATGTTGTAGCAGGAGAGGGAGTGAGGTGGGACAGGTGTGCGAAGGAGAGAGGTGGAGAAACACAGTGGAATTGTATCCTTGGCTTGAATGAGTGTGAGTGGAGAGCCCGTCCCCACGTTTGAGGAGAGGGAGTGAGGAAGGAGGTGGATTGAGGGAGAAGGAGTAAGAGAATTGAGAGGTGGGGCGAGGGGTGGAGAGGAAAGGTGGGATTAGACGAGTGTAAGAGAGAAAAGGGAGTAACGGATGGAGGGGTTGGAGAGGGAAAATTACTGATGGTGGGTGAAAGAAAGAGGGAATGAGCGAGAGGAGAATTTAAAAAAATGAACGACGAAGATGTTGGCGTCTAAGGTTGAGAAGGAATCTTTGTACAAGAATTATGGGAAGAAACCAGGACCTACAGACCCGTCCTTACTGTCGTGGCTCTCGCCGCACCTCTCTATCCACACACAATTACTTTATTTGCGGTGATGCGCAAAGCGACCTTCTTGGTTACATGGTCTTAAATGCTCACAAAACTCCAAGGGCTGGCAGCAAGGAGACATGATGGTCATCGACATCATAAAGAGGAGCCTTGCTGCAGCTGGATGCCAGCCCGAGAGTGGGAGGGGAGGAGAGGAGCCCCACATACGAGCAGCCAAACAATATCACATTCCTGCGCAAACCGCCCCGTGGGATCACCATCTATCCTTGGAAAGAATGGCATCTTTTAGCATGGGTCTATACCTGAGTTGTCGACGCTGGCTGGACACTACACTCCGGCACAGTGTCGGACAACAGGACAGGAGCTGCGAATCACAGGGATGTTTACCAAGATCAGCAAGTACACAGGAACCATAAGCCTTCAATAGCAATTTGTCCATTTGGAAATCAGTGAACTTGAGTTCGGGACCCCCCAAAGAATGTCACAGTGTCTTCAAAAGAATCGGGTTCCAGAACTCACTGACGCATCTAGGGATCACATAAGGGACAGCCACTTACATGTTTCTGAGACCTCAGCTTGCCTTCATCCAGAGGGCAAATGTTTGCTACTTACTGGGTCACGTCATAGTTTCAGTGGGACGTGCTTATTGTATTCAATGTTTGTGATTTTTAATATTATATATATGTATGGTTGTTAAATCAATAAAAATACACAGCGACTGCGCCCGCGAATAAACTCGTTACTGTATGGTCCTCGGATCCACGAGTTATCACGCCTTGCCTCTACGCTGGGTTGCGTGCTCTTGTAAGGTTTTGGTGGTCCTGTTGGGTAAGAGCGTCGTGTGTTTTGCGTACTCACTATGAGGGGGGGGGGGGGTGGGGGTGCCGGGCCAAAACGAATGGTTCGAGTACTCGGCTGTCTCACTGTGTTGTTAATCATTAAATAACACTCTTTCGTGGTTACAATACTAATATATATTGCTGTTTGGAGGTAGTACACTCAATCGGGAAGTAGAATGAAATTGTTCAGATGGCGCCACAAACTACGTTTGTCCCTCAGGGATCACGTAAACACACCTAGCTCTGCTGGGGTGCTAGAGCTAGTTGCTGTGGGTTGTTGTAGCTGTGAGGGGTTTGTAGTAAGCTGTGGCGTGTAGTAGCTGTGGTTGTAGTAGCTGTGAGTGTAGGCTGTAGAGTTTTGTTAGTAGCTGTGGGTTTGATCGTAGCTGGGGTTGTAGTCGCTGTGTGTTGTGTAGATTGAGCGGTTTGTTGTAGCTTGTGGTGTAGGTCATAGCTATGGGTTTGGTGTAGCTGTGAGTGTAGTTGCTGTGGGTTGTAGAGCTGGGGGGTGTTCAAGTAGCTGTGGGTGTAGTAGCTGTGGGTTTTGTAGTAGCTAAGGGTGTTAGTAGTAGCTGTGAGTGCAGTAGCTTGTGTGTGTAGTAGCTGTGGGTGTAGTAGCGGTAGGTGTCGTAGGGGTGGGTTGTCGTAGCTCTGGGTGTAGTTTTTTGCTACTTAATATTGTTTTAGGGTTGTTGGAGAAGACCCAGATGGTTGATGCAAATTTTCTCCTCTGCTTTCAAACAGTGATTTTAAGTACTTGTGGTCAGCCCAGTGCCTGGGGCGCGCCTGTGGTGGTAGTGGTGGTTGGGCGGGTCGGTTGTGGTGGTTAGGTGGTGGTGGTGGTGGTGGGTGGTTGTTGGTGGTGGGTGGTGGTGGTGGTTGTTTGGTGGTATTGGTGGTGTGGTTGGGTGGTGGTTATGGTGGTAGTGGTAGTGGTGGTGGTGGTGGTTGGTGAGGTGGTGGTGGGGGTGGTGGTGGTTTTGGTGTGGTGGTGGTGGTGGTGGTATTAGGTGGTAGTGGGGTGGTGGTGGTATTGGTGGTTGTGGTAGGTGGTGGTGGTGGTGGTGGTAGGTGGTGTGTGGTGCGTGGTTGGTCGGTGGTGGTGGTGGTGGTGTGGTGGTGGTGGTGGTGGTGTGGTGGTATTGGTTGGTATGGGTAGTGGGTGGTGCGTGGTGGTTGTGGTGGTGGTGGGTGGTGGTGGGTGGTGGTATTGGTAGGTAGTGGTAGTGGGTGGTGTGGTGGGGTGGTGGTGGATGGATATTGGTGGTAGTGGTTAGTGGTGGGGGGGGTGGTGTCGATGGTGGTGGTGGTGGATGGTGGTGGTGGTGTTGGTGGTGGGTGGTGGTGGTGGTGGTGGTGGTTGGGGGTGGTGGTGGTTTGGTGGTTAAGTGGTAGTGGTGGTGGTGGTGAGTGGTGGTGGTGGTGGGTGGTGGTGGTGGTGTGTGGGGTGATGGTGGTTGATGGTGGTGGTGGTATTGGTGGTAGTGGTAGTGGTGGTGGTGGTGGTGTGGTGGTGATGGTGGTAGTGGTCGGTGGTGGTGATGGTGGTTGGTGGTGATGATGATGGTGATGGTGGTGGTTGGTGGGTGGTGGCAGCTTTTTTAACACCAGCACTCTGTGTATCCTAGAATTTTGTTAGTGTCACATTACGTCTAGACACTGTCTAGTTAGTAGTGTCAAATTACTGTACTAGGAACTGTCCTGGTAGTAGTGCCAAATTACAGTAGAGAACGTCCTAGTTAGTTAGTGAATGCCCACATTACATGTCTAGAAACTGTCTGTAGTAGTGCAACATACAGTCTAGGAGAACTGTCCTAGTTTGTTGATGCCAACATTACTGTCTAGAACGGTCCTAGTCCTAGTAAGTGTCGCCACATGTACAGGTCTAGAACCTGTCCTAGTTTAGTAGTTGCCACATTACAGTCTAGATCTCGCTAATAGTTTGTAGTGCCACATTACTGTCTAGAAACTGTCCTAGTTAGTTGTGTCCACATTACTGTCTAGAACTGTCATAGTTAGTTGTTGCCACATTTACTGTCTAGAAAAACTGTCCTAGTTAAGTAGTTGCCAATTACTGTCTAGAACTGTCCTAGTTTAGTGCCACATTACTGTCTAGAACTGTCATAGTAGTAGTGCCACATATTACTGTCTAGAACTGTCCTAGTTAAGTAGTGCCACATTACTGTCTAGAACTGTCTAGTTGTAGTGCCACATTTACTGTCTAGAACTTCCGTGTCAGCAGTGACCACATCACTACCTCTCTCACCATGCTCTTCTACAGTAACCATCATTAAGAATTTCATATCAACTGATTTCAGTGATTGCAATAGGATTGGGGTTGTCATCTTTTACTCTACATTTCAGTTTCACTGGCCCTTTTTTGCCCCGTCGAATGTTGCGTATTGTTGTATGGGTGAAAGTGTGATCATACGAAAGACAGGTCACAGGGTTGACCACATTTTCGAACACTGTTTTATGTGTCTCGGTTCCAGGTGTTCGATTTTGACTGTACACACTGAAATTGCCATACTTGTTCCTCTTATCCGAGGATTGATAGGTAAATGGTCCAGAATGCAACTAATGGTGAAGTTTTATTGTGGCAAGCGTTTCGCTCTCCTGAAGCTTTGTCAAAATGTTATCGTCGTTAGGACAGCACCTGTCAACACTTTACGAATCTTGGTTTGCAGTGTGTAAATCCAGATCAACTCTAAGCTAGATTCTTTCCTGTTTTCCTCTGTAGTCAATTTTTCCCGTCTGTTCTCATTTTTTCCCCTATGTACTCACTTCGAGCATGTCTTTTCTCTGCTGGTCTTGTTTTGGCTTCATTCTTTGCTATGATATACATGAATTTTTTAACTAATTGTTCGTTTATTTTACCTCCTGGTTTTTTCTTGTTTGTTCTATTGCAACATTTCCGCCCCAGTTAACTTCGTTGTCTCATTTATATGTATTTTTTTTCACTCGGCTCAGAATCTCCTCTTCTACCAAAATGGTTTTCGTTGTGGTTCCATGATTTTGTTTTTGTCAGCTGTTCAATAACTCCTCTCCTCTACCTTTTTATCCCACCTCCCCTTCCTTCCCTCATCCTTCCCATTAGTCAGTCCTCACTCCTCTTACTCATTCTTCTCCTATTCTCCTCTTCTTTCTTCCCCATTTATTAAAACATATTTCTCTCTGATTTCCGTATGGATGTATATAATTTTTCTTCACTCTATTACCTTGTTTTTAGAAGACAAAAAGATCAAAACAGGTTATAACTAAGAAAAGCATTTCAGCCTGCGTTGGAGCTCCAGGATGACACAACCTGACAGTTCCAGAAGAAAAAGTAAATAAACGGGTGTGAATGTTACAGGAATGACAGTTTGATGTTTTGAGTTGATCTGTCACTCTTACTATTGTGATATGAAAACGCAGATAAGACATGTTTTTGGAGTATAAACTTTCAATATGAAAGCATTGGTGGTGTTGTAGTGCCAGGCTCAGGCTTGGTTACACGTACTGGCTGGTTTTGTTGTAGTGGCCAGGCTCAGGATAGTTTAACAAGTTCTAGGTGCGTTATCTGTTGTGTTGTAGTGGCCAGGGCTCTGGCTTGGTTACTAGTACTGGCTGGGTTGTAGTGGCTGGCTCAGGCTTGGTTACAGAGTCTGGCTGGTGTTGTAGTGGCCAGGCTCAGGCTTGGTTACAAGTACTGGTGGTGTTGTAGTGGCCAGGCTCAGCGATTGGTTACAAGTATGGTGGATGTTGTAGGTGGCCAGGCATCAGCGCTTGGTGACAGTAACTGGCTGGTGTCTGTTTAGTGCGCCAGGATCAGGCTTGGTTTACCAAAGTACTGTCTGGTGTTTATTTTGTTGTGGCCAGATCAGGGCATGGTTAAAAGTACTGGCTGGTGTTGTTGTGGCCAGGCTCAGGCTTGGTTCTAGTACTGGCTGGTGTTGTAGTGGCCAGGCTCAGGTTGGTTACAAGTACTGGCCTGGTGTTTGTAGTGGCCAGCTCAGGCTTGTTTACTATACTGGCTGGTTGTTGTAGTGGCCAGGTAGGCTTGGTTACAATATGTACTGGCTGGTGTTGGTAGTGGCAGGATCCGGCTTCTTGGTTACAAACGTACTGGCTGGTGTTGTGTGGCCAGGCTCGGCTTGGTTACATGTACTGGCCTGGTGTTGTTGGGGCCAGGTCTGCGCTTGTTTACATGTTAAGGCTGGTGTTGTAGTGGCCCAGGCTCAGGATTGGTTACATAGTACTGGCTGGTGTTGGTTAGATTGGCCCAGGTCCTCTGGCTTGGTTAAAAGTACTGGCTGGTTTTGTAGTGGGCCAAGGCATCAGGCATTGGTTACAAGTACTGGTGGTGTTGTAGTGGCCGGGCTCAGGCTTGGTTACAAGTACTGGCTGGTGTTGGGTGGCCAGGCTTCTGGCTTGGTTAATAGTACTGGCTGGTGTTGTAGTGGCAGGCTCAGGGCTGGCTACAAGTATGGATGGTGTTGTAGTGGCCAGGCTCCAGGGTTGGTTACAAGTACTGGTGGTGTTGTTGTGGCCAGGCTCAGGCTTGGTTTAAAGTTATGGCTGGTGTTGTACGGTGGGCAGGCTCAGGCTTGGTTACATGTACTGGCTGGTGTGGGACGTGGCCAGGGCTCTCAGGACTTGGTTACAAGTACTGGTGGTGTTGTTAGTCGGCCAGGCTCAGGCTTGGTTAAATGTACTGGCTGGTAATTTGGCAGGACACACTGATGATGATCAGAATGAATACGACACTATCGTGGACACTGTCTTAGTGTTTATTATCCATCTATAATTGAGTATATAGAGATAAAACAGTATATTAACCTATGTGACGCTAAAGATTTCTTTTTAATGAAAATAGATTAAAGATGTTTTATAGCAAATTTCCTACATTTGGATTGTTGCAGTTTAGTGACTTTTGGGTGTCCAGTTTCCCTGGTTCTTTTGTGTAGCCATATGCTGTAACAGAGAGGGATACAACATGGATATATGGATTCACTGGATGAATATCGTTCTTTCCAACACACCGTCCATCTCCCACCCAAACCGAGGTACGGTGAACTCCCCCCCCCTCAAAAAATAAAAGGAAACCCTTTTCAGCATCATTCGATCAGTGGATATATGGTGCACAATAAAATGTATAGGTTTCGTCGGGCAAAATTTGAGGAAAAAAAAAAATCTTTCCCGCAGTGATGAAAGCTTTTAAGCTTGTCAAGCACTACGTTATTGAATACCAAGTTGCTTGTCATATCAGCTTTCCATTGATTTCGTGGACGGTGGTAACCACGCTGCAACCCATCTGGCACTGAAAGAGAGAGAGAGAGAGAAGAGGAGACGAGAGAGAGTGAGGTGGAGTGGAGATGAGAAGCGAGAGAGGAGAGGATGAGAGGCGAGTCCGAGGAGGAGAGAGAGGAGATGAGAGTGAGAGAGAGATGGAGTTGAGGTGAAGTGCGGAGAGAGAGGAGGAGAAGAGAGGTGAGAGACAGTGACAGAGAGAGAGAGAAGAGAGGTAGAGAGAGAGGGAAGAAGAGAGAGAGAGTAGGGAGAGAGGAGATGAGAAGAAGATAGACGTAGAGAGAGAGTTGAGACGTGACAGTGAGAGTGTGACGAGGGAGTGAGAGAGAGCTGACATTGCTGGGCCCACAGACAAGCTCCATCGTCATCCTGTTTTTTATAATTGTTTCGTCTCATAACAATAAAAATGCATTTTTATTGAGCTGATGTTGGTACAGCTCTTGCTTGATTAAATAAAGCTTGGTTCCCTACCTTAAACATTGTAAAACCCTGGTATAAAAACACCACACCACGATACTCACCCCACCACGATACTCCACCCCACCACGATACTCCAACCCACCCAAGATACCACCACACACCCTATATCTCCTGTGAACTTTATTGCAAACCTACAAGCCTCCCTCTGGTTGACCTTCACACCGCAAAATAGACAAGAAATTCTTAACGCTATTTGGGCTTTTGTCCCAGTAAGTTTCTGCAAGGGTTTGTGGATATACCCACAAGGGACAAAATTCTTCTTTGATGTAAGGAACCTAATTGTTCCAACTACTGCCCACCACAAGATTGCATTCCAGAAGAATTTTGTTGCAAGCCAGGTTGGAAAAATTTCAGATAAATTGAAGGAGATCCTTTAATCCTGTGTATATGTGGATTCAGCTGCGAGCTACAGGGGAAGAGGTTATTCAAGAAGTCCTTACTCAGGGACTCCTGTCCAAAGATCATGACTGCCTCTTGGGCAGGATGCTGTTGTAAAGTTGACAGTAAGTTAATCAATAAAAGGAAGCACTTCATGAGCTCCTCTAATCATTTACATAACCTACACAGTATTGTAGAAGGCCAGTGCAGCCGTGATTCAAGTGACTAAGCTTGCCTCAAGATGATGGTGTGGACAACTATTGACAAAAGACTGGAAGTCCACCCTGAGCTTAATCAGGGGTAATTAACTGGTGGAATTTTTGCCTCATCGCTAAGGTACCACTGACTGAACAGAGTTCCAATACACTACCTTTGGATTCTAACTCTAATTCATCTGTCCTCCAACAGCAGGAAAAAAAATCCTTTACTGCAACGAGGGAAGCCTTGGTATCTGGTTTTTTGCTCCTTCACCTGTCATCTCTGCTTCTCCAATGGCCAGTTCACACTTGGACAGAGCACATACTTCTTGTCTCCTACACCTGCCAGCACTACCATGCACGACTATATTCCAGTATCTGGTAGCAGGTGATCATCAGCATGTTCTGAGCCAGGAGTTTCTCCACCAGTGATGGGGGTGTTTTTGTTATGGGTTCAGATCATACTGCTATGATTCCTTCGCGACATTTTGGTACGTTCTGATGGGGACAATCTGTCCACGCTGATCTGGTTGTGGTACGGGGGGAAACTGCTGGGGTGGATGTGGTCGTGGTGGTAGGTTGACATCTACAGGCGGTTCACCCTCCCACTACAGTTCCAGCGGCTGAATCTGAGACAGTTCTGCAAATCTCCAGGTGGTGCTGCAACCATATACTAGTCCACCCTACCAGGCACCTAGCGCTGTGCTCTCGCTGTCACCGGAAGGGGCACCATGCCAATCAACTGCCTGCGAGATACCAGGTGTAATTACTGCTACAAGAAAGGACATCTTGGAGGACCAGTGGTCGGAAGAAAAAGGAAACTTGACAGACAGCGGCCTCCTGTTTAGGGTGACCTGTTCTCACAGACAACAGCAGGATCTTGTTTTGGTGAACAACTCTCAATCGTCTACCAACCTTAGCTACTTCCTGTAGCCCAGCCCTCAGCTGGGTGGTATTGTGCCGTTTACAAGGCCACAGACTTACATCCCTGCAGCTGCCTCTGTACCCTGCCTCTCCATGGGCAGGCACCTTACATTCCCTACACACCACACCACCCTCAAAGCTGACCAATTCTTCATGAGGTAGGCCAGTCTATCAGCATCCTGTCGGCCAAACATTTGAGGTTTCTTACTAATGTGGAGAGTCTCAAAAGTTCTTGTGCGAACACTTCGTCGTCACGACATGGTAGCTGTTGTTGAAACATTTTTTTGGATGACAGAGCTCCAGAAAAATTTGCAAGATTTTGCTGGATACACTAATGGATGAGGAAGGAGAAGGCAAGGGCAAGGGGAAGGTGTTGCTGTGTGATTCTCATATATAAGTGTGTTCCTTGCACAGCACACTTTGATGTTGCCACCCCTACACATCTGAAATGAAGTTCTTCAAGCTCTGTATAAACACTAGTTCCTCGGTATTAGCATGCGGCAATGTACAGTACATCAGTTGGCTAACATACAAGGTCGACGAGCCAGCCATCGTGCTGACGATGCCAGCCATCGTGCTGACGAGACCAGCCATCGTGCTGGCTTCACACACTCAAAATTTTATGCAAAATAAGTTAATTTGACTTGTTCTCGTTATGCCTAATTTATATCGGAAAATTGCACGCATGGTAGTGCTGCTGTGTTACTCAGTTAGGAGGGGAAAATCTGTATGTGGAATTTTGTGTGTACTGCTCTATGAACACGGAGGATCGAGCCTTCAGTCACTCCTGCTGGTGAATGATCTATGATTTGTGAATGCTGTATGTAAATTATTTGCAATATTTATTAAGCAGAAGACATGATGCAGCTATTTGATTCAAAATTAATACAAAGGCACAATGCCGTGGCTGGTCGCTGGAGAGAGAAGCGTTTGATAACTTCCCGGTCTCAGTTAAATCTTCAACTAGGCATCACGGTGGTGTTATTCCTTAGACGCTTCGGGGAACCAGAGGTCGCGTTGACGCTACATGGACATCGTTGTTTAAGAAACGCTTCGCTGACACAGTTGGCTTCTTCAGTCGAATGCAGAGGTGGTTAAGACTGGAGACAGAGGCACGATAGGAAGGAGAGACACAGAGGAAGTTGTAGTATAAATAAGGTCTTCTTTCGTTATGCAACTGTTTGTTCTTCCTCTTTGTTACATCAATGTTCTTAAAACTTTAGCTTACATATTAAATCGTGGTCTATCCACATTAACATGTGGACTATGCCACATTACTCGTGGACTATGCAGCATTAACATCGTGGTCATCATGCCAGCATTAACATCGTGGTCATCATGCCAGCATTAACATCGTGGTCATCATGCCAGCATTAACATCGTGGACATCAGCAGATTAACACGTGGACATCATGCCAGCATTAACATCGTGGACATCATGCCAGCATTAACATCGTGGTCATCATGCCAGCATTAACATCGTGGTCATCATGCCAGCATTAACATCGTGGTCATCATGCCAGCATTAACATCGTGGTCATCATGCCAGCATTAACATCGTGGTCATCATGCTCAACATAATCAGCGACTGTGATACACACGCACGTGATCCTCACACCAGCATCTGTGGGTTTGAAGGCGATCTGAATAGGTGTTCACTATTTATTATATAAAATGGGCGAACTGAAACTTACACATTTCAAAGTGTCGTGACTTACTTTATTTAAGTAAAGTCCACAAAAGGTGAAATTTTGAGAGCCTTTCCTCTGCAAAACGCGACACATCTCGAAACCCACAGAACTTGACAGTTTTTTAAACCATTCACATCACACAGAAACTAAACTACATCACTCTGTTTCCTAACAATTCTGAGCTAAATTATCATGGATCACCACAAGAGAGACATACCAGGGATCCCACTAAGGCGTATCTTCTTTAGAAGAGGCAGCGTCCCTCACGGTCTAGCAAACATTCTACCTAAACACATTTCCTAACTCTTAAGTACCAGCAGCCCTTATATTAGTGTTGCATTCGCAACACTAATATAAGGAATAAGAAACCCTCGCAGTACGGAAGTGACTTCCATCCTTCGTCAAGGTACTCACTTCATAACCTGTTGATTCCTGACACCTGAAAATTGATGGCTTACATCATTTATATATTTCTGCCAACTATATGTAGACCTCATTGAACTATGCGACAACTTCCAACGTCACTTCGTTCCTCCTTCGAAGCTCCTTCTTGCATCACAACTTCAACTGTCCTATGGAGTTTCCCTATGAGCGCAGTGCTAGCGAACCTCGGTACAGAGCATATTGAAGCTGAATGTGAGTACCCTTTCTTCACTTGGCTTCACTGTGTGGACGATATACTTACCCTCACGCTTGGCTTAAATTTTGTGGAGACATACTTACCCTCTCTTCTCACCTAATCTTTTTGTTACCTCACTCAACCTTTTTCTTTCCCGTATTCACTTTTAATTTTCTTCTTTTACATACCTAACCCCAAAATTTATCCCCAAACTCTGCAACTTCTTTCAGAAATTTCCCAAGAGCGTGAGGACGACATACTTACCCCACACTGGTTCCTGTGAGGACGACATACTTACCCCCACACTTGGTTCGCTGTGAGGACGACATACTTACCCTCACCTTTACTTCATTGTGGACGAATACTTACCCTCAGCTTGGCTTCACTGTGTGGGAAAATACTTACCCTCCCTTGGTTTTGCGTGGGACGACATATTTCCCCCATTCGTTCACTTGTGGAGACATACTTGCCCTCCACTTGATTCATGGGGACGACATACTTACCCCCACCCCTTGGCTTTTGTGAAGACACTACTTACCCCAACTTGGTTCGCTGTGGGGACGCATATTCCCTCACACTTGGGTTTTACTATGGGGACGATTACTTACCTCAAACTTGGCTTCACTGTGTGGACGACATACTTGCCTCCAAATTTGGGTTACTGGTGGACGACATATTACCCTACACTTGGCTTTACTGTGTGGACGACATATTTTCCCCACACTTGGCTTTCCCGTTGGAGATATACTTTTCCCTCACCTTGGGTTCATGTGTGGCACAACTTGCCCTCACCTTGGGGTTCACTGTGGGAGAAATTACTTACCCCCCAAAACTTGGCTTCACTGTGTGGCGCATATTTCCCTCACACTTGGCTTCACTGTGTGGACGACATACTTACCCTCACACTTGGCTTCACTGTGTGGACGACATACTTACCCTCACACTTGGCTTCACTGTGTGGACGACATACTTACCCTCACACTTGGCTTCACTGTGTGGACGACATACTTACCCTCACACAGAGAACATTTCACGTCTCGACTTTCCAATAGAAACTCAACTAGACAAAGTTTCCGTGTTATTTACACTTGAGGAAGAACCCAACGATACACTTCCTCTCCTCGATACTGTACCTTGCAAAACTGACGACGGTTTTGTTTCAAAGGTTATCGAAAACTCGCCAAAAATTATTACTATTATTAAAAATATTATTATTAATGCACCAGGACACTTAATCATTCTACATCACAATAAGGAAAAAATCATATTAGATCCCCAGAGAGTTTTTCATTCCAACTCTGACCCTCTGTTTACAAGTCTTCCCATTAAAACAGAGCAAGGGTGGAAGGGTAAGCCAGCGGAAGGCCTCGGCCAGATGATCAAAAGTTCCAGCGTCAGGAGACACTTGTCCTGTTTCCTGACATACCTTACCTAACCTAATCTGATTCGCTGCTGCTGTCAGTCATAACACTATATGAGGTTGCAGTTTATTAATGTTTTAAATGTGATTAGAACCCGTAAATAAAATATATATACATAGATCTGTTGTCTCCATTAACTGCATGTTATCATGTAAGAGTTATAGTCAAGTCTATGTACAAAAGACTAAGAAATTAGGTTTTTTGAAAACAATCCTTCGTATTTTACAACTCTTAATGACCACTTCTGTGAGGGCTGAGGGACTGATCACCTCAAAATTGCCTCCCCATTTCTGCGATCTCCAGTGTTATAATCGCTTAAATGTGACTGAAGAAGCCTGCTGCACAGGCGTAACATTTCCGCAATAAAGATGTCTAAGATATGCACATGTGTCTCACTTCTCAACTTGTTGGTACTGTGTGTTATATAATACCTGGGAACTTAAGTTGTGAACAACTATTAGTGAATAAACAGAAGAGTGGACGGGGGCGCTGACCCCTCTCCGTCCACTCTTCAGTCATGAGAAGGGTTGACTAAGGGACGTCATGTGAAGGGTTAGGAGAGGTAGGAGCGTAAGTGTGTGTTGTAAACACAGCTGTGATGTATGACGCACTCAACCTAAGATAACATGTACAAAGGAAGTCATAACAATGTGCAGGTGAAACACGACTTTATGGCACTTCTACGAGGGTGCCAGCCACGAGGGTGCCAACCATGAGGGTACCAACCACGATGGTGCCATCCACTGGGGTGCTATCCACGAGGGTATCATCCACGAGGGTGCCAGCTACGAGGTTGCCAGCCACGAAGGAGCCAGCCATGAGGATGCCAGCTATGAAGATGCTAACCACGAGGGTGCCAGCCACGAGGGTGCCAACCACGACGGGGACGGCTGATAGGTGGATAGGCCAACTATCAGAAAATTACATATATTTATCCATTCACATGCCCACAGAACCACATACATACACACACACACACACACACACACACACACACACACACACACACACACACACACACACACATAGGGCCAGGAGCTGTGAATGCCTGAACAGCAACTCTGAACCGACCCCTGCAACCACAAATAGACAATCACATTGAAATTGTTACAAAAACAAGTTTGATATAGATCGAACGTTCAAACCTTCCGAACTCCCAGATCTAATACCCACACAAACTAAGATATATATATATATACATATATATATATATATATATATATATATATATATATATATATATATATATATATATATATATATATATATATATATATATATATATATATATATATAATACTAATACGGTGCCATGACATTCGTGACGTCACTGGTTAAATGTAAACATACTGTGACGTCAGCAGAGAGATGTGACTGCATGATCAACATGCAGGTTGAAGCCTCTAACAACCAGGTTGATCATCAAAAGATTAAGAAAACAAAGCTTTTTAAGTTTAAGTAAATGTGTACATGAGCGAAAATTTTTACTTACCATAATAACAACTGTTCAGAATTATTAATATAGTCAATTTAAATGAACAGGCGAAAAAATAATTTTTTATTTTATTAATTTTATTATTATTATTTTTTTATTATTATTATTATTTTATTATTATTTTTTTTTTTCACACTGGCCGATTCCCACCAAGGCAGGGTGGCCCGAAAAAGAAAAACTTTCACCATCATTCACTCCATCACTGTCTTGCCAGAAGGGTGCTTTACACTACAGTTTTTAAACTGCAACATAAACACCCCTCCTTCAGAGTGCAGGCACTGTACTTCCCATCTCCAGGACTCAAGTCCGGCCTGCCGGTTTCCCTGAACCCCTTCATAAATGTTACTTTGCTCACACTCCAACAGCACTCTAAGTATTAAAAACCCTTTGTCTTCATTCACTCCTGTCAAATACGCTCACGCATGCTTGCTGGAAGTCCAAGCCCCTCGCACACAAAACCTCCTTTATTCCCTCCCTCCAACCTTTCCTAGGCCGACCCCTACCCCGCCTTCCTTCCACTACAGATTTATACGCTCTCGAAGGTAGAAATGTTGCAGTTTGGAGAATCATCTAAACTGCTTCAGGGAAGACGGTGATTGAGTGAATGATGGTGAAAAGATTTCCTCATCGTCGAGTCACCCCACCTGGGTGAGAGACGACCACAGTGTTAAAAAATTACAGACAGTTAATTACAACAACTCCGTGAGGTTAATTACGAGAAATAACCTACACAAAGCATTATATTTATAGTGAATGGGACTTATATTTGGTGTGTGGGTGGGCTGGTTAGTGCAGAAAGGGGGGGTGGGTGGGTGGGTATATGGGTGGGTAGGAAAACCCAGCACCTGTGTCACAACACATGTCTCTACAAAGGTAAAAAGGACCAGCAATAATTTCCCGCCGGCTGGTCCTCCTTCAGGGAACATGACCTTTTGTTGTTATTCTGCTGTGGAGGATTATCAGGAGGACCAGGAAGGTCTGAGAGAGAGGGGAGAGGAGAGAGAGGAGAGGAGAGAGAGAGAGAGAGAGAAGAGAGAAGAGAGGGGAGAGAGAGAGAGAGGGGAGAGAGAGAGAGAGAGAAAGCATAAGAATAATGTGAAGAAGAGAGAGAAATTTAATTTATACTTGGTTTTTCTTAGAACATTCCTCTCCCCCCTCTCTCTCCCCTCTCTCTCTCTCTCTCTCTTCTCCTTTTCCTCTCTCTCTCTCTCTCTTCTCTTTTCTCTCTCTCTCTCTCTCTTTTCTCCTCTCTCCTCTTTTCTCTCTTACACTTTTGACTGACAACATTTTATGTGTGCCCCTCACACTGGCTTTGAGCAAAATGATTCAGAAGAACATAGAAAAAAAGGGAGAGAGGGAGAGAGAAGAGGGGGTGGGGAAGGGAGGGAAAGTATGAAGGAGAGGAAGGGGGAAGGGAGAGAGAGAGAGAGAGAGAGGGAGAGAGAGAGAGAGAGGGACGGACGGAGGGATGGAGGTAGGGAGAGAACACACAGACACAAATATTTTATGTCATGACGATTCCCTACAATATTTCCTGGTTGAACTTAGGAAGAAAATACTAAACTAAACTTTAACTCAGTGGAGGAGAGGAGCTCGGAAGGAGATATGATTACGACGTACAAGATACTCAGAGAAGTCGATATAGCAGATAAGAGGTAAAACAATGGAAGGGCCCAGGAATAAATGGGCATAGCTGGAAAAGTTAAAGACGCAGGTGAGTCACAGGGGATGTCAGGAAGTATTTCTTCAGTATAAGGCTTGTTAGGGTATAGGAACGAACTGAATGAGCAACGGGTACTGGAGTTTTACGACACACTCGCCATAGGTTTAAACCTCACCTGTTCCCTGGTTTGTTTGCAATCGTTCTATCACGATTTCGTGAGTCGTGAGTATAGACGACAGGAGCCCATCAATCCATGAAGAATAACGTGAGTAACAGAGATGCCGGCCCAGTAGCTGTGATTCGAACCACTACTACCACAACTAGGTCAGAACAGATGCTCCACACACAGGTGCTTATAGTGCTTGCAGCTACAGCCATCAGACCAGATCTGGTCTACCTTGATCATCTCACTAGAGAATTGTCGACTTCGACGAAATGTCGACTGCGCTTAAAATGTTAATAAAAATATTATTAACATTTCCTGCGCCAAAGAGATCAGAAAAGATATCTCTCTTTATCTAGATATCAGTTTATTTTGGTTTTTGGAAAGTTGTGTGAGTGTAGCGATAGTAATCTCAGTCGTAAAATTGAAGGCATTAGAGGTCAGTTCAGTCACGGTAAACGTAAGATGGTGTAGCCTCGTGTACGACCTTTCAGTACTGGTCCATTGATGGAAGAGACAGTAAGATCACTGGATGGTAGATGGAAGAGACAGTGAGATCACAAGATGGTAGATGGAAGAGAGAGTGAGATCACAAGATGGTAGATGGAAGAGACAGTGAGATCACAAGATGGTAGATGGAAGAGACAGTGAGATCACAAGATGGTAGATGGAAAAGACAGTGAGATCACAAGATGGTAGATGGAAGAGACAGTGAGATCACAAGATGGTAGATGGAAGAGACAGTGAGATCACAAGATGGTAGATGGAAGAGACAGTGAGATCACAAGATGGTAGATAGGTGGAAAATACAGATTCCAAGATGGTAGATAAATGGAAGATACAGTCAGACCACAAGGTGGTATATAGATGGCAGAGACAGTAAGAACATAAGATAGAACACAGATGGAAGATACAGTAAGACCACAAGATACATGATAGATGGAAGATACAGTAAGACCACAAGATACATGATAGATGGAAGGGACAGTAAGAACACTGACCTTATAGGTAACTGTAACTCCACTACCGTGGATCTGGTATCTGCAAAATCTTACTTACTGCAATAACAGCATCTTCCCAGATCGTGTCAGGATCAGAGATGAGTCACAGTGCTTCACCTTCTACACTTCTCAAGACCCTACCCACAGCCTGGGAGGCATGCAGTCCCTGCTAGTGGTCTTAACTTAAGGTAAAATAAGGGTAAGAGTAAACCTGTGCATTGTTTACAGTCTTGCAGCCTCTGTTTTGCAAGACATATGAGATGCACTTAAGATTTGTCAGTAACTTGGCAGCCTTGACTGCAGCGTTCACCCCGTGATTCTTCATTGTCGATGGATATTAACTTTGCCTCTCAAGACATAAAGTTTCTTTACAGTGTGTTGCATCTCTCTCTCTCTCTCTCTCTTTCTCTCTCTCTCTCTCTCTCTCTCTCTCTCTCTCTCTCTCTCTCTCTCTCTCTCTCTCTCTCTCTCTCTCTCTCTCTCTCTCTCTCTCTCTCTCTCTCTCTCTCTCTCTCTCTCTCTCTCTCTCTCTCTCTCTCTCCTCTCTCTCTCTCTCTCTCTCTCTCTCCTCTCTCTCTCTCTCTCTCTCTCTCTCTCTCTCTCTCTCTCTTCTCCCTCTTTCTCGCTCTCTCTTCCTTGTCGGCGTAGGTTGTTTTGGTCTTGTATTTGTGATCAGGTGTATGTGTGTGTGTGTGTGTGTGTGTGTGTGTGTGTGTGTGTGTGTGTGTGTGTGTGTGTGTGTGTGTGTGTGTGTGTGTGTGGTCACATTTACCTCCCATGTGTGATATCTACTACATTATGGCTGCCTTACTCATGTGAGTACAGGTGAGGACAGTTGAGTACACTGGTATACTCCACTCCTGCGTCCTCGATGTCTTACTCGTTCACGAGTAATAACACAATATATACCAAATATTTCCCATCAAACGCACGAATATTTCATGAATGGTCGGGGTCACTTTAATATTAAATAGCGAGTGCTGTGCTCTTAAAATATTACCACGTTAATTGTAATACTACTAATATATCGGAAATGGCTGGTTAAATGTATTATATCTACAAATGGGGTAATATAGATACAAAATAAAATCTCTGCCGTAATTATTACAGTTCATTCTGACACTACACAGAAAATATCCTTCATTTCTCACTCCTAAAGAATGAACGTATCTGTTTCTCCAGGTTGATAATGAGACATTTGAGCAATGTTTGGATATTTTTGTACTGGAAACGTTTCGTTATGCTGCGGTTTCTTCAGTCCAATGCAGAGAAAAGTGGAAAATAAGGAGGAGTTTGAGGTAATCAGTCACTCAGCCTGGAGTCGACGTGTTCAATGCAGCATATTAGCGGAGATGTTGCTTATGTACTGCTGACAGATGAGGTGAAGCAGTGGTAGACGGAGTCACCAGTGAACAAAGCCACTTACCCCTTTACTCACACTGTTCAATGTTACCATGGACTTGTACTTCAAATATAGGTTAGATAAATACATGAGTGAAAGGGGTTGGATTTGAGTGGGACTTGCACATGAGTTAATAGGGTTATCAAAGTTTATTGTTTGGGTAGCATTAAAAATGGGTTGGGCAAATATTTTTGTAAGTGGGCTGGGTTTGAGAAGGCCTTGCCTAGTATGGCCCAGTATTCCTGCTGCAGTGTTCATCGTTTCTTACGTTCTTATGTTTCAGGTAGACTCATTCAGACAGCAGAATAAGCCACGGGATCCACTGCTTCAGTCAGGAGGATCAAATGTCTTTCCTCAAGCTATGTCAGTTCTCTGTACTCCAATAGGACATCCAGCAGCCTCTCTGAGGAATTCTTCGACTGTACACAGTGCCACAGCTAACTCACCCATCTCCCATGGTGGTCCCAGGTTGAATGTGCCACTAGTAGGCACTCCCTTATATACCTCCCTGCTTACCTAATTAAGAACGCCAGACCATAAGAAGGGAGGAGCACTGCAGCAAACCTACTGGACAAATAAAAAATTATCTGATATATGTTTCCTCTCTATGAACATGCGCATCTTGAAGTCTACCCATCAACCTTTTTTTTAACTTATATATTGTCCAACAATCACTGTCATTACACCCCATTCTAGGCAAGTCCAACTCACACCAAAATTGCAAAAGAATAATTGCATACTGCCATTACAAATGTTACATAAACACAAAAACAAATATTGAAACAGATAAACCTTGTCTAACTATTCTAAACATTATAACTTTTAGCTTCTAATTTTTATGAGTATATCATTTATGTTAAATATTCATAAATTATTTAATATATTAAAAACGTCAAGTATATGTTTTTAATGGTGACGTCTCAGGATCACCTGTGTAACAAGTTTCCTACAAACTTATGTTCTCCTTTTGTGTATCTGCTGAAGAGGACCTCAGCACGGGGTCGAAAAACACAGATCAATTAATCTTCTGAGTTTGTGTCTCAATGTGAGTTATTACTAAGAAATGACAAGGGTTCATTACAATCTAATTATTCATTATGACTAAATAAATTTTATTCATCTCAGTTCTCTACTTATCAGAGGACACTGTAAGTCTTCATTCACTTATACGAAAGAAGCATTAACGAGGAAAATAATAAAAAAACACTGATTATTTCTCACTGACATGTCTTGTACAAACCCTTATTTTAAACTCTAAATTTTTCGTATTCGATCTCTGCAATAACAAAAGCATCGTTCAGACTTCTCTGGTGTTGCTGCAAGACAACAACAGGGAAACAATCAGTGTTTACACTGCATTATACGAAACTAAGGCCGGTATATATAGACCGTTCATAGAGTGAATGTTAAAGAGGTATACAACACCGTCAGGTTGATAATTAAAACATAGGTGCAACAGTTAGGTATCTTAATTCCGAAACGTTTTGCCTCTATAGGCTGGAACATTGTTCCAGCCTATACAGCAAAAGTTTTCTCCAGGCTAAGGGACTAACCACCTCAAAACTACGTTTTCAAGGGTGATGGACTGATGACATCGTCTTTATATATCTACTGTTTCTACTCAGTCTTCTGTACTCGACTGAAGAAGCCTACTGTGTAGGCGAAACGTTTCGGAATAAGGATACCAAAGTGTTGCACAAGCGTCTTACCGTTCACAGACTGTTGCTTCCTGGCTCCTATACTACCTCTCGCCCACACTACCTCTCGCCCACACTACCTCTCGCCCACACTACCTCTCGCCCACACTACCTCTCGCCCACACTACCTCTCGCCCACACTACCTCTCGCCCACACTACCTCTCGCCACACTACCTCTCGCCCACACTACCTCTCGCCCACACTACCTCTCGCCCACACTACCTCTCGCCCACACTACCTCTCGCCCACACTACCTCTCGCCCACACTACCTCTCGCCCACACTACCTCTCGCCCACACTACCTCTCGCCCACACTACCTCTCGCCCACACTACTTCTCTAATACATTGTAAACATAATTTCACTAAAAGTTTAACATACATCTTAAATTGTAGCCTTGTTGACAACTCATGAGTAATAGATACCTCACTTGCTTACTCTTCTGGATGTCCCCCTGCTATGCCCTGGATGCTCCCCTGCTATGCCTTGGATGTTCTCCTGCTATGCCCTGGATGTTCCCCTGCTATGCCCTGGATGTTCCCCTGCTATGCCCTGGATGTTCCCCTGCTATGCCTTGGATGTTCTCCTGCTATGCCTTGGATGTTCCCCTGCTATGCCCTGGATGTTCCCCTGCTATGCCCTGGATGTTCCCCTGCTATGCCCTGGATTTTCCCCCTGCTATGCCCTGGATGTTCCCCTGCTATGCCCTGGATGTTCCCCTGCTATGCCCTGGATGTTCCCCTGCTATGCCCTGGATGTTCCCCTGCTATGCCCTGGATGTTCCCCTGCTATGCCCTGGATGTTCCCTGCTATGCCCTGGATGTTCCCCTGCTATGCCCTGGATGCTCCCCTGCTATGCCCTGGATGCTCCCTGCTATGCCCTGGATGTTCCCCTGCTATGCCCTGGATGTTCCCCTGCTATGCCCTGGATGCTCCCCTGCTATGCCCTGGATGTTCCCCTGCTATGCCCTGGATGTTCCCCTGCTATGCCCTGGATGCTCCCCTGCTATGCCCTGGATGCTCCCCTGCTATGCCCTGGATGTTCCCCTGCTATGCCCTGGATGTTCCCCTGCTATGCCCTGGATGCTCCCCTGCTATGCCCTGGATGCTCCCTGCTATGCCCTGGATGTTCCCCTGCTATGCCCTGGATGCTCCCCTGCTATGCCCTGGATGCTCCCCTGCTATGCCCTGGATGTTCCCCTGCTATGCCCTGGATGTTCCCCTGCTATGCCCTGGATGTTCCCCTGCTATGCCCTGGATGTTCCCCTGCTATGCCCTGGATGCTCCCCTGCTATGCCCTGGATGCTCCCCTGCTATGCCCTGGATGTTCCCCTGCTATGCCCTGGATGTTCCCCTGCTATGCCCTGGATGCCTTCTCCCAGCTGTTTCCTTCACTTAGGAAGAGATAACAAGAAGTTGGTTCTCTGAGAGCACAAGTTTTGAGGTTTTCTATGACTTTGTTGTGCTTCCACACACATTAACCTGTGTCAGGGCTGCCAGGACTGCCAGGGCTGTCAGGGCTGTCAGGGCTGTCAGGGCTGTCAGGGCTGCCAGCCTGACCCCTCACACATACAACAGCAACAATAACAACAGTTTAAGGGAGAGGCAGAAGGAGGAGGAGGAGGAGGAGGAAGGATATGGAGGAGAATGGGGGAGAAATTAAGGATGGGAAGATAGTGGTAGAGAATGGGGAGACTAAGGAAGTGGATTAAGCTGTTGGTCCCCCCAGACCAAGGTATACATCACAACCCGGTTGATCAAGAGGCAACTTACCAAAGTTGCCTCTTGAAGATGGCCAGGAATTTATTGGTAATTTTCGTTAGGGACGGAGAAAAGCCTTTATCGTGTCTTTCCATGCATCCAAGACTTTGTCATAATGGTTTAAGTTTCAGGATTGACTTCTGTTAACCCATGATGCCCTTCGTCACGCGGCTGCTGAGACGTCACACGATAAGCAGTCTAGATTCTTATGATCTATTCAAAGATTTTGATAAAGTGTGACGTTAGCACTATCAGTCTGAAGTTTTTCCAACTACTTTACTGACATCTTCTGTGCCATAGGGGTTGGTCAGAATTGTTTTCCTTTTTTGCAATTTTTTGATGAATGTGGAAATTTCATGAATCTGGGCCAGAATTTTTTGGGACTCGGGCAGAATGCATGGGTATGCTGTCAATGGCTTCTTTGAAGTCGGAATATGTAAAGATGCTGCGTGTGTTTTGAATCTCGTTCATGAAAACGTCATGAACAAGACTGATCATGACACACTGAATACACTGTGACTTCAGTATTTCCTTACTGTCAACAGTGTATGCGTCGCGTCCTCTACGCAAGAACGCAGTTTAAATGAGGTTTGCATCCTGGATTTTGCGCACGGAAGAGTTTAGAATTTCTTCTAATTTCTTTTATGGCTCTTGGTTCCCTGTGTCTCTCTTAAATTCTACACGACATATTCAGTTTTAGTTGGATATTCGACCATGGTATTGGGAGTTGTAAATCCAGTCTCAGTATTGGGAGTTGTAACTCCAGCCTCGGTATTCGGAGTTGTAACTCCAGCCTCGGTATTGGGAGTTGTAACTCCAGCCTCAGTATTGGGACCTGTTAATTCCTGTTACGGTATAATGATTTTCAATTCCGGCTACGATATTGGGACATTTTAATTCCAGCCACGATTTTGTGACTATTAATTCCAGTCACGGTATTGGGAGTTTCAACTTCAACCACGGGTAATGTGATTTTTAATTACAACCATGGAATTGGGAATTAAAATTTCCATTGCCCGTTTTCAGCAGGTTACTAAAAGAATCCAAAACCCAGAGTAAATAACGTGACACTAGAGGAGGACATGGGAGGCCAGGGAGGCAGAGACACAGTCTTGAAGGAGAACTGCTGACGGCGGCGCTGAAGGCAGTGACCTGTTGACAGAGATGAGAGTAAGATGGCTCCTCCGCCTCCCGGAGGAGGTTGACAGATGATGATCACACACACGGAGAGACAACACTGGTTGCCAAGACACAAAAATACTTCAAATAAAGCCATATTACGAATTTGCATTTAAAAAACAAACCATACCACGGACGGTGGTATGGTTTGTCAGTATAAAATATTGACAAGTTGATGATAAAGATGTGCAATACCTGGGTACCTTTACTGGTGAAAAAATTTCGCCTACACAGTAGGCTTCTTCAGTCATATACAGAGGCAGCAGGTGTAGTAGTGAAATGAAGATGATGTAATCAGTCCCTCAAGAAAGGAGAAATTGTATTTGAGGTGGTCAGTCCCTCAGCCTGGAGAAGAGTTTAGTTCAGTAAAGCTGGCTAATTGGTTGGATAATCTGGTTAAAAGCCTATCGACTACACGAGTGCCATTAAGACATCAGCTCCAGGGCGCTGAACTCTTCTCCAGGCTGAGGGACTGACCACCTCAAACACTATTTCTCCAAGGTTAATGGACTGATTACATCATCTTCATTTCGCTACTACACCTGGTGACTCTGTATGTGACTGAAGAAGTCTACTGTGTAGGCGAAACGTTTGTATAATAATAATATCCAACTGTTGTAAATATGTCTTAATCATCACATGTGTGTTGTGTACTCACCGAGATGTGTTTTGCGGGGGTCGAGTCTCAGCTCCTGGCTCCGCCTCTTTAACGATGGAGATAAATGGTAAATATAAACATAAATGCAGTATAATGCGATCCTTTACTAACAACGTTTCGCCCACACAGTGATCTTGATCAAGTCACAAACATCTGTTTGAGCCTTGATAAAGCCCACTGTGTGGGCGAAACGTTGTCAATAAAGCATCACAGTATACTGCATTTGTGTCAAATTTTCCACCTCTTAAACAACCGCAGGCATTATTGATTCCTGAGACTGAAAAAAAATAGTTCCTAAGATCCCTGTGCCTCAATTGTGTCTTAGTTTTCATCTCTGATCTCTCCCCCTACCTCTATGCCTCTCGTTTAGGAACGTCTCTCCCTATCTGCTCTGTCAAAGTCTTTGAGTATCTTGTATGTAGTAAACATGTCTCCCTTAATCAGGTCAGGTGAGGGGCTGCATGCTGGTGCTGTATACTCCATGATCGTCCCGACGTATGTCGTTCAGTGTCATATAAGACTCCTGTTACTGAGGTTTCTGAAAGCAACTGGAAGAGTAACTATCCTCGCGTAGGTAACAAGTGTGTGTGTACTCACCTAACTGTACTTACCTAATTGTTGTTGTAGGGGTCGATACTCAGCTTCTGGCCCCGACTCTTCACTGAACGTTACTGGGTCCTCTCTCTTTCTCTGCTCCTTGAGCTTTGTCATACCTCGTCTTGAAGCTATGTATGATTCCTGCCTACATTACATCACTTGCTAGACTATTCCAATTCCTGAAAACTCTGTGACTAAAGAAATATTTCCTAACATCCCTGTGACTCGTCTGAGTCTTCAGCTTCCAATTGTGACCCCTTCTTTCTGTGCCCCATCTCTGGAACTTCCTGTCTCTGTCCACCTTATCTATTCCATGCAGTATTTTGTATGTCGTTACCATGTCTCCACTGACCCTCCAGTCCTCCAGTGTCGTCAGACAGATTTCCCTCAACCTTTCTTCGTAGGACATTCTCCTGAGCTCCGGAACCAGCCTTGTTGCAATCCTTTGCACTTTCTCTAATTTCTTGATGTGTTTGACCAGGTGTTGGTTCCAAACTGATGCTGCATGGGCCTGACGTACACAGTGTACAGAGTCTTGAACGATTCCTTACTAAGTTATCGGAACGCTATTTTCAGGTTTGCTAGGCGCCCGTATGCTGCAGCAGTTATCTGGTTGATGTGTGCTTCCGGAGACGTGCTCGGTGTTATGTTCACCCCAAGATCTTTTTCCTTGAGTGAGGTTTGCAGTCTTTGGCCACCTAGCCTATACTCTCTCTGTGGTCTTCTTTGCCCTTCCCAAATCTTCATGACTTTGCATTTGGCAGGGTTGAATTCGAGGATCCAGTTGCTGGATCACGCGTCCAGCCTGTCCAGGTCTCTTTGTAGTCCTGCCTGAGCCTCATCTGATTTAATTCTCCTTATTAACTTCACATCATCTGCAAACAGGGACACCTCTGAGCCTATCCCTTCCATCATGTCATTCACATATACCAAAAATAGCACTGGTCCTAGGACCTGTGGGACCCCGTTCGTCAGAGGTGCCCACTGTGATATCTCCTCACGTACCATGACTCGTTGTTGCCTCCCTGTCAGGTATTCTCTGATCCATTGCAGTGCCCTTCCTGTTATACGCCCCTGATCCTTCAGCTTCACTAATCTCTTGTGAGGAACTGTGTCGAAGGCCTTCTAGCAGTTCAGGAAAATGGAGTCAACCCACCCCTCTCTCTCGTGTCTCATAATGTGTGTGTGTGTGTGTGTGTGTGTGTGTGTGTGTGTGGTGTGTGTGTGTGTGTGTGCGTGCGTGTGTGTGTGTGTGTGTGTGTGTGTGTGTGTGTGTGTGTGTGTGTGTGTGTGTGTGTGTGTGTGTATGTTCTATCATCTCGATTCCACTGTTGAATTTATCGTAAATATATTTAAAAAAAAATTGTCAGAGATAGAGGAAGATCAAGATACCACACACAGGAAGATCAAGATACCACACACAGGAAGATCAAGATACCACACACAGGAAGATCAAGATACCACACACAGGAAGATCAAGATACCACACACAGGAAGATCAAGATACCACACCACAGGAAGATCAAGATACCACACACAGGAAGATCAAGATACCACACACAGGAAGATCAAGATACCACACACAGGAAAGATCAAGATACCACACACAGGAAGATCAAGATACCACACACAGGAAGATCAAGATACCACACACAGGAAGATCAAGATACCACACACAGGAAGATCAAGATACCACACACAGGAAGATCAAGATACCACACACAGGAAGATCAAGATACCACACACAGGAAGATCAAGATACCACACACAGGAAGATCAAGATACCACACGCAGGAAGATCAAGATACCACACAGGAAGATCAAGATACCACACACACAGGAAGATCAAGATACCACACACAGGAAGATCAAGATACCACACGCAGGAAGATCAAGATACCCACACACACAGGAAGATCAAGATACCACACACAGGAAGATCAAGACACCACACACAGGAAGATCAAGATACCACACACAGGAAGATCAAGATACCACACACACAGGAAGATCAAGACGCCACAACACAGGAAGATCAAGATACCACACACAGGAAGATCAAGACACCACACACACAGGAAGATCAAGATACCACACACAGGAAGTTCAAGATACCACACACAGGAAGATCAAGACACCACACACACAGGAAGATCAAGATACCACACACAGGAAGATCAAGACACCACACACAGGAAGATCAAGATACCACACACAGGAAGATCAAGATACCACACACAGGAAGATCAAGATACCACACACAGGAAGATCAAGACACCACACACACAGGAAGATCAAGACACCACACACACAGGAAGATCAAGACAACCCAACACACACAGGAAGATCAAGACACCACACACACAGGAAGATCAAGACACCTCACACACAGGAAGATCAAGACACCACACACACAGGAAGATCAAGACACCACACAACACAGGAAGATCAAGACACCACACACACAGGAAGATCAAGACACCACACACACAGGAAGATCAAGACACCACACACACAGGAAGATCAAGACACCACACACACAGAAAGATCAAGACACCACACACACAGGAAGATCAAGACACCACACACACAGGAAGATCAAGACACCACACACACAGGAAGATCAAGACACCACACACACAGGAAGATCAAGACACCACACACACAGGAAGATCAAGACACCACACACACAGGAAGATCAAGACACCACACACACAGGAAGATCAAGACACCACACACACAGGAAGATCAAGACACCACACACACAGGAAGATCAAGACACCACACACACAGGAAGATCAAGACACCACACACACAGGAAGATCAAGACACCACACACACACAGGAAGATCAAGACACCACACACACAGGAAGATCAAGACACCACACACGTCACCAACAACGTCAGAACACTGTCAGAGGCTCCACGAGGAGCTGCTAACTTCTACATTCTCCAAAAACTTTAAAAACTCGAATAGAAACAAAAATCCTGAAGCCGGAACTGCACAAGTGTAGATCTGCTGTAACTAGTATGAAACATACACACACATACGCGTACACAGGTACATACATACACATACACAAACACAGGTACATACACACACATACACAATAAGGAAGAAGAACGACTCAGGTTTAGAGAGCCAAGTTGTAGAGGCAAAAAGCATACACAGCTTTAAGAACAAGTGTAGCAGGGCACACGCAGCTCGGAGAGTGAGCCCAGCAGCAGCCAGCAGGAAGGAGGGCCAGGAGCTGAAACTCGACCCCCCGAACTAGAATTTCGTTAGTACACACACACACACACACACACACACACAACACACACAAGCCCAGCTACAGTACGAAAACGACATAATATCGAAAGTCAAGTCTGACCCGAAGCTGTGTATAGCCAAGAACCAGGATCAGGTAATCAGGCTGAGGAAGGAAGAAACTACCAAGAAGCATGTGAGGAGCTCAACATGAGATTTAAAGAAGTATTTACAGTGGAGACAGAAAGGACTTTGGGAAGTTAGAATAGCGGGGTATACCAATAAGGGATATACCAACAAGTGCTGGATGAAATACACACTACCAAGGGGAAGGTGGAGAAGCTGCTAAGTGAACTTGATACCTCAAAGGCGGTGGAACAGGACAACATCTCTCCATGGGTCCTTAGAGAGCGAGCAGAGACGGTATGTGTGCCACTAACAGCTATTTTCAAAACATCCATAGAAACTGGGCAACTACCTGAGGTATGGAAGACGGCAAATGTAGTCCCCATTTTTAAGAAAGGAGACAGAACTAGAGACCAGCGTCACTGACGTGTATAATATGCAAAGTCATGGAGGAGATTATCAGGAGGGGACTGGTGGAGCGCCTAGAACGGAACATGCTTGTAAACGACAACCAGCACGGGTTCAGGGATGGAAAATTTTGTGTCACAAACCTACTGGAGTTTTATGACAAGGCAACGGAAGTAAGACACGAGAGAGAGGGGTGGGTAGATTGCATTTTCCTGGACTGCAAGAAGGCCTTCGACACTGTTCCTCACAAGAGACTAGTGCGAAAACTAGAGAATCAGGCACACATAACAGGAAGGGCACTGCAATGGATCAGAGAATACCTGACAGGGAGGCAACAATGAGGTATGGTACATGACGAGGTGTCAGAGTGGACTCCTGTGACGAAAGGGGTTCCACAGGGGTCAGTCGTAGGACCAGTGCTATTTTTGGTATACATGAATGACATGACAGAGAGGATAGACTCAGAAGTGTCCCTGTTTGCAGATGATGTGAAATTAATGAGCGAAGAGAGAGAGAGAGAGGGGAGGAGAAGAGAGAGAGAGAGAAAAGGGAGAGAGAGGAGAGAGAGAGAGACAGACAGACAGACAGACAGACAGACAGACAGACAGATAGAAGATAGACAGACAGAGACAGATAGACAGACAGAGACAGACAGACAGAGACAGAGACAGAGAGAGACAGAGAGAGACAGAGAGAGATTCCGAAAAATAGAATATATTCAGTCAGTGAGTGGAGTGTCGTGTTTTGTATCCCTAATATCCTCCCAGTGGAAGTATTAAGAAGAAGAGAATACGGCTTACTTCAGGTGTGTCACCCACAGGTGTGTGTGTGTGTCACCTACAGATGTGTGTGTCACCCACAGGTGTGTGTCACCCACAGGTGTGTGTATTACTCACAGGTGTGTGTAATACACACAGGTGTGTGTCACCTACAAGTGTGTGTAGTACACACAGGTGTGTGTAGTACACACAGGTGTGTGTAGTACACACAGGTGTGTGTAGTACACACAGGTGTGTGTAGTACACACAGGTGTGCGTAGTACACACAGGTGTGTGTAGTACACACAGATGTGTGTAGTACACACAGGTGTGTGTAGTACACACAGGTGTGCGTAGTACACACAGGTGTGTGTACTACACACAGGTCATTTTTAATATTTACAAGTGCTAATATATTTATACGTTTCTCAAGGTTCTGAATTTGCAATAAATGTTCAGAAATCGATTTTGAAAGTCTAGCCACTCCCTCTTTCCTCTCTAGCCACGCCCCCTCCTCTTCCTAGCCACGCCCCCTCCTCTTCCTAGCCACGCCCCCTCCTCTTCCTAGCCACGCCCCCTCCTCTTCCTAGCAACGCCCTCTCTTTATCCACTCCCCTTCATATCTCTCGCCACGCCTTCTTCCCTCTATAGCCTCGCCGCTTCCCCCCTCTCTTTTACCACGCCCTGCCTGAAAGCCATTTTTAACACTCTGAGCCACACCTTGGACCACACTCTGGACACACCCTAGCCCACACCCTGGACCACACTCTAGACCACACCCTAAATCCCACTCTGGTCCACACCCTGGACCACACTCTGAGCTACTCCCTGGACCAAACCCTTAACCACACCCTAGACTACACTCTGGACCACACCCTGTACCACACCCTGGACCACGCTAGGACCACACTTTGAACTACACCCTAGACCACACCCTAGACCACACCTTGGACCACACTCATGACCACACCATGGACCACACCCTGGACCAAACTAGGACCACACCCTAGACTACATCCTGGATCACACCCTGGACCACACACTGAGCCACACCCTTGACCACACCCTAGAACACATCCTGGACCACACTCTGGACCACACCCTGAACCACACTCTGAGCCACACCCTGGACCACACCCTAGTCCACACTCTGAACCACACCCTGGACCACACTTTGAACCTCTCCCTGAACCATAGACTCTAGACCATACCCTGGATCATACTCTGGACCACACTTTGGACCACACCCTAGACCACATCCTGGACCACACTCTAGACCATACTCTGGACCACACTCTGAACCACACCCTAGACCACACCCTAGATCACACCCTGGACCACACCCTAGACCACACCCTGGACCACACTCTAGACCACACCATAGACCACACCCTAGACCACTCTCTGGACCATACCCTAGACCACACCCTGAACCACACTCTGGACCACACCCTGGATCACACTCTAGACCACCCTCTAGACCACACACTGGACCATACCCTAGACCACCCTCTAGACCACACACTGAACCATACCCTAGACCACACTCTAGACCACACTCCGGACCACACCCTAGACCACACCCTGGACCACACCTTGGGCCACACCCTGGACAACACTCTATGTAACGTCTCAAAGCAACTCGGAACGTCACATGTGCCAGTCTGGCATTGAATATATATATATATATATATTATATATATATATTATATATAAATATATTATATATATATTATATATATATATTTATATAACATTAATAGAATATTTCAGAAGTTTGGTTCCATTTTGAACCATTATCAAGCCACGACTGAGCGAGAAAATAAGCATATAGCCAGGCCCGGTGGCCTGGTGGCTAAAGCTTCCGCTTCACACACGGAGGGCCCCGGGTTCGATTCCGGCGGGGGGAAAACATTTCGACACGTTTCCTTACACCTGTTGTCCTGTTCACCTAGCAGCAAATAGGTACCTGGGTGTTAGTCGACTGGTGTGGGTCGCATCCTGGGGGACAAGATTAAGGAGCCCAATGGAAATAAGTTAGACAGTCCTCGATGACGCACTGACTTTCTTGGGTTATCCTGGGTGGCTAACCCTCCGGGGTTAAAAATCCGAACGAAATCTTATCTCTTATCTCTTAACCCAGAACACAGTTGCCTTTTTCATTCTCTGTGCTGACTAAAATGAACACAATATACCTTCACTTAATTTTACTAGTATTGGGAAAGTTAGTTTTCAGCCATGATGACATTACAAATTCTCACATTCATTCAGAGGTCTGGTCACAGACCGGGCCACGGGGGCGTTGACCCCCGAAACCCTCCCTAGGTTGATAATTAGGGAAGTCAGCTCACAAACGAAGTGTTTGTGATTCGATTTTCGGGCTGGGTGAGACGTATGGGCAAGTGTGTTGTGGGTTTATAGGGCACCTGGGGGAATACGCCGGCTTTTCAAGCAACGCAATACGCCAGGGTCTAGCCTCGGCTCTCTCACTCAATCTCCCAGTCATTCCTCTCCCTCGCTTCTCTTCCATATCCAAATCTCCCTTTCACACTTATTGGTCTTACCTGGGAGTATCCTGTCTGTCTGCGTGTCGCTGTATTGTACACGAGTCTCCACCACCAGCCTCTGCTCACCTAGCAGTCAATAGGTACCTGGGTGTTAGTTAGTTGTTGGTGGTGGCATCCTGGAGGTACGGGATTGAAACACATCTAAGTTATTGTCGGTGACAAAATACTTAATAAATACTTATTGACAACGTTGAATCAATAAATACTATACGTTGTATCTTTACTACTTGTCAATGTTAACGTCTTTATTAGAGGTCTCGGATATTGAGATAATAATAATAATAATATTATTATAATAATATCTTTATTTCTACAAGTAGATGGAACTTACACAGATGACAGCAAAGAAATGAGCGAGATACTGAAGTTCCAATATTACTCACTGTTTAGTGAGTCATTAACCGGACTAAGAGTAGAAAATCTAAATGAATCTTATATGACCGAGCTCAAAATCTGGCCAATTAAAAAAATCTCCGATATTATATCCTAACACCACAAGACTTAGAAAAAGAAATAAATGGCATATCTATGCACTCGGTCCCAGACCCAGACTTGTGGGACTCCGTGTTCATCAAGAACTGCAAGAAGCCTCTTTCACGTGCATTCAGCATTCTATGGCGAGGGAGCCAGGACACAGGGGTCATCCCACACTCACTCAAAACAACAGACATAGCCCCACTCTACAAAGGTGGCAGTAAAACAATGGCAAAGAATTACAGATCTATGGCACTAACGGCCCCTGTACTCTAACGGCCCCTTTCAAGGCAAGCGAAATTGCAGACCTGGAGAGTGTACAAGTACGTATAAGTACGATAAAGCACATAAATTACTGGGAACGGTTGAAATTCCTTGAGTTGTACTCCCTGGAACGCAGTCGAGAAAGGTACATAATAATATACACTTGGACAATCCTGAAGGGACTACTCTCAAGTTTGCACACGAGAATCACTCTATTCGAAAGCAAAAGACATCCCCCAATGAAAAGCAGGGGCGCCACGTGTACGCTAAGATACAACACAATAAGCGTCAGGAGCCCAAGACTGTTCAACTGCCTCCCAGCATACATAAGGGGGATTACGAATAGACACCTGACTGTCTTCAAGAAGGCACTGGACAGGCACCTAAGTCAGTACCTGACCAGCCGGGCTGTGGTTCGTACGTCAGTTTGCGTGCGTCCAGCAGTAAGAGCCTGGTTGATCAGGCCCTGATCCACCACGAGGCCTGGTCACAGACCTGGCCGCGGGGGCGTTCATCCCAAAACCCTCTCCAGGTATACTCCAGGTAAGTACCTGTACAAGGCATACAGACCTACCTGATATCAACGATACACTGCTACACAGAACAGCAACTTGTACAAATAAATAATAGAAAAAAGCTGAAAAAGGAAGAGCAATAAAGAGTTTGTCTACATAAAAATTAATTAGGGAAAACCCTAAAAAGCGATTATTTTGGGTAGTTACCCCTGAAAAAAAATCTATGTTAAATACAATTTTAGAGTTTCCCCTGCGAAGTGGCGCGACTGTTGAGGGGAGGGGGGACTGATGTGAGGGGATGTGGACTGATATGGAGGGGTGGGGGTCTGATATGAGGGGTGGGGTACTGATATGAGGATGGGGACTGATGTGAGGGATGGGGGTTCTGATATGAGGGGTGGAGATCTGATATGAGGGGTGGAGGATCTGATAATAGGGTGGGGGTATCTGATATAGGGAGGATGTGACTGATATGAGGGGTGGGGAACTGATATGAGGGAGGTGACTGAATGAGGGGCTGGATTATGGGGGTGGGGATCTGATATGTAGGGGTGGGGATCGATTGAGGGTTGATGAGGTCTGATAGATAGGGGGTGGGGTTACTGTATAGGTAGGTGTGACTGATATGAGGGTGGGGGACTGATATGGGGGATGGGGGACTGAGTATTGGAGCACAGTGTGTTGGGTGTAGGGAGACATGTGATCTGTATGTGGTGGGTAGTGGGGGTGGTGGTAGTTGGGATTACGTAGTGGTTGGTGGTGATGTGGTGGGGTGATTAGTGGTGGGGTGGTAGTGGTGGGGTGGTATGGGTGGGGTGGTAGGTGGTGAGGTGGTAGTGGTGGGGCGGTTAGTGGTGGGGGTGGTAGTTGGGATGAGTAGTTGGTTGTGGGTGTAGTGGTGGGGTGGTAGTTGTGGGGTGTAGTGGTGGGGTGGTAGTGGTGGGGTGGTAGTGGTGGGGTGGTAGTGGTGGGGTGGTAGTGGGTGGGTGGTAGTGTGGGGTGTAGTGGTGGGGTGGTAGTGGTGGGGGTGGTAGTGGTGGGGTGGTAGTGGTGGGTGGTGGTGGTGGGGGGCTAGTGGTTGGGGTGGTAGTGGTGGGGTGGGTGTAGTGGGGGCGGTAGTGGTGGGTGGTAGTGGTGGGGTGGTAGTGGTTGGGGGCGATAGTGGTGGGGTGGTAGTGGTGGGGTGGTAGTGGGGGGTGGTAGTGGTGGGGGGTGGTAGTGGTGGGGTGCTAGTGGGGGGTGGTAGTGGTGGGGTGTAGTGGTGGGGTGGTAGTGGTGGGGTGGTAGGGGGGGTGGTAGTGGTGGGGTGCTAGTGGTGGGGTGCTAGTGGTGGGGTGGTAGTGGTGGGGGTGGTAGTGGTGGGGTGCTAGTGGTGGGGTGTAGTGGTGGGGGTGGTAGTGGTGGGGTGGTAGTGGTGGGGTGAGTGGGGGTGGTAGTGGTGGGGTGGTAGTGGTGGGGTGGTAGTGGTGGGGTGTAGTGGTGGGGTGGTAGTGGTGGGGTGTAGTGGTGGGGTGCTAGTGGTGGGGTGCTAGTGGTGGGGTGGTAGTGGTGGGGTGCTAGTGGTGGGGTGGTAGTGGTGGGGTGTAGAGGTGGGGTGGTAGTGAGTAATTACGTGAAGGAGCAAAGGGAGAATTAATGAGGGTGATTTGGCTCATGTCACTTTACCAATAAAGTTTGTGAGGGAGAAGGAGGTGTGCGTGTGTGTGTGTGTGTGTGTGTGTGTGTGTGTGTGTGTGTGTGTGTGTGTGTTGTGTGTGTGTGTGTTGTGTGTGTGTATCTGTGTATGTACTCACCTAATTGTACTCACCTAATTGTGGTTGCAGGGGTCGAGACTCAGCTCCTGGCCCCGCCTCTTTACTGATCGCTACTAGATCCTCTCCCTCTCTGCTTCCTGAACTTTGTCATACCTCTTCTTAAAACTATGTATGGTTCCTGCCTCCACTACTTCACTTGCTAGGCTGTTCCACTTCCTGACGACTCTATGACTGAAGAAATACTTCCTAACGTCCCTGTGACTCGTCTGAGTCTTCAGCTTCCAATTGTGACCCCTTCTTTCTGTGTCTCCTCTCTGGAACATCCTGTCTCTGTCCACCTTGTCTATTCCCCGCAGTATCTTGTATGTCATTATCATGTCTCCCCTGACCCTTCTGTCCTACAGTGTCGTCAGTCCGATTTCCCTCAACCTTTCCTCGTACGACATTCCCCTGAGTTCTGGAACTAGCCTTGTTGCAAACCTTTGTACTTTCTCTAACTTCTTGACGTGATTGACCAGGTGTGGGTTCCAGACTGGTGCTGCATACTCTAGTATGGGCCTAACATACACAGTGTACATTGTCTTGAACGATTCCTTATTAAGGTATCGGAACGCTATTCTCATGTTTGCCAGGCACCCGTATGCTGCAGCAGTTATTTGGTTGATGTGTGCCTCCGGTGACGTGCTCGGTGTTATGGTCACCCCAAGATCTTTCTCCCTGAGTGAGGTCTGTAGTCTTTGTCCACCTAGCCTATACTCTGTCTGCGGTCTTCTTTGCCCCTCCCCAATCTTCATGATTTTGCATTTGGCAGGGTTGAATTTGAGAAGCCAGTTTCTGGACCACGTGTCCAGCCTGTCCAGGTCTCTTTGCAGACCTGCGTCATCCTCATCCGATTTAATTCTTCTCATCAGCTTCACATCATCTGCGAATAGGGACACTTCAGAGTCTATTCCTTCCATCATGTCGTTTGCATATATCAAAAATAGCACTGGTCCTATAACTGACCCCTGTGGGACCCCGCTCGTCACAGGCGCCCACTGTGATACCTCTTCACGTACCATGACTCGCTGTTGACTCCCTGTCAGGTATTCCCTGATCCATTGCAGTGCCCTCCCTGTTATATGCACCTGATCCTCCAGCTTCTGCACTAATCTCTTGTGAGGAACTGTGTCAAAGGCCTTCCTGCAGTCCAGGAAATGCAATCAACCCACCCCTCTCTCTGTGTCTTACTTCTGCTACCTATGTCATAAAACTCCAGAAGATTTGTGACACAGGATTTGCCTTCCATGAACCCATGCTTGGTTTTATTTATAATCTTGTTCCGTTCCAGGTGTTCCACCACTCTCCTCCTGATAATCTTCTCCATGACTTTGCATACTATACATGTCAGAGACACAGGTCTGTAGTTTAGTGCCTCGTTTCTGTTTCCTTTCTTAAATATGGGGACTACATTAGCTGTCTTCCATTTCTCAGGCAGTTGCCCAGTTTCAAGGGATGTGTTGAAGATTGTGGTTAGAGGCACGCACAGCATCTCTGCTCCTTCTCTAAGGGCCCATGGGGAGATGTTGTCCGGTCCCATCGCCTTTGAGGTGTCAAGGTCACTTAGGAGCTACTTCACCTTCTCCTCAGTTGTTTGTATGTCATCCAACACCTGTTGGTATATTCCCTCTTGATGTTCCCTTCTGTGCTGTCTTCCCAGAGCCTTCTGTCTCTTACTGTAAAAACTTCCTTAAATCTCCTGTTTAGCTCCTCACATACCCCCTGATCATTTCTTGTGAGTTCTCCACCTTCTGTCCTCAGCCTGTTCACCTGGTCTTTGACTGTTGTCTTCCTCCTGATGTGGCTATACAACAGTTTCGGGTCAGTCTTGATTTTCGATGCTATGTTATTTTCATAACTGTCGCTGGGCCCCTCCCTCCTTTACCTGTGCATACTCATTCCTGGCTCTGAGACTAATCTCCCTATTTTCATGTATTCTCTGCCTTCTGTACTTTTTCCATTCTCTATTGCACTTTGTTTTTGCCTCCTTACACCGTCGGGTAAACCAGGGGCTCGTTCTGGTCTTCCCATTGTTTCTGTCGCCCTTGGGAATAAACCTTGTGTGTGTATGTATGTGTGTGTGTGTGTGTGTGTGTGTGTGTGTGTGTGTGTGTGTGTGTGTGTGTAGCTGTTGTTACTGCTGACACTGGTGTTGCTGACGCTTCTGAGGGCCCAAAAAAAAAAAAAAAAGAATCACCAGCAGTAATTAACACCGTGAATCAAGACACAAAACAAAACCTAACTTGACTAATCCCTCCCAGGATCACTTCTGGAATCACCTTACTTTGGGTTATCCTGTTATCCCTGACTCACCACCACCTACAGTACTCCCGTTATCTTGTTCTGTCATCAAGAACACAGTCGTGTTATCTCTGTCTGCCTCACTCTTTGATGTCCCAATATAGTTCATATCTCTTCCCTACACACGTCACCAGTGCCAGGTATCCCCTTGTACATTGCATTTTGCTCGCTCTCTGCCTTGTTTGGCACCCTAATGAACTGCTCTATATTGGCCCTGTCTCTATAGGCGTTCGTGTTAGCGTGTGTTGACTCGTGCGTTCGTTGACCCAGAGGTGTGACCAGCGTCACACTTACAAAGTGCAAACTAGCGTGGCAGTGTGATGTTGTAGGTAATAGGTTAGCCATAGGGAGACTTAGGGGTAATAGGTTAGCCATAGGAATACGTAGGGGTAAAAGATTAACCATAGGGAGACGTAGGGGTAATAGGTTAGCCATAGGTAGGCGTAAGGGTAATAGATTAGCCATAGGGAGACGTGAGGCAATAGGTTAGCCATAGGGAGACGTAGGGGTAATAGGTTAACCATAGGTAGACGTAGGGGTAATAGGTTAGCCATAGGTAGGCGTAGGGGTAATAGGTTAGCAACAGGTAGACAGAGGTTGATCAGTGGGGGTGAAATGTTAAGTCATAGGGACATCTGAGAATATAAGAATGGAGGAACACTGCAGGAGGCTCACTGGCCCATACTAGGCAGGTTCTTCTCAAAACCAAATCCACTAACAAAAATATTTACTCAACCCATTTGATAACCACAGAAAAAATAATACCTCGCCTTACTACACCCAGCTGGGTGTAGTAAGGAAGAAGGGAGAAAGGGAGAGAGGGAGGGAGAAAGAAAGGGAGGGAGAAAGGAAGGGAGAGAGAGGAAAAGGGAAGGACTGAGGGAGATTAAAAACGTAAGACAGCCAAGACATTTCAACCTCTATATTAATGTAATAAAAAGAAATAGGGGGTGGGGGTAGTAGGGGAGGGGGGTAGTGGGGTGGTGGGGTAGTGGTGTAGTGTGGGGTGGTGGGGTAGTGGGGTGAGGGGGTAGTGGGGTAGTGGGGTGGGGGGTAGTTGGGGTAGGGGTAGGTAGTAGGGAGGGGGTTGTGGGGTAGGGGGTAGTGGGGGTGGGGGCTGTGGGGTATGGCATGGGAGGCAGTGAGGCTCGACACAGAATGGACAGCTTCTGTCCCTGGGATCAAGAGCTCTTCAGCAGCATCAAAACTTTCGTCTTCAAGAGAGAGAAAAAGAGAGAGAAAGAGAAAGAGAGAGAAAGAGAAGAGAGAGAGAGAGAGAGAGAGAGAGAGAGAGAGAGAGAGAGAGAGAGAGAGAGAGAGAGAGAGAGAGAGAGAGAGAGAGAGAGAGAGAGAGAGAGAGAGAGAGAGAGAGAGAGAGAGAGAGAGAGAGAGCAGGAATGAAGTATTCTCTGTCACAATGTTGGTCAATATTGAGTCTATGTCCACCAGGACTTCGCCTAAACACCATTTTAACCGCAGTTTATGGCTGGTCTACATAGTGAACAACAGATATAAGGAACGATAAAGCTCCACATGTTATAATTCACAGGTATAAGGTACAACAATGTCGACTTGATATGTTGGACAGATTTAGTTCACAGTTTTAAGAAGCAACAGACATCCACATGTTGCGGCTCACAGATTTAAGAAGCCACAGGCGTCGAGGGAGGAAAATGTTGCAAGCCATTGCACATTCAATGTTGCAGATACATGATTTGTGTGAGAGAGATGGAACTTTGTTTCACGTGAAATATTGACTGTCTTCCTGACGCTGGTTTTAGTTCCGTTACGACCCCTTTAGTGGAGTTTTTATTTTTGATCTCATTTAGGTTTTCCACCAGTCACAAAGTCGGTATCACATCGTAAGATGGTGTGATGTATTTTTTGACCAACCAGGCTTGATCATGGGCCGGGCCGCGGGGGCGCTGCCCCCCCCCCCGAAACACCCTCCAGGTGTTACGAACATAGGCGTAGTCTTGTGGCCTGCACACCTGGTTGAAGAGATGAGGGAACGAGCAAAAGTCAGCAGTAAATATTAATACACTACACACTAGTACACTATTATGGATTCATCTTTGTTTATGTGTGTGTGATGTGTGTGTGTGTGTGTGTGTGTGTGTGTGGTGTGTATACAAAATGTACAATGCAAGTTTTTGCAAGCAGAAGTCATTACGACATTGTCTGGGACGAGGTGGAAGACGAACACAGTGATGGTGTAGTGTACATGACTTACTCCAAAGCCTTCGAAAAGTAAGACCTGGTGTAATGGGGCACAAGTGCGTGGACTTGGTACAATGGGGCACAAAGTGCATGGACTTGGTACAATGGGGCAGAAAGTGCGTGGACTTGGTACAATGGGGCAGAAAGTGCGTGGACTTGGTACAATGGGGCAGAAAGTGCGTGGACTTGGTACAATGGGGCAGAAAGTGCGTGGACTTGGTACAATGGGGCAGAAAGTGCGTGGACTTGGTACAATGGAACACAAAGTGCGTGGACTTGGTACAATGGGGCAGAAAGTGCGTGGACTTGGTACAATGGGGCAGAAAGTGCGTGCAAAAGGAATAACTGGTAAAGTTGGTGGATGGACGTGTCTAACTTCTTAACAAACACAGAAGTCAGAAAGTAACAATAAACACAACAACGGCTGCCACAGTGAAAAATTTTATTTTCTCTCAGACCTCTCAAGGGTTGTTTCTTGATGCTAAGTGAGAGGTTTTTGTTCTGAGGCACTGGAGCTGGACTCCAATTCCCTGGCTCAACTCTGATTGTCTCCCATTCTCTGTAGGCGCTGCATAACCCCTACCCTATGAATTTAGAGCTCCCCATGCAGATATATATATATAATATATATATATATATATATATATAATATATATATATATATATATATATATTATATATATATATATATATATATATATATATTATTTTATATATATATATATATATATATATATATATATATATATTATAATATATATATAATATATATATATATATATATAAAAACGTTAAGATAAACAACGCTGCAGAGAATCTAAGAAAAAAACGTCAAAAGAAGGTAAGACAAACGTCTAAGACAAACGTTAAGAAAACGTTAAAGATAAATTGAAGGAAAAGGGCTGAGTGGGCTGAGGGACCACTCACTGCCTGCCGTCAAGGGCTGCGAGGAGGCTGAGATGGAGTGCCAGGTGAGTGACAACTGGCACTCTCGTGGCACTGGGAATTACGCCTGCAAGGCAGCGCTGAGATGAAGAATGTTCCATGAAGCTTGCAAGGGATGTGCTTTGGCCAGGAAAAAGGGGTGTGTGGGGCCACGGGTGGTGACCAGGACAAAGCTGGTTGTTGGGGCCCCCAAGTTGCCCAGCCCACGCTCTGATTAGGGCCACGGTGGGGGCCGGGGGCCACAGCGGTGTGTTGAGGGCCCGGGGGTGCCCAGGACCACATTTGTTTTGGGGGCCACAGGTGGTGACCAACCACAGCGGTGTTTGGGGCCACAGGTGGTGACCGGGCCACAGCTGCGTATTGAGGGCCACGGTGGTGCCCCAGGACCACAGCTGGTGGTTGAGGGACAGGGGGTGACAGGACCAAGCTGCTGTGTTGGGGGCCAAGGGTGGGCCCAGGACCACAGCTGCGTTTTGGGGGCCACAGGGGGCCGGGACCACAGCTGCTGTGTCCCGGGCTACAGGTGTGGTATTCCCTTCCTAGGTAAAACGCTCTTCTTTCAAAGGGGGACCCAAGTGGTACCTTCGATGGCAATTATTCAGTGCCCCATGGTATAATTTCTGAGTGGTCCCTATGGTCCCTGTGGTCCCGAAGGCCTTGGGTGGGATTCTGCACTTCCCTTTTTCCCCCCAGAATCACACCCACCCATGGGGACTTGCTTACTGGGGAGGGGGGGATCCTGCTCCTCTCAGTGCAGCGAGAAACTTGTGACCCACATAACAATATGCCCTAGAGACGTGGGCCATATTACATTATGTGTTGAATATTGACCCGGGGATCTGCATTTGCTACCTGACTTGTCAAGGGATCTCACATGTGGCTCTCGTGTTCATGGTGGTAAAGGAAGTTTTAATTCGTAGACGGAAGCTCGAGCATCCATCGTCTTTCACGAGTGCATTACCGAGATATCTGCAGTCACCTCGGTGCCATTATAAAGTATATTAATGCGAATAATTTTTTTTTAAGAAAGTAATAGTTTTAGTGTTTTATTCGTTTTTTTATTTCAGTTTTAATAAGTGTGTAGGGTTTGTTTTGTTGGGTTTATTAATCAGAATGTGAGTTATGTGTTGCGTTGTTGTGGGAGACATAACTGTACATAAAACAACTCTGAGATAGTGTGAACTCTGTCGTCTACACAGGCGCTCCTCTCTCCGTCCTGATCCAATAGTCTGGACAAGCTGGCGTAGCTGTATGATTGATGTGGCTATCTGCTTCATGACCCAGAAAATTGAATTCAGCTGATGGCAGTGTGTGTGTGTGGGGGCGGAGTAGTTGTGTGTGGGGGTGGAGTGGCAGTGTGTGAGGGTGGTATGGTAGTGTGTGGATGGAATGGCAATGTGTGTGAGGGTGGTATGGTAGTGTGTGGAAGAGTCATTAACGGCCTGTTAAGAATCAGTGTGGTCAGTAACGACCTGTTCTGAATCAGTATGGTCAGCAACGCCCTATTCTAAATCAAAATGGTCAGGAACGACTTACGAATCCAAGCCACCCTCGGCTGTGTAACTGTTGCGAGTCCACATATAAGGGAATATTGCTTCCTGGAGTGGGACTATGGCCGTGAATTTTAACGACTGATGACGCCTGTGTTAAGACTACGTCTCCATAGCACATTTAAGGCATCTGGCAGTGAGCTTTTCAATTTTTTTGACGCGTCTGAAGTTCCACGAACTACAGCGTTGATCAGAGTTAGTGCGCTGCCTGTCAATGGTTTCCTGAAGGTCGAGTGGAGGTACGTGTTATGTCAGAAATTATGGATGCGTTAAACAGATAACCCGCACACATAGGATAAAGAAGCTTAGGACGACGTTTCGGTCCGACTTGCACTATTTACAAGTCACACTGTAAATGGTCCGAAATGTAACGATATGTTTCTCTCTCCTGTGTGCAGGTTATTTATGTACTGTTCCAGTCACTGTGTTGTGCCATTTTGTTGTAATAATTTTGGTAAAATTACCTACAATATGTTAGGTAAAAGGACACAAGTGAAGCTAACGCGACATTTTATTGTGGCAACGTTTCGCTCTCCAGGAGCTTTGTTTGGAGAGCAAAACGTTGCCACAATAAAATGTCGCATTAGTTACATTTGCATCCATTTACCTAACATATTGCCTTCTTCGTCTTCTTTATAGATGCAATGCCAGGGTTCGGAGCCTCACTCGTGGGAAAATAACAATCTGGGTCGTTAATCTTCAGTCTGATAGACGTCTCACTAAACACAGTAGTATCGTGACTTTGATGTTTCGCTGATTTTCTGGGGTTGTCATCAGTGTGCCTTCCTTCAAACAAGAGATCAATACTAGATGTAGTTTTTACCTTGGAATCTGCCTGAAAGAAGAAATATGTTTGGATTGCTTTCACGTCTTATGGAATGATTTCCCTGAACCTCTCGCGGTGTGTGTGTGTATGAGGTGTGTGTGTGTGTGTGTGTGTGTGTGTGTGTGTGTGTGTGTGTGTGTGTGTGTGTGTGTGTGTGTGTGTGCATGCAGGTGCAGCAGGAGGGTCCACCAGCCTACAAGAACCCACACTCCTCCCACAGTGATAGCCTCAAAATTAAAACTTGCTTTGGATATTCAACGCCTGTGCTCCCACAGTGGTTCAGAGAGCAAGGGTTCCCACGGCAGTTCAAGGTTCACATTCTAATCAGGCAGTTGAGTTTCTTAAGTGATCATTAGCAGTGTGCAGAAAGCCTCTCAAGGCGGAAATAGCTAATTTTCTCTGTCTGTTAGAGGCAGTAATTTTTGTTATTGCGTACGTGTGTGTGTGTGTGTGTGTGTGTGTGTATGTGTGTGTGTGTGTGTGTGTGTGTGTGTGTGTGTGTGTGTGTGTGTGTGTGTGTGTGTGTGTTTGTGTGTGTGTGTGTGTGTGTGTGTGTGTGTGTGTGTGTGTGTGTGTGTGTGTGTGTGTGTGTGTGTGTGTGTGTTTTTATTTCTCGTAATGTTATTGTTGCTTGTCAAGTTACACACACACACACACACACACACACACACACACACACACACACACACACACACACACACACACACACACAGACTCGTGGATTTAAAACAAATATCAAAAAATTAAACTCTCTGCACGAGAACATTTTAACACCTCATAACAAAGTCATCTGTCAAACAAAGGAACAATAACACACACTGTGACTCTGTTTAACAAAGGTTATATCATAGACCATTTAAACGATACGTTTATCTTCTCTCACAATATCGTCAAAAAATAAAAAAAATATCCCATAAAAATAGGCCGTTGTGCAATATTATGAAATTTTAAGATAAGCTGCAGCGAACGACCGTCAGTGAACGAATAGAAGAATGGACTGGGAGTCGAACCGTGGTCCTGGAGTGAGCGTTGCAGCTGCCACATGCCAGGACGTCGGGTCGAGTCTCCGTTCATTCTTCAGTTTATTAAGTAAATCATTTATGTACTAGTTGTTGTGACGTAAAAAATAAAAAGTCACAATACCGTGACTGGAACAATACATAAATAACCCGCACATAGGAGAAAGGAACTTACCACGACGTTTCGATCCGTCTTGGACCATTTACAGTGTGACTTTGTAGATGGTGCGGGTTATTTGTGTGTCATGACTTACTGCCATGAGAAAGAGAAGTGGGGCTAAAACTGTACCTTGAGGAACACAGATTATGAGTGTGACAGCTTGTGACGTCACCCTTGTTTACTGCTGCTGTCTGCCTCTGTAATAGTTAATAAAACCGTCTAGTTGAAGAATGAGACACTTGTGCAATATTCTGGGAATTTTCATTTTGAAAAAGTTTCGCCAGCCAGTGGCTTCTTCAGTCCAGTACAGAAGAACAATGGAAGATGAGAAGGAGGAGGAGGAGGAGGAGGAGGAGTTTGAGGTAATCAGTCCCTCAAGCTTTAGTCGATGTGTTCAGTCCATTAATCTTGAGAAATGTGCAGCATATGATTAAGTTAGATTTCGTAAGATTCGTTAGAAACAGGACAAGTCTTTGTCATATGATGACCCACAGCTGGAACTATTGGTCATCTGACCGAGGCCTTCCGCTGGCTTACCCTTCCACCCCTTTAAAAATTATGGTTATGATTATAACCATTTTGTTAAGATACAGCACATGCTCGAAGAACCTACTTATATACTGGAGTCAGGTGAGTAGAAGCAGCAGGGGGCGGAGCCACCAGTGAAAAAAATACACTATTGTAAATAGGTCATATCTATAACATTAGGCAAGTGTTGAATTATTCCTTGTATCAAGATTCCAAGATGTTGCCATGTCTGACAGATGTAATGTAAATATGTATGTGTCCACCTCCCCATTTATTCATTTCTCACACATCCTACCATGGACACATTTGTCCAAGACTCTGGCCTTTTCCACGCTTCCTACCATGGCCACACTTGTCCAAGGGTTTAATTAAGTGGCTACTGGCTTCAGACAGTTCTACTGAGTCTGTGTGTGCCTGCGTGTGTCTGTGTGTGTCTGTGTGTGTCTGTGTGTGTCTGTGTGTGTCTGTGTGTGTCTGTGTGTGTCTGTGTGTGTCTGTGTGTGTCTGTGTGTGTGTGTGTGTGTGTGTGTGTGTGTCTGTGTGTTGTGTGTGTGTGTGTCTGTGTGTGTCGTGTGTTGTGTTCTGTGTGTGTGTCTGTGTGTGTCTGTGTGTGTCTGTGTGTGTCTAGTGTGTGTCTGTGTGTGTCTGTGTGTGTCTGTGTGTGTCTGTGTGTGTCTGTGTGTGTCTGTGTGTGTCTGTGTGTGTGTCTGTGTGTGTCTGTGTGTGTCTTGTGTGTCTGTGTGTGTCTGTGTGTGTCTGTGTGTGTCTGTGTGTGTCTCTGTGTGTCTGATGTGTGTCTTGTGTGTCTGTTGTTGGTGGGTCAGGTTGTTGGTCTCTGTGTAGAGGTACTGTGTGTGCTTGTGTGAGTGAGGTCAGAATTTAGGACGTCTCTTAAAAGTAAATAAAATTTGCTTTAGCGCCTTGGATCGAGATAGTCAGAGCTATAGGGTATTAGGCCAGGTTTGTGAATATGTATTACATTATTTTAGCGGTTTGTTGAGGCCTATTATTATATTATTATTATATTATTTTTTATTATTATTATATATTATTATAATTATTATTACAGTGTTATTATTGATTAATTATTTTATTTATCAAATTATATTTATTATTTTACAAGAAAAGCGCTGAAACTTCGCAGAGGTTTAATCGAACTGTGTTTACAAACTTGTAATCACGTGGTGCGATCCCCATTACCGTTTTTTTACACAATTCATAATTTAGAAATTCATTTCTACTCAAAAAAATGCCTGTAAATCAAGTTTGTAAATCAACGTTGTAAATCAAGCTTGTATATAAAACTTTGTAAATCAACATTGCAAATCAAGTTTTTGCAAATCAAGCTTTGTAAATCAACTATGTAAATCAAGCTTATAAATCAACGTTGTAAGTCAAGTTTGTAAATAGAACTTTGGTAAATGAACGTTTGCAAATCAAGCCTGTAAATCAAACTTTGTAAATCAACGTTTTCAAATCAAGTTTGTAAATCAACGTCGTTGTAAATCAAGCTTGTAAATCAACGCTGTATATCAATCATGTAAATCAAACTTGTAAATCTACGCTGTATATCAATCATGTAAATCAAGCTTGTCAATCAACGTTGTAAATCAAGCTTGTAAATCAACGCTATATATCAATCATGTAAATCAAGCTTGTAAATCAACGTTGTAAATCAAGCTTGTAAATCAACGCTGTATATCAATCATGTAAATCAAGCTTGTCAACCAACGTTGTAAATCAAGCTTATAAATCAACGCTGTATATCAGTCATGTAAATCAAGCTTGTAAATCAACGTTGTAAATCAAGCTTGTAAATCAACGTTGTAAATCAAGCTTGTAAATCAACGCTGTATATCAATCATGTAAATCAAGCTTGTCAACCAACGTTGTAAATCAAGCTTATAAATCAACGCTGTATATCAGTCATGTAAATCAAGCTTGTAAATCCTCCGGCTTAATTAACGTGTCTAATTTGATTCCAAATTGATCAGTGTTTACACGTCAATCATCCCATTGATTATTATTTTTCACAATGCAGATTTCATTGCCAGAAATTTTCGAAAAAATTTAAATCATGAATTAAATTCATAAAGTTTCGATTACCTTCATGACTTTTTTGAATGATCATTTTTTTTTATTTCGTTCACTTGCGAATTCATACATGACCAACGTTACATTTTAAGTAATTTCTTTTGCATTCGGAATGATAGTGGTCTTAACTTCAAATTCAGGGTCGTATCTTTTAATTCAGGGTCGTAGCTTCAAATTCAGGGCCACCTAAATGTAGTATCAAATCCAGGGTCGTAATATCTAATCCAGGGTCGTAGGTTCAAATTCATAACCACCTAGCATCAAATCCAGGGTCGTAGCTTCAAATTCAGGGTTGTAACTTCTAATCCAGTGTCATAACTTCTAATCCAAGGTCGTAACTTCTAATCTAGGGGTCGTAATTTCTAATCAGGGTCGTAACGTGTAATCCAGTATCGTAACTTCTAATCCAGTGTCATAACTTCTAATCCAGGGTTGTAACTTCTAATCCAGTGTCATAACTTCTAATCCAGGGTCGTAACTTCTAATCCAGTGTCATAACTTCTAATCCAGGGGGGTCGTAACTTCTGTGGAAAATAATGTACATATTTTCCGGAAATACGGTAATTTATAGGTAAATAGATGCCCTATATTGTATTTTTAAAAGAAGTATGTTATCGAAAAAAGGAGAGACTCGCCATCTTGATTTTGAATTTTGTACAAACGTTGGTGTAATGGAGAAGAATTTTTCGTGCTCTAGAGGTTAAAATTGTGCTGACACCTCTCAAATAGGAGGCGAAATTGGTGGATATGCATTCCTGCATAACTTGAGATATCAAACGACTGGACAAGACAGCTCCAGGAACCTCAGATAAACTCTCTAGATTTGTGTGTAATTCTGGCCAGCATTATTTTCATAGATTTAGTTAGAGTGAGGTTTTCTGAGTATGATACACATTAATCTCCAGTCAAATTGGTGAGTGATATTAAGATATATTTTCATTCTGTTATGTAATTGTGTATATATATAACCATTTATTATTTTTAATATACAGTCCACAAATTTATATATTTATCAGTATTCCTGGTGATGTATATTTCATTTAATTAATAGGTCCAGAGCAACTTGTGGATATGACAGTGGTAGGTATCGAAGGGGGACATTTTTTGCGACCTAGGTGTCCCAAATTCCTACTTGTCTATGTAACATTGATAAATAATAATTATCTTTGTTATCATTTACTGTTATGTACATAATTAGTTACATTCAGATAAATGCAATTTTCCACAACTTCTAATCTAGGGGTCATAATTTCTAATCAGGGTCGTAACTTGTAATCCAGTATCGTAACTTCTAACCCAGTGTCATAACTTCTAATCCAGGGTTGTAACTTCTAATCCAGGGTCGTGACTTCTAAGCCAGGGTCGTAACTTCAAATATAATGCTACTTAGCATCCTATCCATGGCCGTAGCTTCCACTCCAGGGTCGTAACTTCCAATTCAGGACCACTAAGCTTCGAATCAAGAGGCTTCAACTTCAGCATCAGGTTCACTGCTTCAGACGTCACCTCAGCAGCAGAAAGGATTCAATCCCTTGTTTACCCAGAAACTTCCCGTTTTCTTTATGGCTGTCGCTCCAGCATAAAAAAGATGTCTCTTGTGAAATAAATTGAGGAGAGGGGCGCGGCTTGCCACAAAGGCTGGACAACACGGGTCAAAGATGGAGAACTGACCATCAAGGATAAGGCTAGAAAAATGGATAGAGGGCGCAGGTGGGGAACACAGATGCATTCAGGAAAATAAGAGTAAGACGGGTGGACCGGAGGGGTGACAAGTCTAGCTTTCTCAAGCTTTCCTCTAAGGGGTAAACTTGTATAGAAGTTTTATCGTAGGGCAAAAACGGTGTCAAAATAATTTGTTCCGCAGCGTGTGGCTGTTCTTGTTATGGGCAGAATGACATTTGCGTCCAACCAGCCTGTAGGTCACCTGAAGGTAATTTCGGGGGTCACCACCGCCGCCGCCTGAGGCCAGGTACTAGCCTGAGGCCTTCCCTTTGCCGGTCTGATCGACCAGGCTAGTGATGCCACCTACCTGCAGGAGAAACTATGCATCACAGCCTCGCTGATCAGGAAGTAAATTCCATTTATCAAGTTCCTTCCTGAAGACAACCTAGGGTCTGTTGTTAATTCCCCTAATGCACGACGGGAAGGTGATGAGTCTTGGTCCCTTTACATTTGTAGGAGAAGTAAGTTTATTCAGGTACAGGTATTCATAAATACTATTACATAAATTATCATACACAGCAGCATGTGTGTAGATTAAGTAGGATAACCCAAACATGTCAGACGAAGTGACTTATTTCCATTTGAGAGATAGATAGATAGATAGAGAGAGAGAGAGAGAGAGAGAGAGAGAGAGAGAGAGAGAGAGAGAGAGAGAGAGAGAGAGAGAGAGAGAGAGAGAGAGAGAGAGAGAGAGAGAGAGAGAGAGAGAGAGAAAGAGGGAGAGAAACTGCAATAAAGTCATTACCTCTTCTCCCTTCTCCTTCCCTCCCACACATTGTCTCTCCTCACACGTTCCGTAATGAAGTTCCTTCCCCCTTCCTCCGCACATCCCCTTCCATCCCCTCCTAGCTTCCCCAAGCCCCTCCTTCCTTCCCTCAATCCCTCCCCCCTCCCTCCCTCTCTCCCCTCCAAACCCGCCTCTCTACCAGCCATTACACTCGCAGCTTCTCACATAAACTGAATTTCAAAACTTTGCTGGAAAAGCCTTGTCATTGACCTGCCTTGAGACACTTAGCCAAGTGTTGTGTAGAGTTGCTGGTGGTGGTGGTGACTGCGTTGTGTAGAGTTGCTGGTGGCGGTGGTGGTGACTGTGTTGTGTAGAGTTGCTGGTGGTGGTGGTGGTGACTGTGTTGTGTAGAGTTGCTGGTGGTGGTGGTGACTGCGTTGTGTAGAGTTGCTGGTGGTGGTGGTGGTGACTGTGTTGTGTAGAGTTGCTGGTGGGGTGGTGGTGACTGTGTTGTGTAGAGTTGCTGGTGGCGTGGTGGTGACTGTGTTGTTTTAGAGTTGCTGGTGGTGTGGTGACTGTGTTGTTTAGAGTTGCTGGTGGTGGTGGCGACTGTGTTGTGTAGAGTTGCAGGTGGTGGGGCTGACTGTGTTGTGTAGAGTTGCTGGTGGCGGTGGTGACTGTTGTTGTGTAGAGTTTGCTGGTGGCGGTGGTGGTGACTGTGTTGAGGAGTTGCTTGTGATGTTGTGAACTGTGTTGTGTAAGTTGCTGGTGGTGGTGGTGACTGTGTTGTGTGAGTTGCTTGTGATGTTGGTGACTGTGTTGTGTAGAGTTGCTGGTGGTGGTGGTGACTGTGTTGTGTAGAGTTGCTGGTGGTGGTGTGTGACTGTGTTGTGTAGAGTGTCTGGTGGCGGTGGTGACTGTGTTGTGTAGAGTTGCTGGTGGTGGTGGTGACTGTGTTGTGTAGAGTTGCTGGTGGTGGTGGTGACTGTGTTGTGTAGAGTTGCTGTGTGGTGGTGACTGTGTTGTGTAGAGTTGTTGTGATGTTGGTGACTGTGTTGTGTAGAGTTGCTGGTGGGGGTGGTGACTGTGTTGTGTGTAGAGTTGTGGTGGTGGTGGTACTGTGCTGTGTAGAGTTGCTGGTGGTGGTGTGGTGACTGTGTTGTGTAGAGTTTGCTGGTGGTGGTGGTGGTGACTGTGTTGTGAGTTGCGGGTGGTGGTGGTGACTGTGTTGTGTAGAGTTGCTGGTGGTGGTGGTGGTTAACTGTGTTGTGTAGAGTTGCTGGTGGTGGTGGTGGTGACTGTGTTGTGTAAAGTTGCTGGTGGTGGTGGTGACTGTGTTGTGTAGAGTTCTGGTGGTGGTGGTGACTGTGTTTGTAGAAGTTGCTGTGGTGGTGTGACTGTTGTGTAGAGTTGCTTGTGATGTTGGTGACGTGTTTGTGTAAGTTGCTGGTGGTGGGTGACTGTGTTGTGTAGAGTTGCTGGTGGTGGGGTGACTGTGTTGTGTAGAGTTGCTGGTGGTGGTGGTGGTGACTGTGTTGCGTAGAGTTGCTGGTGTGTGGTGTGACTGTGTTGTGTATGAGTTTGCTGGTGGTGGTGGTGACTGTGTTGTGTAGAGTGCGGGTGGTGGTGGTGGTGACTGTGTTGTGTAGAGTTGCGGTGGTGGTGGTGTGACTGTGTGTGTAGAGTCTGGTGGTGTGGTGGTGACTGTGTTGTGTAGAGTTGCTGGTGGTGGTGGTGGTGACTGTGTTTGTTAGAGTTGCTGGTGGTGGTGGTGGTGACTGTGTTGTGTAGAGTTGGGCTGGTGGTGGTGGTGGTGACTGTGTTGTGTAGAGTTGCTAGTGGTGGTGGTGGTGTGACTGTGTTGTGTAGAGTTGCTGGTGGTGGTGGTGACTGTGTTGTGTAGAGTTGCTGGTGGTGGTGGTGGTGACTGTGTTGTGTAGAGTTGCTGGTGGTGTGGTGACTGTGTTGTTAGAGTTGCTGGGGTGGTGGGACTGTGTTGTGTAGAGTTGCTGGTGGTGGTGACTGTGTTGTGTAGAGTGCTGGTGGAGGGTGGGACTGAGTTGTGTAGAGTTGCTGGTGGTGGTGGTGACTGTGTTGTGTAGAGTTGCTTGTGATGTTGGTGACTGTGTTGTGTAGAGTTGCTGGTGGTGGTGGTGACTGTGTTGTGTAGAGTTGCTGGTGGTGTGTGGTGACTGTGTTGTGTAGAGTTGCTGGTGGTGGTGGTGGTGACTGTGTTGTGTAGAGTTGCTGGTGGTGGTGGTGACTGTGTTGTGTAGAGTTGCTGGTGGTGGTGGTGACTGTGTTGTGTAGAGTTGCTGGTGGGTGGTGGTGGTGACTGTGTTGTGTAGAGTTGCTGGTGGTGGTGGTGGTGACTGTGTTGTGTAGAGTTGCTGGTGGTGGTGGTGGTGGTGACTGTGTTGTGTAGAGTTGCTGGTGGTGGTGGTGACTGTGTTGTTTAGAGTTGCTGGTGGTGGTGGTGACTGTGTTGTGTAGAGTTGCTGGTGGTGGTGGTGACTGTGTTGTGTAGAGTTGCTGGTGGTGGTGACTGTGTTGTATAGAGTTATTGGTTGGGTAATAATTCCTAGCCTCTTGGACCCTATCCTACATACTCTTAAAGCTATGTATGAAGTCTATTTCCACCACTTCGCCGAGTTCACTTCACTTCTTTACTCTTCTGAGGCTGAAGAAATACTTCCTGACATCCCTGTGGCTCATCTGTGTCTTCAGCCATCAACTGTATCCCCAATTGCAAGATTTCTCCTATCAGTCTATATCTGTCTGCCCTATCAGTTCTTCTAAGTACTTTGTATGTTGTTATTTTGTCTCCCTCTAGTTCTTCTGTCCTCCATTGTTCTTAGATATCTTTCCATTAGTTTCTCCTCATAGCTGAAGCCCCTTAACTCTTAAAGTAGCCTTGTTGCGTGTTTCCTGACCTACTTTATCATACGTGGGTTATATTCTGGCGCTGCATACTCCACGACGGGTCTGACATATGTTGTTAAAAGCAGGAGCGTATATCCCGCGTGTGCTGGGTGAGCGCCGCACACCCACTAAATATATCACATACATCCTAAATATTTAGCTCACTCAGTGATTATGAATCACAAAGGAAAATTAATTTTTTTGGTCCCCTGTTATGAAATATTGTGGCAGTTGTTGTGAGATAGTAGTGCATACCCACACAGCTAGTTGTATCATACAGAGCACACAACCTGGGACAGTAACCCACCATACGCCGTCACTCATCTTAGATGTGCCAGACAAGGATTGCTGCAGAAGTTATTCGGCTGATGTGAGCCTCTGGGGGTACAACAAATACTTAGAACATAAAAAGAATAAGAAAGGTGGAACACTGCAGCATGCCTACTGGCCCATAATAGGGTCTGCAGCCTCTGTCCACCGAGTCTAATCTCAGTCTTCGGTGTTATTGCTCTTTTTCTCCAATCTGCATTACCATGTATTGGGAGGGGTTGAACTCAAGCAACCACTTATCTGACCAATCCTGCAGTTTGTCCAGAGCCTTTCCCAGCCTGTCACCATCCTTCCTGTCTGTCACCATAATGTTGTTGGTCACCGTCCTCGCTGTCTGTCACCGTCCTCGCTGTCTGTCGCCGCCCTCGCTGTCTGTCACCGTTCTTACTGTCTGTCACCGTCCTCGCTGTCTGTCACCGTTCTTACTGTCTGTCACCGTCCTCGCTGTCTGTCACCGTCCTCGCTGTCTGTCACCGTCCTCGCTGTCTGTCACCGTCCTCGCTGTCTGTCACCATAATGTTGTTGGTCACCGTCCTCGCTGT
>NC_069467.1:11580316-11582816 GCF_026875155.1 Cherax quadricarinatus
AGTAGGCCTAGCAAGCTCTCAGGTAAGCCTAGAACATTGTCAGGTAGGCCTAGCAAGTTCTCAATTAGACCAAAAATATTTTGGGTTCCCTCTACACCTCTGCTTTACGAATCTGTAAATCTTGTGTGAAACGAAGTGGAAGAATAGCGTGGACGTGGAGGGAAAAAGAATTGGGATGAAGAGGGGAAATAGGCAGAACGTCTGACAGTAAGAAAATCGGCAATTTTCTGAAGATGACATCAGTTGTAAGATGAAATAATTTTCCATCTTTGTCTTGTTCTTCGTGAGACACTTGCCTTCATAAGTGTCTCAGGAGGACACACTTAATGGCTATCGTATCTCCTTTCATTATAACTGATTTTTCACAGAGTTATTTAGCTGTTTTAACTTTTAAAGTTATAATCAGAATTGATTCCTACCGTAGCTTCAAGTTAGTCTTTAAATAATGAGATATTACAAGGCTCCCAGTGGACATAAGTCACTGTCTAAACTTTTTTTTTTTTTTGGGGGGGGGGGGAAGGGGGCGTTATCCTAGGTAATTTACACTATGTGTAGTAATTGCTCTTAGGTGTACCTGTGTCTAAGTAACCTAGTAAACTTATTTAGTAGCTGACTGTTGTGACAGAGACACACTCGTCTCAGTCAGTACTTCAGCACAGCCAACACACACACACACACACTAGCCTAGAAAAGTGTCTCAACAAAGGCAAAGGGGATGTCATCAGGATAATTTCCCAAAGGCACCATTACCATTGAGAAATATTTTAATCCCCTCATTTCACAGGGAAATGTTCCCTCTAACTGATGCCCTGAACGGGTGCAACAGCCTGATTGACCGTGCATGAGACTGGTCAATAACTCAGCCTCTTACTCCCGTTACCAAACAACTCTGGATGTTAAGGGAATAATGTTGATCTTGTATACAAATCTGCTCTTGTAATTGAAGGTTTTAATGGTGGAATTGTGTCTACTCATGATGATTTATATAATAATAATAATAATAATAATAATAATAATAATAATAATAATAATAATAATAATAATAATAATAATAATAATAATCTAAAGGCTCTAGGTAATATAAATACAAATTTTTGGTGCAGAAAGTGGAAACAGACAAACAACGTTTCCCCTTGATTAAAGAAAAGCACTACGCGGGCGAAACGTTGTCAGTAAAGGATCTCATCACACTGCAGTTCACTGTTAGCATCGTGTAGGCAACGTACAACGTTTCTAACCATCGCGTCGAGAGCACTGAAGAAATATCACAGCATCCTTTATTTTTTTGAGAACGTTTCGAGCTTTACGAAGAGCGAAACGTTGTCGGAGCTCAAGCTGCCCTGCACCTGCGTCTCTCACTCAACTCTCAATTCTCAATTTCCCTCAGTGAGACAAAGTTGAACTCGTGGCTGTCAAGCCGAGAAGCTGCTACTGCTGTTAAGCTCTAGCTCTGGGCCAAGTAACGTGTCTCATTATTATTGTTGCTATTTCTCATCACTGTGCCAGCTGATGTTCTCATTTATTTACCATCATCGTTTCTCACCGTGGAAAAGAAACCCAACGAAGAAAACACGTGTACCATCACTCGCACGAGAGCGATGTTTCGAGCAATTCACAGACATCACAGTCTAATGTATGTAAACAGTCGACACATTTCGGTGACTGTCAGTTGGTAAAGTTTCTGGTGGACGAAACGTCTTCACAATAAAAGGTCATAATCCACAGTGTGTATTTTGAGCCTAACCTTTGTATTACTTAACCTTTGTAATGAAATGTCAGTCATTACAAAGTAATGTCTGTTAGATATTAGAAATATCTGTTAGATATTTCCATATTCACACTCCAACAGCACATTCAATCTTTAAAAAGAGAAAGAGAGTGTGCTTCCACTCTCATCTAAAGAACCCAAACATGCCTGCTGGATGCTGGAGCTCGTACCTCTCAAAACCTCCTTCACATCAGGCTGGGCCAGGAGCTGTGAATCGACCCCTGCAACCACATATTGATGAGTACACCATCCTTCAGGTACTGGGATGTAAAGTAAAAGGACACAAGTGCAACTAATGTGACATTTATTGTGGCAACGTTTCGCTCTCCAGGAGCTTTATCAAGCCATTACAAACAATACATGGACACAGAGGGTATATAAAGGCTCAGAGTGAGGTGCAATACTAGTGAGGTAACATTTCGATGTTCACTAGTGGTGGTAGTAGTAGTAGTAGTAGTAGTAGTAGTAGTAGTAGTAGTAGTAGTAGTAGTAGTAGTAGTAGTAGTAGTAGTAGTAGTAGTAGTAACAAAAATAATACAATATGGAAGAGCAATTAATTCGTACATGAGTAAAAGGATATAAAAGTTATTACTTGGGTAACATAAAAATAGGTTGGACAAATATAGACTGGAAAGAGGCAGGTTTTTTTCAGTGTTCACTCTCTGTAATGTGCTTTGTGTAGTATAACAAGAATCCTCCTGAAAACAGTAAACCCTGCCATCACATAGTCTC
>NC_069467.1:11587816-11632816 GCF_026875155.1 Cherax quadricarinatus
TTGACGTGGTTGAATCTCCAGGTACTAAAGTTTGATGTGTGTGAGTCTGCTTAGTGCTGGAACAGTGCGCTCTCGAGAACACCTGTCAGAGAACATGCACGAAGCAGCAACTGTCTTGTGCAGACTTGGTATTGCTGTGCAATGGTGTACTAGGTGCCAGCTGTAGTTCGGAAGTTATATGAGCTAAAATAGATTAGCTGGGGGAAATCTGATTTCGCGGATCTCTGAGTGGTAGCACCTGATGGGTGGAGACTTGAGCCTCCGCCACTCCTTGCACTGAGGGACCCGGACAAGTCTAGCGCTTCGAGAGATACAGTGTGGGAATATAACACGACAATGTACAGATAAATGTTGCTCTATGATTGTGAAGGAAGAGTTAGGTAGCTAGGTTGAGCTGCTACCAGTGTGAAGATACCAGAGTGAAGATACCAGAGTGAAGATACCAGAGTGAAGATACCAGAGTGAGAAGATGAAATACAGAGTGGAGGCCAGGTAAGATACAGAGTGAAGATCCCGAGTGAAGATACCAGAGTGAGGCCCGAGTTTAAGATACCAGAGTGGAAAGGCCAGAGTGAAAATATCCCGATGGAGGCCAGGTGAAGATACCAGAGTGAAAAATCCCGAGTGGGAAAGGGCCGGGGTGAAGATACCAGAGTGAAGCCAGAGTGAAAATACCAGAGTGGAGGCCCCGAGTGAAGATACCAGAGTGGAGGAGAGGAAGATACCAGGAAAGGAGGCCAGAGTGAAGATCAGAGTGAAGCCAAAAGGCCAGGTGTAAATACGAGTGGAGGCCCGGTAAGATACCAGAGTGGAGGGCCCTAGTGAAGATACCAGAGTGAAAGGCCCAAGGAAAATACCAGAGTAAGGCCAGAGTGAAGATACCAGAATGGAGGCCAAAGTGAAATACCAGAGTGGAAAACCAAATGTTGACCAGAGTGAAGATTCCAGAGTGAAGGGCCGGGGTGAAGATAAACCCGAGTGGAGGGCCAAGAGTGAAGATTTCCAGAGTGGAGGCCAGAGTGAAGATACCAGAATGGAGGCCAGAGTGAAGATACCAGAGTGGAGATACCAGAGTGGAGGCCAGAGTGAAGATACCAGAGTGAAGGTACCAGAGTGAAAGTACCAGAATGAAGGTACCAGAGTGAAGGTACCAGGTGAAAGGTACCAGAGTGCAGGTACCAGAGTGAAGGTACCAGAATGAAGGTACCAGAATGAAGGTACCAGAGTGAAGGTACCAGAGTGAAGGTACCAGAGTGAAGGTACCAGAATGAAGGTACCAGAGTAAAAGTACCAGAGTGAAGGTGCTAGAGTGAAGGTATCAGAGTGAAGGTACCAGAGTGAAGGTACCAGAGTGAAGGTGTCAGAGTGAAGGTACCAGAGTGAAGGTACCGGAGTGAATATACTCACTGGCAGTTTTGCGGGCGTGGGTATTGTGTGTGTTAGCTTAATAATAGAGAGAGAGAGAGAGAGAGAGAGAGAGAGAGAGAGAGAGAGAGAGAGAGAGAGAGAGAGAGAGAGAGAGAGAGAGAGAGAGAGAGAGAGAGAGAGAGAGAGAGAGACCTCAACCAAGATCTTATTCAGAAAGATTTTGATGACCTTCTTGCAGTGTTTGACATGAGAAACTTTGTTGACCTTCCTACTCACATCTCTGGCTCGTCCCTCCACCCAGCAGTGAGTGATCTGTCTGAAGGTATACTCACAAACACCTTGGTTATGTTGGATCATCTGATTACAAGGTTGCCTTTACGACACTGAAGATTCCAACAGAACGACAGAAAGGTTAAGAATCATCACACACACACAACCTGGCTGTGGGAAAGAGGAAATTTGCCAGACCAAGTGAATGGTTTTACCGAAGACATTCTTGGTCACCAACATAAATACACCCATCACCGACGAAGTCTACAGATCAGCCTGGGTTCTTACTGCTAAGTTAATACTTGGAGGAGGTATTAGAGGCATCCTATTATCTATAACAGGAACTTGCACAGGCAAGCCTGCTGGCAAATCGAAGAAGTCCAAAACTGGGCCATCTTTAGATGGAATGTTGACACAAAAAGAAAACTGGCATCAGGTAGGGTGGGCTCCAAAACCTGGTGGTCTTTGGTGAAGGACCAATAAGGTTATTTACCTGATGAAATTATTCCACCTCTTAATTAGCAGGATGGGACTCTACTAGCAGTCAGGACAAAGCTGATCTCTTTGTTGAACATTAATACCAAGATGCAGGTTCTTGATCTAGCAAGGGAACCTCCTTTGCTAGTCGCAAGAACTGTGTCAAACTTTTCAGTAGTGACAATAAGGTAAGATGAAGTAAATCTTCTCCTTAATCCCTGGACCAAGAAAAGGCTGTGAACCCAGATAAGTTGAGCCCAGGATTGCTGAATGTACGTATGTGCAGACCAGCTAGCGTCACTTCTAACTCGAATCTATCAGCACTGCCTAGCACAGTGTAAATGGCCTTTTCTGCGGAAAAAAAGCAAATGTAGTCCCTTTTCTCAAAAAGAAGAGTAGAGCAGAAATCAGCATTTACATCCAGTGTCACTCCTGTCAATCACTGGCAAGATTCTTGGGACAATAATCTCACGGCAAATGACAGCGTTTTTCAACTACCACTCTCTTCTTTGTGATTGTCAATACGGACTCAGAAAAGTTTACTTTGCTGCTGATCAGCTGTTAAATCTTTCCACTATATGGCATCAGTCGCTGGACCAATCCAAGGTCAGCTATGTAATAGCACTGGACTTTGTTGGTGCTGTCAACCGATTATGGCAATAGGACTCTTGGCTAAAACTACAAGCACTAGGAGTCGCCGGTTCCCATTGAGTACTTCTCAATAGGATGAAATCAACAAAACACTTTATTTGTGCCAGTGTTCCACAGGGAAGTGTGCTTGGGCCATTGTTATGGAATATCCAGTTCAATTATGTTCAATCTCATCCCAGAATTCCATGCGTATGTAGATGACTGTACTCAGAAATTTGTTTATCCAAGAGAGAATAAGCCAGCTGCTATCGGTTACATCACTCACCAGTTTATAGCTATACCAGAAATGAGAAAATGATGGCAGGCTGCATTTGCTTCTGAGGAAACGCCATGATGGTAATACTGCAGCAGTGGTAAGAATGAATGAGAGAATGTTGGAACCCGGGGATAAATCTGATATCCTTGGGGTGAAATTTAATTTCAAACTGACTATAAAGAATCGAGTAGTAAATCTTGCAAACAAGGCGGCCAGGAAGCTAAGAGCACTTAGACATTTCTCGCATCTGCTCAATAGCAGAGGCTACAAGACTGTATGAGGCACAGGTGTACTCACACCATAAGTATGCTCTACTTTCTTGGATTACCTGCCACCTGTCTTGTCTACGACTTCTGATAGAATAGGGAACAGAGCAAGATGACACATCTCTCGCCTGGACTCAACTTGGACAGATCTGTCATTTCAGAAGACCTTCAACACCGAGGGATGTGGGTGATTTTACTGATACGTACAAAGTCTGGCAGCAAACAGCAACTACTCTCTGGATGTACTTGTCTCAAGAACATCATCTGAGATTATTTATTCCTAGGATGGCTCGTCTGGACCATGTTCGTACAGTATAATGACTGCTGAAATAAAAACAGTTAACTAAATGAAATTGCTGGCTCACAGATGCATCCAACTTCAGGCTGTTTCTTATTTATTTGTCTCATAACAGTTAAAAGACTTTCAAATCAGCTGAGGCAGTTAACAGCTCTTAGCCTGTAAATAAAGGTAGAAACTCTTAATCTAATTCCGGAAAACCTTTATGTAAAAGAGAGAGAGTGAGAAGAGAGAGAGAGGAGAGAGAGAGAGGAGGAGAGAGAGAGAGAAGAGAGAGAGAGAGAGAGAGAGAGAGAGAGAGAGAGAGAGAGAGAGAGAGAGAGAGAGAGAGAGAGAGAGAGAGAGAGAGAGAGAGGGGGGGGGGAAGCAGAATGTATAAAATGATAGAATCGCAGAAAAGGGGAACAGGAAAGGATTGTGAATTCAAACAGAACTCTCTGAACGAAACATGTTTCTCTAGAGTGGACACTATATCTATTTTCTATCTATCTAAATATTCTTCCTAGAAGCCTTTTTATCCACTTCTCTGAGACTATGGGTCCCACAATATCCTATATATATATATATAAATTTATATATATATTATAAATTAATATATATATATATATAAATATATATAGTTTATATATATATATATATATATATATATAGGATATATATATATAAATATAATATATATATATATATATATATATATATATATATATATATAATATGATAGTTTTATATATTTATAGTGTGTGTGTGTGTGTGTGTGTGTGTGTGTATTGTATTTATATATACATTAATGGTTTTTCTCTTAGCTCTTGGTTTAGTGCATTAAAATTTTGCAGAAGTACACAGCTTTATGATTACGGAATGCACTACAGTGAGAGGTTTAGCTAGAGTGAGTTTTGAGGCTGATGATTGATGGGATGAGTAGCAGGTACGACTTGTATACTTGACTGGTAGACACGACTGGTAGACATGACTGGTAGACACGACTGGTAGACATGACTGGTAGACACGGCTAATTGACACGGATAGAAGACATGACTGTTGTACGTGACAAGTAGAAATTACTGGTTGCTGTAAGTGGAGACTGATTATGGAGATTGAGTACGTGACAATTAGAAATTACTGGTTGCTGAGTGGTAGACATGATTAACTGGAGATTGAACCGGGGGTCAACGCCCCCGCGGCCTGGTCCTCTACCAGGCCTCCTGGTGGATCAAGGCCTGATCAACCAGGCTATTACTGCTGGCCGCACGCAATCCAACGTACGAACCACAACCAGGAGGATCGGGGTACTGACTTTGGGTGTCTGTCCAGCTCCCTCTTAAAGACAGCCAGGGATCTATTAGTAATTCCTCTTACATGTGATGGAAGGGTGTTGAGCAGTCTTGGACCCCGGACACTTATTGTGTTTTCTCTTAATATACTCATTGCGCCCTTGCTTTTTATTAGGGGTACGTTGCAGCATCTTCCAGGTGAAGATTATCTTATCTCCCCTGCATTCCAAGGAGTACAGGTCAAGGGATCTCAAACGCTCCCAGTAATTTAGGTGTTTTAGTGTACTTATACATGAAGTGATAGTTATATTCTCCAGGAATGCAACTTCTCCTATCTTGAAAGGGGCCGTTATCGTACAGCAGTACTCCAGCCTAGTAAGAACAAGCGATTTGAAGAGAATCATCATTGGCTTGGCATCTCTAGTATTAAAGGTTCTCATTATCCATCCTATCATATTCCTAGCAGATGTGGTAGAAACATTGTTGCGATTTTGAAAGTAAGATTCTCTGACATTATCACTACCAGGTTCTTCACATTAGTTTTTTTTGCTCTATTGTAAGTTTAGACTCTGTTATTTACTCAGTTCCAACTATTATTTCCTCAAGTTTTCCATAACGAAGTAACTGACATTTGTCCTTGATGAACATCATATTGTTTGTGGCGTCTCATCGGAAATCTTCGTTTAAATCTGCTTAAAATTTTTCAGTGTCCTCGGTGGATAACACACTGTGCTGATTCTAGTATTATCTGCAAAAAAACACATGGTGCTATGGATTACATCTCTGTGTCAGAAGTGAGGATGAGGAACACAATGGGAGCGAGTACTGTGCCTTATTGAACACAGTTTTTCACTGTGGTCGCCTCCAGCTTAATTCTGTTTACTATTACTCTTTGTGTTCCATTGGTTAGAAAGTTAAACATCCATCTGCCCACTTTTCTAGCTATTCCTATTTTCTAGTTATTATCACATCATAATGACACCTGTTGAAGGCTTTCTCTATGTTTGTGTATACTACATCTACGTTCTGTTTGTCCTCCAGTGCATCCAAGACCACGTCATAGTGTCCAGTAGTAGCTAGAGGCAGGAGCGACCTGCTCTAAACCCTGCTGCCCCGAGGTTGTACAGCTATTGAGTCTCGTTCATAAAAAAATAATTGGGATTGTCGATGTTTAGTCTGATTAATGGTTCGCTAAACACAGTCATACTGAGACTGCAGTATCACACTCATTACTTTGCTGTCGTCAATGTAAGTCCCATCTTGTCTGAGCAAAGGCCCAATACGGAATGCGTTTTTTTTTTTGCCTTGTTTTGTGCATATGAAAAGAAATATTTTGAATTTCTTTCAATTTCACTAATTATTTTTAGTTCCTTATGTCACTCCTGGATCCTGTATGAATAATTTTACTCAAGTTCAATACTTTCTACTTCCCTGGGCAGCGCTTCCTTCCGCATTTCAGATAATCTAACTTCCTTAGGAAGTTCAGAGATTCGTCACCTTCACCTGTAGAGGGAGCGTCTCTCTCTTTCCAGTTCTCATCTTCTCTTCTTTTTTCTCAAAGGGTATACGTGATATACATGACTGCTAGAACTAATCGGTAACTGCAACTGGTAGACATGACATGTAGACCCTTAAGATTTACATTACGAGTTACAAGCCTTCTCTTTCTTCTCTCTCCCTCTCCCGTCCTCTCCGTCCCTTCCTCTCCTTCCCAGGACAGGTCAAGCCTTACTGTTATCCTGTATTAATCTCGGGTTATTGAGTCATTATCGGTAATGAAATCATGTTTACTAGTTTCAGTGTTTGCATTGATAACCACCAAGGTGGTAGTTACTATCTCCAGCTGGCAGTTGTGGTTGTTACAGGCATGTGGTGGTAGTTAGTACAGGTAGCTGGCAGTTGTGGTTGTTACAGGCTATGTTAGTAGTTATTACCTCCAGCTGATAGTTGATATAGGCTGTTTGGTGGTAGTTACTGCCTCCAACTGATAGTTGTGGTTGTTACATGCTGTGTGGTGGTAATTACTGCCTCCAGCTGGCAATCGTGGTTGATGCAGGGTGTGTGGTGGTAGTTACTACCACCAGCTGGTAGTTGTACTTGCTACAGGGTATGTGGTGGTAGTTACTACCTCCAGCTGATAGTTGTGGTTGTTACTGGTTGTGTGGTGGTAGTTACTACCTAGAGCTGGTAGTTGTGGTTGTTACAGGCTATGTGGTGGTAGTTACTGCCTCGAGGTGGTTGTTGGGGTTGCTGGAGATTGTGTATTAGTAGTTACTACCTCCATCTGGTAGATATAGTTACAGGTTGTGTGGTGGAAGTTACTACCTAGAGCTGGTAGTTGTAGTTGTTACAGGCTGTGTGGTGATAGTTACTGCCTCTAGGTCGTTGTTGGGGTTGTTGCAAGTTGTGTGTTAGTAGTTACTACCTCCAGCTGGTAGTTATGGTTATTACAGGTTGTGTGGTGGTAGTTACTGCCTAGAACTGGTAGTTGTGGTTGTTACAGGCTGTGGTGGTAGTTTCCGCTTTTAACTGGTAGTTGTGGTTGTTGCAGGTTGTGTGTTAGTAGTAACTATCTCAAGCTGGTAGTTGTGGTTGTTACAGGTTTGTGTGGTGGTAGTTATATGCTTGAGGTTGACCTTGTTTCTACAGCTGCCAGTGTGACCTAGTTACTAGAGATTAATGGGAGAGTGACCTAGTAAGGTGTGAAGATGAAACAGAGAGAGAGAATTATATGTACACAAAACACACACACACACACACACACACACACACACACACACACCGCACACACACACACACACACACACACACACACACACACACGCACACACACACACACACACACACACACACACACACAACACACACTAACATATATATATATATGTTTATGTATAAATATTATATATATATAGATATAGATACGTATGTGTACTACAGTTTGTTCCAAGGTTAAAGGAGGGCAGCTCCCATTCAGTGACCCAAGAGCTCTTCCCCAGCATCGAGATAGGGGGAGGCACCGTGATGGTGGTGGAGGGTTCTTGATCCAATGAGCTAGAAGTTCTCTTACTTCCTTGGATCAAACCTGGTTGCCTCTCATCAGCCTTGGCGCTGTATGGTCCGTACAGATTTAGCGAACATTCCTCCCCCCCAGTATTTACACTCCATCCCAAAGTGTATATGGTATACACTCCTTACCGGTGTGTATAGTATACTTTCCTTCCCACAGTGTATATTTACACTTCCTCCCGCAGTGTATATAGTATACACTCCCACAGTGTATGTAGTATACACTCCCTCCCATAGTGTATATAGTATACACTCCCACAGTATATATATACACTAACATCGTCAGGTTAGTCACGTTAGCATCTCCTCATAATTAAGTCGTCATATCTCCGTCTCTCCTCTCTCTCTCTCTCTCTTTACCAATTAGTGATCCCAGGCCGGTGCAGTATACCCCCAAGATATACTTAACATATATCCCATATTGGGTTGTAAGCGACTCTTTAGAGATTTCCGAAATCCGGTTTTAGAGTCGCTAAAACACTCATTCACTATAGAGGTTACTGGGTTGATGTGCTCCTCAGGGATGAGGTGAGGTCTGGAGCTTTAGTCCAACTAGGTGTGTCTAGCCGCTGATGATTCTCTTCAAATAGCCTGTTCTCTCTAGGCTGGAATATTGTTGTACACTAATGGCCCTTTCATGGCAGGCGAAATTGCAGTCCTGGAGAATGTACACAGGACTTTCACGGCACGTATAAGTACATTAAAGCACCTAAATTACTGGGAACGGTTGGAATCGCTTGACATGTACTCCTTGATACAGAGGCGAGAAAGATACATGATAATATACTAGTCCTAGAGAGACTTGTCTCAAATCTACACATGGAAATCGCTCCCTACGAAAATAAAAGACTCGGCAGGCGATGCAACGTCTCCCCAGTGAAAAAGAGGAACGCCACGAGTACCACAAGAGGCAATAAAACAAGTGTCAGGGGCCCAAGACTGTTCAACTACTTCCAAGCGTACATAAAAAGGATTACCAGCAGACCCCTGGCTGTCTTCAAGAAGGCGCTGGACAGGCACCTAAAGTCAGCACCTGACAAGCCAGGCTGTGGTTCGTACTACGATTTCCATGCGGCTAGCAGAAACAGCCTGGTTGATTAGGCTCCGATTCACCTCAAAGCCTGATCATGGACTGTCCCGCGGAAGCGCTGACCCTCGAAATACCATCCTGGTATACTCCAGGTATACAATACCCAGTTTTCAGTCCACTTTAACTACAACAATGAATTTTCACACCTGTGCTGGAGGTAAATTTTCACACCTGTGCTGGAGGTAAATTTTCACACCTGTGCTGGAGGTAAATTTTCACACCTGTGCTGGAGGTAAATTTTCACACTTGTGCTGGAGGTAAATTTTCACACCTGTGCTGGAGGTAAATTTTCACACCTGTGCTGGAGGTAAATTTTCACACCTGTGCTGGAGGTAAATTTTCACACTGTGTGGAGGTAAATTTTCACACTTGTGCTGGAGTAAATTTTCACACTTGTGCTGGAGGTAAATTTTCACACTGTGCTGGAGGTAAATTTTCACACCTGTGCTGAGGTATAAATTTCACACCTGTGCTGGAGGTAAATTTTCACACCTGTGCTGGAGGTAAATTTTCACACCTGTGCTGGAGGTAAATTTTCACACCTGTGCTGGAGGTAAATTTTCACACCTGTGCTGGAGGTAAATTTTCACACCTCTGCTGGAGGTAAATTTTCACACCTGTGCTGGAGGTAAATTTTCACACCTGTGCTGGAGGTAAATTTTCACACCTGTGCTGGAGGTAAATTTTCACACCTGTGCTGGAGGTAAATTTTCACACCTGTGCTGGAGGTAAATTCCAGCAATCATTTGACTGATTAATTTTTCAGTTTTCTAAAAAAGTTGTTTATGCATAATTTCAACTTTTATTAGTCTATGTAATTTCACGTTAACTTCGATCAGAAGTTCTCCAGACTTCACGCCATTGACCACGTCATTCATGTGCCAGAAACTTAGGTTAGGAGAGGTTAGGTTAAGTTAGGCTAGGTTAGGTTAGGTTAGGTTAGGTTAGGTTAGGTTAGGAGAGGTTAGGTTAGGTTAGGTTAGGTTAGGTTAGGTTAGGAGAGGTTAGGTTAGGAGAGGTTAGGTTAGGTTAGGTTAGGTTAGGTTAGGTTAGGTTAGGTTAGGTTAGGTTAGGAGAGGTTAGGTTAGGTTAGGTTAGGTTAGGTTAGGTTAGGTTAGGTTAGGTTAGGTTAGGTTAGGTTAGGTTAGGTTAGGTTAGGTTAAGTTAGTTTAAGTAAGGTTAGGTTAGGTTAGCTTAGGTTAGGTTAGCTTAAGTTAGGTTAGTTAGGTTAGGTTAGGTTAGGTTAGTTAGGTTAGGTTAGGTTAGTAGGTTAGGTTAGATAGTTAGTAGTCAAGTAATTAGTAAGTTAGGTTAGGTTAGGTAGTTAGTTAGGTTAGGTTAGGTTAGGTGGTTAATGTTAGGTTAGGTTAGGTTAGGTTATGTTAGGTAGTTAGGTTAGGTTAGGTTAGGTTAGGTTAGGTAGTAGTAGGTTAAGTAAGGTTAGGTTAGGTTAGCTAGGTTTAGGTTAGGTTATGTTAGGTTAGGTTATGTTATGTTAGGTTAGGTTAGGTTATGTTAAGTTAAGTTAGATTAAGTAAGGTTAGGTTAGGTTAGGTTAAGTAAGGCTTGTCAGGAAAGAAAAAAAGTGTTTAATGACACGGATCTTAGTTATATGATTATCCGCAGCTGTAAGTGTCCCAGTGTCTGTCCTTGTGGCACCCCTGCTTATACCCTTGCCCATTCTGATGCCTCTTTCGGATACTCTTTGTCTCCTTCCTGTCAGGTATTGTTCGATCCGTTGGCTCTTCTGGGTTTCATTCCGACCGGTGTTACATTTCACTCCGGTGGTCCTGGTCTGTAGTTTAACACTGCCTGTCTCTCATTTCTCAAATACCGTTAATATTTCTGACAGCTTTTCTGTTTACTGTGTGTGTGTGTGTGTGTGTGTGTGTGTGTGTGTGTGTGTGTGTTTTGTGTGTGTGTGTGTGTGTGTGTGTGTGGTGTGTGTGTGTGTGTGTGTGTGTGTGTGTGTGGTGTGTGTGTGTGTGTGTGTGTGTGTGTGTGTGTGTGTGTGTGTGTGTGTTGTGTTTGTGTGTGTGTATACTCGCCTATTTGTGGTTGCAGGGGTCGATTCATATCTCCTGGCCCCGCCTCTTTGGTGGTGTCGCTACTACGTCCACTCCCTGCTCCAGGAGCCATGTGTTGTGTGTGTGTGTGTGTGTGTGTGTGTGTGTGTGTGTGTGTGTGTGGTACGCAGAGGGCAGTGGGAGCGTAGAATATGAGAGAAGCTATTGATTATAATGCGGGAGGAGGGATGGGGGTGGGATGGATGGGGAGGGGGAAGGGAAGGGGGAGGAAAAGAGGGGGAGAGATTGGAAGGAGGGGGTCACCCCTCCTTTCCTTCCCCAGCTCGGTTCAGTTCCTTACCTCCCCCACCCCCTCAGTCTGCTGTGGCAAAATCCCACCCCACCACACCCAATCCTAATCAGCCCCAGCCCTCCCCTCTCCCATCCCCCTCCCACACCTCCCTACCCACTCTCCCCCTCTCCCCCTGACCAACAGTGCTGCACTGCGCCCACTCACCCCCACCCCCACTTCCCCCTCCCCCACTATCCCCACCCTTACAAGATCACCTTAATACAGTAAACGCCCCTCCGGCCATGCTATCTTTCCCCTCTTCGTTCCCCCTTTTCTTCCATTTCTTTTCCTCTTTCTTCCCCTCTTCCTTCACTTCTTTCTTTCCCTCTTTCTTCCCCTCTTCCGTGCCCCTCTTTCTCCCCTTCTTTCTTCCCCTATTTCTTCCCCTCTTCCTTCGCGCTTTCCCCTCTTCACCCTCTTAAATCTTCCTCTATTTCCTCTCTCCATTGTCCTCATTTATACTTATACTCTCCCTTCCTCTCTTATCACTTCCACAAGCTCTCTCTCTCTCTCTCTCTCTCTCTCTCTCTCTCTCTCTCTCTCTCTCTCCAAACATTCCTACTGTCTCCCCAACTCTCGCACAGTACTCACGTCTCCTCTAAGTTGACCGAAACGTGCTGACGACGTTTCTCTCGCTTGTCAATAGTGCTACAGGCACCTTGCCTAACGTAGGAATCACACGCTCCGATGTTTCGAGACTAATTATGATGGCACATTTCGCCCACCAGGAGGGTGGGTTTTTTTCCATTCCCTTGGATTAAAGAAAAGGCTCATGCATGGTGAGCGAAACATTGCATTTGTGGCTAAATTCAACATTGTTTAACGTCAGCAAAATAAATTGATATTTTGATGTCTCGACCATTTTTATTTTATTATTTATTGCAACAGTGAATTTACAACAGTGAACTAACAACATTGAATTTTTACAACAGTGATTTGTACAACAGTTAATTTACAAAATAGTATTTGCAAGTGAATTTTACAACAGTGAATTTACAACAGTTGCTACACACACTGAGATTGTAAACAATTTAATACGAGATTTACATATTTACACACACACACACACACACACACACACACACACACACACACACACACACACACACACACACACACACACACACACACACACCTCAGTACACCACACCACAGGAAAGCATAAAGCAGAACTCAGCGCACAACCATTATCTTCGTTTCTATTAAGACATCTGCCGTCTCCCACCGAGGCAGCGGGAGCCGAAAGAGAGGAATACACTCTCACCGTCACTCATTCAGCCACTGCCAGGAGGTGATTCTCTCAGGCATAATGTACTCTCTTGTTCTCTGAAGATGTCGCTAGTGCATCACGAAAGCGCTCAGAATGTATCTGTCATTGAAGTTTCAGTGTACACATATACAGGGAAATATGTATACATATTCGGGTGTTTTGGTCTCACTGTTGAAACTATCCATTATATCGCATGGTTTTTGATGAATGAGTTAAATATATAACATCTGTGTATCTTTCTCGAAGTATATATGTACGTACATGTGTCTTATATAAGTAGGAATATCATTGGTAAAATACATATATATATATATATATATGTTATTAAACAACTTGTCAGTATTGTGTATCATTCATAATTCTTACTATTGGCATATACAGAGCAAGCGCTAACTCCGTAGGGGTTAGGCTTCCTGGGGTATACGAGGTGACCAGGCAGCTCACAGGGAAGCGTCATGAGTTGTGTAAATGAGCTAGAGAGGTGTGTGTGTGTAGGGGGGGGGTAAGCTCACTGCTCCTGGAGCTGAGGGCCAGGCAGATATAAACACCAGATAGGTCCCAAGACCAAATTCTCCTCTGCCAGCCAGACCGCTTTTTCCACTCCCCGGCATCCAGAGCAAGTTTTGTTTGGCTGGAACGAGCAGCTGGAGGTAGCGAGTTAGTAGATAATCATGTAAACACAGCCGGGTGAAAGCACAGGATGCAGCCTCCAGACTCATCTTACTTCATTGATATCTTTCTTCTGCTTCTAGCCTTTTTTCCTTTTTCCCCCTTTCTTTTCAGTGCTTCTCCTGTGAAAGGGGAATCGTGTCCAGATACGTTTCGTCAATGTGAAAGGGGAATCGTGTCCGGATACGTTTCGTCTTTTTGTATCTTGTTTTTTCTGCTTTTTTCTCATCTTCCTCCCTTTTTAATCCCCCTTCCGATTTTTCTTCCTCTTCCTCCTTTTTCCACCCCTCTTCTGCCTTCCATTCCTTCCTCTCCTCTAAAAGGCAAATTTTTCCGATGTTCAGTAGTCTTGTTTCCCCGCAGTGATTTATCAGTTTGATAATTTACTGGCTATAGTTAACATGCATCTTTCTGGGGGACTTCGTCTGCCAGCACTATCTGTAGGTCTGCCATAAGCATTTTTTTAACACATCGGCCATATCCCACCGAGGCAGGGTGGCCCAAAAATAAAAACGAAAGTTTTTCTTTTTAAATTTAGTAATTTACACAGGAGAAGGGGGTTACTATCCCCTTGTTCCCGGCATTTTAGTCGCCTCTTACGACACCTGCCATATACATATGCCACTCAATTCCTGCCTATTCCAGCTTAATTTCTCCTCTTTCTACTTTATCCTTCCATGTGTGGCTAGAAGAGCAGCGTCCCTAAATTTTCTCAGATCTCCTGCTGTCCACTTTTACACCTCCGTGTTGAGCTTCAAGCTTCAAGCCATTTTTATTTTGAAGAATTAGACACTTGTACAACATTTGGGAATTTTAGCTGAGCAAACGTTAAGCTAGCCAGTGGCCTCTTCAGTCCAGTACAGAGAGGGATGGTGAAGAGGAGAGTGAGGCAATCAGTCCCTCAGCCTGGAGTCAATGTGTTCAGTACATCACATTTTTATTTTGGTTTAGATTAAGCTTTGTTACTTGTGCTTTCAGCTTGGCTGTTGTACGTTGGGTTAGTGCTTATTGCTAGTTCTGTTTACATGTGCGTTATCACAGTTTCTAGTATTGTCTTCTAACGTAGGTATTGCTGTTAGCTCGCCACCCATGGCTGTTCTCTGGTTTGATACCTGCCCATGGTCAGTCTAATCTCGGCCCACGGGTCAGTCTGATCCCGCCCCAAGTTGCAAGATGATACCTGCCCATGGTCAGTCTAATCTCGGCCCACGGGGCGGGCTGATACCAACCCACGGGGTAGGCTGATACCTGCCCACGGGTCATTATTATCCCAAGACCTATCGAACTGAGAAATAGCCTTCCTTTAATCTACAACCCTTTTTACGAGCTCATTCTGTACCACGTGAGATTCACTTTTATTGAATCCTTCGGATAAGCTCTATTGCGTGAGGTTCATCTTTCCCTGGAAGAACCTACCTTCACGTCTTAATTGAGGAGGGTTCACTCAGAGTGGCACAGTTACCAGTTGAAGACGTCAACTAGTCTAGCACATCTACTATCACACCTGCTGTCTATCACACCTGCTGTCTATCACACCTGCTGTCTATCACACCTGCTGTCTATCACACCTGCTGTCTATCACACCTGCTGTCTATCACGCCTGCTGTCTATCACACCTGCTGTCTGTCATATCTGGTGTCTATTACACCTGCTGTCTATCACACCTGCTGTTTATCACACCTGCTGTCTATCACACCTGCTGTCTATCACACCTGCTGTCTATCACACCTGCTGTCTATCACACCTGCTGTCTATCACGCCTGCTGTCTATCACACCTGCTGTCTGTCACGCCTGCTGTGTATCATACCTGCTGTCTGTCACACCTGCTGTCTGTCATATCTGGTGTCTATTACACCTGCTGTCTATCACACCTGCTGTTTATCACACCTGCTGTCTATCACACCTGCTGTCTATCACGCCTGCTGTCTATCACACCTGCTGTCTAACACACTATCACACCTGCTGTCTGTCACGCCTGCTGTGTATCATACCTGCTGTCTGTCACACCTGCTGTCTATCATATCTGCTGTCTATTACACCTGCTGTCTATCATACCTGCTGTCTATCACACCTGCTGTCTGTCACACCTGCTGTCTATCATACCTGCTTCTGTACTCACCTAATTGTGGTTGCAGGGGTCAAGACTCAGCTTCTGGACCCGCCTCTTCACTGATCACTACTGGGTCCTCCCTCTCCCTGCTCCATGAGCTTTATCATACCTCGTCTTAAAATTATGTATGGTTCCTGCCTTCACTACATCACTTGCCAGACTATTCCACTTCCTGAAAACTCTGTGGCTGAAGAAATACTTCCTAACAGATGAGTTAAAACTCATCTGAGTCTTCAACTTCCAATTGTGACCCCTTGTTTCTGTGCCCCATCTCTGGAACATCCTGTCTCTGTCCACCTTATCTATTCCACGCAGTATTTTGTATGTCGTTATCACGTCTTCCCTGACCCTCCTATTCTCCAGTGTCATCAGACCGATTTCACTTAACCTTTCTTCATAGGACATTCCCCTTCGCTCTGGAACCAGCCTTGTTGCAAACCTTTGCACTTTCTCTAATTTCTTGACGTGTTTGACCAGGTGTGGGTTCCAAACTGGTGCTGTGTACTCCAGTATGGGCCTGACGTACACAATGTACAGAGTGTTGAACTATTCCTTACTGAGGTTTGCCAGGCGCCCATATGCTGCAGCAGTTATCTGGTTGATGTGTGCCTCCGGAGACGTGCTCGGTGTTATGCTCACTTCTAGCTACGGTAATACTGGACGAATATTACGCTCCCTAGTGACGGTACTGCTGGGTGAGTATTACCCCCACTAGCAACGATAATAGTGGCCGAATATTACCCTCCCTAGTGACGGTAATACTTACCAAATATTACCCTCCCTAGTGACGGTAATACTGGCCAAGTATTACCCTCCCTAGTGACGGTAATACTGACCAAGTATTATCCTCCCTAGTGACGGTAATACTGGCCGAGTGTTACCCTTCCTAGTGACGGTAATACTGGCCGAGTATTACCCTCCCTAGTGACGATAATACTGACCGAGTATTACCCTCCCTAGTGACGGTAATACTGGCCAAGTATTACCCTCCCTAGTGACGGTAATGCTGGCCGAGTATTACCCTCTCTAGTGACGGTAATACTGGCCAAGTATAACCCTCCCTAGTGACGGTAATACTGGCCAAGTATTGCCCTCCCTAGTGACGGTAATACTGGCCAAGTATTACCCTCCCTAGTGACGGTAATATTGGCCAAGTATTACCCTCCCAAGTGACGGTAAAACTGGCCAAGTATTACCCTCCCTAGTGACGGTAATACTGACCAAGTATTACCCTCCCTAGTGACGGTAATACTGGCCAAGTATTACCCTCCCTAGTGACGGTAATACTGGCCAAGTATTACCCTCCCTAGTGACGGTAATACTGACCAAGTATTATCCTCCCTAGTGACGGTAATACTGGCCGAGTGTTACCCTTCCTAGTGACGGTAATACTGGCCGAGTATTACCCTCCCTAGTGACGATAATACTGACCGAGTATTACCCTCCCTAGTGACGGTAATACTGGCCAAGTATTACCCTCCCTAGTGACGGTAATGCTGGCCGAGTATTACCCTCTCTAGTGACGGTAATACTGGCCAAGCATAACCCTCCCTAGTGACGGTAATACTGGCCAAGTATTGCCATCCCTAGTGACGGTAATACTGGCCAAGTATTACCCTCCCTAGTGACGGTAATATTGGCCAAGTATTACCCTCCCAAGTGACGGTAAAACTGGCCAAGTATTACCCTCCCTAGTGACGGTAATACTGACCAAGTATTACCCTCCCTAGTGACGGTAATACTGGCCAAGTATTACCCTCCCTAGTGACGGTAATACTGGCCAAGTATTACCCTCCCTAGGGAGGGTAATACTTGGTAATACTGTATTTTCGCTTAAGTGCTCCTGCCTAATGGGCACTTGCTTACAGTACTCTTGCTTACAGTACTCTTGCTTACAGTACTCTTGCTTACAGTACTCTTGCTTACAGTACTCTTCCTTACAGTACTCTTGCTTACAGTACTCTTGCTTACAGTACTCTTTCTTACAGTACTCTTGCTTACAGTACTCTTGTTTACATTACTCTTGTTTGCAGTACTCTTGCTTACAGTACTCTTGCTTACATTACTCTTGCTTGCAGTACTCTTGCTTACAGTACTCTTGCTTACAGTACTCTTGCTTACAGTACTCTTGCTTACAGTACTCTTGTTTACAGTACTCTTGCTTGCAGTACTCTTGCTTACAGTACTCTTGCTTACAGTACTCTTGCTTACAGTACTCTTGCATACAGTACTCTTGCATACAGTACTCTTGCATACAGTACTCTTGCATACAGTACTCTTGCATACAGTACTCTTGCATACAGTACTCTTGCATACAGTACTCTTGCATACAGTACTCTTGCATACAGTACTCTTGCATACAGTACTCTTACTTACAGTACTCTTACATACAGTACTCTTGCATACAGTACTCTTGCTTACAGTACTGTTGCTTACAGTACTCTTACATACAGTACTCTTACATACAGTACTCTTGCATACAGTATTCTTGCATACAGTACTCTTGCATACAGTACTCTTGCTTACAGTACTCTTGCTTACAGTACTCTTACATACAGTACTCTTACATACAGTACTCTTGCATACAGTACTCTTGCTTACAGTACTCTTACATACAGTACTCTTGCATACAGTACTCTTACATACAGTACTCTTGCATACAGTACTCTTACATACAGTACTCTTGCATACAGTACTCTTGCATACAGTACTCTTGCTTACAGTACTCTTACATACAGTACTCTTGCATACAGTACTCTTGCTAACAGTACTCTTACATACAGTACTCTTGCATACAGTACTCTTGCATACAGTACTCTTGCATACAGTACTCTTGCATACAGTACTCTTGCATACAGTACTCTTGCTTACAGTACTCTTGCTTACAGTACTCTTACATACAGTACTCTTACTTATACAGTACTCTTGCATACAGTACTCTGCTTACAGTTACTCTTACATACAGTACTCTTGCATACAGTACTCTTACATACAGTACTCTTGCATACAGTACTCTTGCATACAGTACTCTTGCATACAGTACTCTTGCATACAGTACTCTTGCATACAGTACTCTTGCATACATGTAACTCTTGCATACAGTACTCTTGCATACAGTACTCTTGCTTACAGTACTCTTACATACAGTACTCTTGCATACAGTACTCTTGCATACAGTACTCTTGCATACAGTACTCTTGCTTACAGTAACTCTTACATACAGTACTCTGCATACAGTACTCTTGCATACGTACTCTGCATACAGTACTCTTGCATACAGTACTCTTGCATACAGTACTCTTGCATACAGTACTCTTGCATACAGTACTCTTGCATACAGTACTCTTGCATACAGTACTCTTGCATACAGTACTCTTGCTTACAGTACTCTTACATACAGTACTCTTGCTTATAGTACTCTTACATACAGTACTCTTGCTTACAGTACTCTTACATACAGTACTCTTGCTTATAGTACTCTTGCATACAGTACTCTTACATACAGTACTCTTACATACAGTACTCTTGCTTATAGTACTCTTGCATACAGTACTCTTACATACAGTACTCTTACATACAGTACTCTTGCTTATAGTACTCTTACATACAGTACACTTACATACAGTACTCTTACATACAGTACTCTTACATACAGTACTCTTGCTTACAGTACTCTTACATACAGTACTCTTACATACTGTACTCTTGCATACAGTACTCTTACATACAGTACTCTTACATACAGTACTCTTACATACAGTACTCTTACATACAGTACTCTTATATACAGTACTCTTACATACAGTACTCTTACATACAGTACTCTTACATACAGTACTCTTACATACAGTACTCTTATACAGTACTCTTACATTTCAGTACTCTTGCTTACAGTACTCTTACATACAGTACTCTTACATACAGTACTCTTGCTTACAGTACTCTTACATACAGTACTCTTACATACAGTACTCTTACATACAGTACTCTTACATACAGTACTCTTACATACAGTACTCTTGCTTACAGTACTCTTACATACAGTACTCTTACATACAGTACTCTTGCTTACAGTACTCTTGCATACAGTACTCTTACATACAGTACTCTTACATACAGTACTCTTACATACAGTACTCTTGTATACAGTACTCTTGCATACAGTACTCTTACATACAGTACTCTTGCATACAGTACTCTTGCATACAGTACTCTTGCATACAGTACTCTTACATACAGTACTCTTGCATACAGTTCTCTTGCATACAGTACTCTTGCATACAGTACTCTTACATACAGTACTCTTGCATACAGTACTCTTGCATACAGTACTCTTACATACAGTACTCTTGCATACAGTACTCTTGCATACAGTACTCTTGCATACAGTACTCTTGCATACAGTACTCTTACATACAGTACTCTTGCATATAGTACTCTTGCATACAGTACTCTTACATACAGTACTCTTGCATACAGTTCTCTTGCATACAGTACTCTTACATACAGTACTCTTGCATACAGTACTCTTACATACAGTACTCTTACATACAGTACTCTTACATACAGTACTCTTACATACAGTACTCTTGCTTACAGTACTCTTACATACAGTACTCTTACATACAGTACTCTTACATACAGTACTCTTACATACAGTACTCTTACATACAGTACTCTTACATACAGTACTCTTACATACAGTACTCTTACATACAGTACTCTTACATACAGTACTCTTGCTTACAGTACTCTTACATACAGTACTCTTACATACAGTAAACTCTTACATACAGTACTCTTACATACAGTACTCTTACATACAGTACTCTTACATACAGTACTCTTACATACAGTACTCTTACATACAGTACTCTTACATACAGTACTCTTGCTTACAGTACTCTTACATACAGTACTCTTACATACAGTACTCTTACATACAGTACTCTTACATACAGTACTCTTACATACAGTACTCTTCATACAGTTACTCTTACATACAGTACTCTTACATACAGTACTCTTACATACAGTACTCTTACATACAGTACTCTTACATACAGTACTCTTACATACAGTACTCTTACATACAGTACTCTTACATACAGTACTCTTACATACAGTACTCTTACATACAGTACTCTTACATACAGTACTCTTACATTACATGTACTCTTGCTTACAGTACTCTTACATACAGTACTCTTACATACAGTACTCTTACACACAGTACTCTTACATACAGTACTCTTACATACAGTACTCTTACATACAGTACTCTTACATACAGTACTCTTACATACAGTACTCTTACATACAGTACTCTTACATACAGTACTCTTACATACAGTACTCTTACATTACAGTACTCTTACATACAGTTACTCTTGCTACAGTACTCTTACATACAGTACTCTTACATACAGTACTCTTACATACAGTACTCTTACATACAGTACTCTTACATACAGTACTCTTACATACAGTACTCTTACATACAGTACTCTTACATACAGTACTCTTACATACAGTACTCTTACATTACAGTACTCTTACATACAGTACTCTTACATACAGTACTCTTGCTTACAGTACTCTTACATACAGTACTCTTACATACAGTACTTGTACATACAGTACTTTGCATACAGTACTCTACATACAGTACTCTTACATACAGTACTCTTACATACAGTACTCTTACATACAGTACTCTTACATACAGTACTCTTACATACAGTACTCTTACATACAGTACTCTTACATACAGTACTCTTACATACAGTACTCTTACATACAGTACTCTTACATACACAGTTACTCTTACATACAGTACTCTTACATACAGTACTCTTACATACAGTACTCTTACTATACAGTACTCTTACATACAGTACTCTTACAACAGTACTCTTACATACAGTACTCTTACATACAGTACTCTTACATTCAGTACTCTTACATACAGTACTCTTACATACAGTACTCTTACATACAGTACTCTTACATACAGTACTCTTACATACAGTACTCTTACATACAGTACCTTTGCTTACAGTACTCTTACATACAGTACTTACATACAGTACTCTTACACACAGTACTCTTACATACAGTACTCTTACATACAGTACTCTTACATACAGTAACTCTTACATACAGTACTCTTACATACAGTACTCTTACATACAGTACTCTTACATACAGTACTCTTACATACAGTACTCTTACATACAGTACTCTTACATACAGTACTCTTACATACAGTACTCTTGCTTACAGTACTCTTACATACAGTACTCTTACATACAGTACTCTTACATACAGTACTCTTACTACAGTACTCTTACATACAGTACTCTACATACAGTACTCTTACATACAGTACTCTTACATACAGTACTCTTACATACAGTACTCTTACATACAGTACTCTTACATACAGTACTACTTACATACAGTACTCTTCTTACAGTACTCTTACATACAGTACTCTTACATACAGTACTCTTACATACAGTACTCTTACATACAGTACTCTTACATACAGTACTCTTACATACAGTACTCTTCATTACAGTACTCTTACATACAGTATCTCTTACATACAGTACTCTTACATACAGTACTCTTACATACAGTACTCTTACATACAGTACTCTTACATACAGTACTCTTACATACAGTACTCTTACATACAGTACTCTTACATACAGTACTCTTACATTACAGTACTCTTACATACAGTACTCTTACATTACAGTACTCTTCATACAGTACTCTTACATACAGTACTCTTACATACAGTACTCTTACATACAGTACTCTTACATACAGTACTTTACATACAGTACTCTTACAACAGTATCTCTACAGTACTCTTACATACAGTACTCTTACATACAGTACTCTTACATACAGTACTCTTACATACAGTACTCTTACATACAGTACTCTTGCTTACATGTACTCTTACATACAGTACTCTTACATACAGTACTCCTTACATACAGTACTCTTGCATACAGTTACTCTTACATACAGTACTCTTACATACAGTACTCTTACATACAGTACTCTTACATACAGTACTCTTACATACAGTACTCTTACATACAGTACTCTTACATACAGTACTCTTACATACAGTACTCTTACATACAGTACTCTTACATACAGTACTCTTACATACAGTACTCTTACATACAGTACTCTTACATCAGACTCTTACATACAGTACTCTTACATACAGTACTCTTACATACAGTACTCTTACATACAGTACTCTTACATACAGTACTCTTACATACAGTACTCTTACATACAGTACTCTTACATACAGTACTCTTACATACAGTACTCTTACATACAGTACTCTTACATACAGTACTCTTGCTACAGTACTCTTACATACAGTATTCTTACATACAGTACTCTTACATACAGTACTCTTACATACAGTACTCTTACATACAGTACTCTTACATACAGTACTCTTACATACAGTACTCTTACATACAGTACTCTTACATACAGTACTCTTACATACAGTACTCTTACATTACAGTACTCTTACATACAGTATACTTACATACAGTACTCTTACATACAGTACTCTTACCATACAGTACTCTTACATACAGTACTCTTACATACAGTTACTCTTACATACAGTACTCTTACATACAGTACTCTTACATACAGTACTCTTACATACAGTACTCTTACATACAGTACTCTTACATACAGTACTCTTACATACAGTACTCTTACATACAGTACTCTTACATACAGTACTCTTACATACAGTACTCTTGCTTACAGTACTCTTACATACAGTACTCTTACATACAGTACTCTTACATACAGTACTCTTACATACAGTACTCTTACATACAGTACTCTACATACAGTACTCTACTACAGTACTCTTACATACAGTACTCTTTACATACAAGTACTCCTTACATACAGTACTCTTACATACAGTACTCTTACATACAGTACTCTTACATACAGTACTCTTACATACAGTCCTCTTGAATTACCGCAACACACAGAGAGTGGAATTTCGCTCTATACATTAAATAAGTATAGATCTAAATTCAACACTATTGTTGCAACATGAAAGATTAAAACATATTGATTTGAACCTGGTGGAGTGGGTCCCACTGTGGGTCCCACTGTGGGTCCCACTGTGGGTCCCACTGTGGGTCTTACTGCGGGTCTTACTGTGGGTCCCACTGTGGTCCCACTGTGGGTCCCACTGTGGGTCCCACGTGGGTCCCCACTGTGGGTCCCACTGTGGGTCCCACTGTGGGTCACACTGTGGGTCCCACTGTGGGTCCCACTGTGGGTCCCACTGTGGGTCCCACTGTGGGTCCCACTGTGGGTCCCACTGTGGGTCCCACTGTGGTCCACTGTGGGTCCCACTGTGGGTCCACTGTGGTCCCACTGTGGGTCCCACTGTGGGTCCCACTGTGGGTCCCACTGTGGGTCCACTGTGGGTCCCACTGTGGGTCCCCACTGTGGGTCCATCTGTGGGTCCCACTGTGGGTCCACTGTGGGTCCACTGTGGGTCCCACTGTGGGTCCCACTGTGGGTCCACTGTGGGTCCCTGTGGGTCCCACTGTGGGTCACCAACTGTGGGTCCCACTGTGGGTCCCACTGTGGGTCCCCACTGTGGGTCCCACTGTGAGGTCCCACTGTGGGTCCACTGTGGTCCCACTGTGGGTCCCATGTGGTCCCACTGTGGGTCCACTGTGGGTCCACTGTGGGTCCCACTGTGGGTCCCACTGTGGGTCCCCACTGTGGGTCCCACTGTGGGTCCCACTGTGGGTCCCCACTGTGGGTCCCACTGTGGGTCCCACTGTGGGTCCCACTGTGGGTCCCACTGTGGGTCCCACTGTGGGTTCCCACTGTGGGTCCCACTGTGGGTCCCACTGTGGGTCCCACTGTGGGTCCCACTGTGGGTCCCACTGTGGGTCCCACTGTGGGTCCCCACTGTGGTCCCACTGCGGGTCCCACTGTGGGTCCCACTGTAGGGTCCCACTGTGGGTCCCACTGTGGGTCCCACTGTGGGTCCCACTGTGGGTCCCACTGTGGGTCCCACTGTGGGTCCCACTGTGGGTCTTACTGCGGGTCTTTCTGCGGGTCCCACTGTGGGTCTTACTGCCGGTCTTACTGCGGGTCCCACTGTGGGTCTTACTGCGGGTCTTACTGCGGGTCCCACTGTGGGTCTTACTGCGGGTCTTACTGCGGGTCTTACTGCGGGTCCCACTGCGGGTCTTACTGCGGGTCCCACTCTGGGTCCCAATGTGGGTTTCACTTTGGGTCCCAATGTGGGTTCCACTGTGGGTCCCACAGTGGGTCCCACTGTGGGTCTTACTGCGGGTCTTACTGTGGGTCCCACTGTGGGTCCCACTGTGGGTCCCACTGTGGGTCCCACTGTGGGTCCCACTGTGGGTCCCACTGTGACACTTGTTCCAGTGCTGAATACTGAATTGATGGGTAATTAACAACCAGCTAATGTGATCAATTCCCCTTGATACACTGGATGGTCAGTTGCAGTCGTACCTGAGCCTTAAACTGTGCTATTGAAGATAAATGACACAAGTAGCGGAACAAGTTTCAATTGCGACTAAGTTTCTTTCTGTGTAGAGTTTAACCCAGGCTTGATTAAGCTCTTTACTGAGCGAAACGTTGACTTACTATGAGCTTCCTTTTCAAGACGTTTCTCCTTCGTCGAACTACATATCGAAAACAGGTCAATATAATCTAAAATACTACCTCCTAGTAGAGAATTTTCAACCTTATTGCTATAATTAACATTGAAAGTACTGTAAAGGCTTTTTAAGTGGGAGAATGGCTGGCCACCTCCCAGCAAGGCTGAGGGACTGGCCTCCTCCCAGCAAGGCTGAGGAACTGGCCACCTCCCAGCAAGGCTGAGGGACTGGCCTCCTCCCAGCAAGGCTGAGGAACTGGCCATCTCCCAGCAAGGCTGAGGGACTGGTCACCTCCCAGCAAGGCTGAGGAACTGGCCACCTCCCAGCAAGGCTGAGGGACTGGCCTCCTCCCAGCAAGGCTGAGGGACTGGCCTCCTCCCAGCAAGGCTGAGGGACTGGCCTCCTCCCAGCAAGGCTGAGGAACTGGCCACCTCCCAGCAAGGCTGAGGAACTGGCCACCTCCCAGCAAGGCTGCGGGACTGGTCACCTCCCAGCAAGGCTGAGGGACTGGTCACCTCCCAGCAAGACTGAGGGACTGGCCACCTCCCAGCTAGGCTGAGGAACTGGCCTCCTCCCAGCAAGGCTGAGGGACTGGCCTCCTCCCAGCAAGGCTGAGGAACTGGCCACCTCCCAGCAAGGCTGAGGAACTGGCCACCTCCCAGCAAGGCTGCGGGACTGGTCACCTCCCAGCAAGGCTGAGGAACTGGCCACCTCCCAGCAAGGCTGTGGGACTGGCCACCTCCCAGCAAGGCTGAGGGACTGGCCACCTCCCAGCAAGGCTGAGGAACTGGCCACCTCCCAGCAAGGCTGAGGGACTGGCCTCCTCCCAGCAAGGCTGAGGGACTGGTCACCTCCCAGCAAGGCTGAGGAACTGGCCACCTCCCAGCAAGGCTGAGGGACTGGCCACCTCCCAGCAAGGCTGAGGGACTGGCCACCTCCCAGCAAGGCTGAGGAACTGGCCACCTCCCAGCAAGGCTGAGGAACTGGCCATCTCCCAGCAAGGCTGAGGAACTGGCCACCTCCCAGCAAGGCTGAGGGACTGGTCACCTCCCAGCAAGGCTGAGGGACTGGTCACCTCCCAGCAAGGCTGGGGGACTGGTCACCTCCCAGCAAGGCTGAGGAACTGGCCACCTCCCAGCAAGGCTGAGGGACTGGCCACCTCCCAGCAAGGCTGAGGGACTGGCCACCTCCCAGCAAGGCTGAGGAACTGGCCACTTCCCAGCAAGGCTGAGGGACTGGCCACCTCCCAGCAAGGCTGAGGGACTGGCCACCTCCCAGCAAGGCTGAGGAACTGGCCACCTCCCAGGAAGGCTGAGGAACTGGCCACCTCCCAGCAAGGCTGAGGGACTGGCCACCTCCCAGCAAGGCTGAGGGACTGGTCACCTCTCAGCAAGGCTGAGGGACTGGCCATCTCCCAGCAAGGCTGAGGGACTGGCCATCTCCCAGCAAGGCTGAGGAACTGGCCACCTCCCAGCAAGGCTGAGGGACTGGTCACCTCTCAGCAAGGGGGAGGGACTGGCCACCTCCCAGTAAGGCTGAGGGACTGGCCACCTCCCAGCAAGGCTGAGGGACTGGCCACCTCCCAGCAAGGCTGAGGGACTGGCCACCTCCCAGCAAGGCTGAGGGACTGGCCACCTCCCAGCAAGGCTGAGGAACTGGCCACCTCCCAGCAAGGCTGAGGGACTGGCCTCCTCCCAGGAAGGCTGAGGAACTGGCCACCTCCCAGCAAGGCTGAGGAACTGGCCACCTCCCAGCAAGGCTGCGGGACTGGTCACCTCCCAGCAAGGCTGAGGGACTGGTCACCTCCCAGCAAGACTGAGGGACTGGCCACCTCCCAGCAAGGCTGAGGAACTGGCCACCTCCCAGCAAGGCTGAGGGACTGGCCTCCTCCCAGCAAGGCTGAGGAACTGGCCACCTCCCAGCAAGGCTGAGGGACTGGCCACCTCCCAGCAAGGCTGAGGGACTGGCCACCTCCCAGCAAGGCTGAGGAACTGGCCACTTCCCAGCAAGGCTGAGGGACTGGCCACCTCCCAGCAAGGCTGAGGAACTGGCCACCTCCCAGGAAGGCTGAGGAACTGGCCACCTCCCAGCAAGGCTGAGGGACTGGCCACCTCCCAGCAAGGCTGCGGGACTGGTCACCTCCCAGCAAGGCTGAGGGACTGGTCACCTCCCAGCAAGACTGAGGGACTGGCCACCTCCCAGCTAGGCTGAGGAACTGGCCTCCTCCCAGCAAGGCTGAGGGACTGGCCTCCTCCCAGCAAGGCTGAGGAACTGGCCACCTCCCAGCAAGGCTGAGGAACTGCCACCTCCCAGCAAGGCTGCGGGACTGGTCACCTCCCAGCAAGGCTGAGGAACTGGCCACCTCCCAGCAAGGCTGTGGGACTGGCCACCTCCCAGCAAGGCTGAGGGACTGGCCACCTCCCAGCAAGGCTGAGGAACTGGCCACCTCCCAGCAAGGCTGAGGGACTGGCCTCCTCCCAGCAAGGCTGAGGGACTGGTCACCTCCCAGCAAGGCTGAGGAACTGGCCACCTCCCAGCAAGGCTGAGGGACTGGCCACCTCCCAGCAAGGCTGAGGGACTGGCCACCTCCCAGCAATGCTGAGGAACTGGCCACCTCCCAGCAAGGCTGAGGAACTGGCCATCTCCCAGCAAGGCTGAGGAACTGGCCACCTCCCAGCAAGGCTGAGGGACTGGTCACCTCCCAGCAAGGCTGAGGGACTGGTCACCTCCCAGCAAGGCTGGGGGACTGGTCACCTCCCAGCAAGGCTGAGGAACTGGCCACCTCCCAGCAAGGCTGAGGGACTGGCCACCTCCCAGCAAGGCTGAGGGACTGGCCACCTCCCAGCAAGGCTGAGGAACTGGCCACTTCCCAGCAAGGCTGAGGGACTGGCCACCTCCCAGCAAGGCTGAGGGACTGGCCACCTCCCAGCAATGCTGAGGAACTGGCCACCTCCCAGGAAGGCTGAGGAACTGGCCACCTCCCAGCAAGGCTGAGGGACTGGCCACCTCCCAGCAAGGCTGAGGGACTGGTCACCTCCCAGCAAGGCTGAGGAACTGGCCACCTCCCAGCAAGGCTGCGGGACTGGTCACCTCCCAGCAAGGCTGAGGAACTGGCCACCTCCCAGCAAGGCTGTGGGACTGGCCACCTCCCAGCAAGGCTGAGGGACTGGCCACCTCCCAGCAAGGCTGAGGAACTGGCCACCTCCCAGCAAGGCTGAGGGACTGGCCTCCTCCCAGCAAGGCTGAGGGACTGGTCACCTCCCAGCAAGGCTGAGGAACTGGCCACCTCCCAGCAAGGCTGAGGGACTGGCCACCTCCCAGCAAGGCTGAGGGACTGGCCACCTCCCAGCAAGGCTGAGGAACTGGCCACCTCCCAGCAAGGCTGAGGAACTGGCCATCTCCCAGCAAGGCTGAGGAACTGGCCACCTCCCAGCAAGGCTGAGGGACTGGTCACCTCCCAGCAAGGCTGAGGGACTGGTCACCTCCCAGCAAGGCTGGGGGACTGGTCACCTCCCAGCAAGGCTGAGGAACTGGCCACCTCCCAGCAAGGCTGAGGGACTGGCCACCTCCCAGCAAGGCTGAGGGACTGGCCACCTCCCAGCAAGGCTGAGGAACTGGCCACTTCCAGCAAGGCTGAGGGACTGGCCACCTCCCAGCAAGGCTGAGGGACTGGCCACCTCCCAGCAAGGCTGAGGAACTGGCCACCTCCCAGGAAGGCTGAGGAACTGGCCACCTCCCAGCAAGGCTGAGGGACTGGCCACCTCCCAGCAAGGCTGAGGGACTGGTCACCTCTCAGCAAGGCTGAGGGACTGGCCATCTCCCAGCAAGGCTGAGGGACTGGCCATCTCCCAGCAAGGCTGAGGAACTGGCCACCTCCCAGCAAGGCTGAGGGACTGGTCACCTCTCAGCAAGGGGGAGGGACTGGCCACCTCCCAGTAAGGCTGAGGGACTGGCCACCTCCCAGCAAGGCTGAGGGACTGGCCACCTCCCAGCAAGGCTGAGGGACTGGCCACCTCCCAGCAAGGCTGAGGGACTGGCCACCTCCCAGCAAGGCTGAGGAACTGGCCACCTCCCAGCAAGGCTGAGGGACTGGCCTCCTCCCAGCAAGGCTGAGGAACTGGCCACCTCCCAGCAAGGCTGAGGAACTGGCCACCTCCCAGCAAGGCTGCGGGACTGGTCACCTCCCAGCAAGGCTGAGGGACTGGTCACCTCCCAGCAAGACTGAGGGACTGGCCACCTCCCAGCAAGGCTGAGGAACTGGCCACCTCCCAGCAAGGCTGAGGGACTGGCCTCCTCCCAGCAAGGCTGAGGAACTGGCCACCTCCCAGCAAGGCTGAGGGACTGGCCACCTCCCAGCAAGGCTGAGGGACTGGCCACCTCCCAGCAAGGCTGAGGAACTGGCCACTTCCCAGCAAGGCTGAGGGACTGGCCACCTCCCAGCAAGGCTGAGGAACTGGCCACCTCCCAGCAAGGCTGAGGGACTGGCCATCTCCCAGCAAGGCTGAGGGACTGGCCATCTCCCAGCAAGGCTGGGGAACTGGCCACCTCCCAGCAAGGCTGAGGGACTGGCCTCCTCCCAGCAAGGCTGAGGGACTGGTCACCTCCCAGCAAGGCTGAGGAACTGGCCACCTCCCAGCAAGGCTGAGGGACTGGCCACCTCCCAGCAAGGCTGAGGGACTGGCCACTTCCCAGCAAGGCTGAGGAACTGGCCACCTCCCAGCAAGGCTGAGGAACTGGCCATCTCCCAGCAAGGCTGAGGAACTGGCCACCTCCCAGCAAGGCTGAGGGACTGGTCACCTCCCAGCAAGGCTGAGGGACTGGTCACCTCCCAGCAAGGCTGGGGGACTGGTCACCTCCCAGCAAGGCTGAGGAACTGGCCACCTCCCAGCAAGGCTGAGGGACTGGCCACCTCCCAGCAAGGCTGAGGGACTGGCCACCTCCCAGCAAGGCTGAGGAACTGGCCACTTCCCAGCAAGGCTGAGGGACTGGCCACCTCCCAGCAAGGCTGAGGGACTGGCCACCTCCCAGCAAGGCTGAGGAACTGGCCACATCCCAGGAAGGCTGAGGAACTGGCCACCTCCCAGCAAGGCTGAGGGACTGGCCACCTCCCAGCAAGGCTGAGGGACTGGCCACCTCCCAGCAAGGCTGAGGAACTGGCCACCTCCCAGCAAGGCTGAGGGACTGGCCTCCTCCCAGCAAGGCTGAGGAACTGGCCACCTCCCAGCAAGGCTGAGGAACTGGCCACCTCCCAGCAAGGCTGCGGGACTGGTCACCTCCCAGCAAGGCTGAGGGACTGGTCACCTCCCAGCAAGACTGAGGGACTGGCCACCTCCCAGCAAGGCTGAGGAACTGGCCACATCCCAGCAAGGCTGAGGGACTGGCCTCCTCCCAGCAAGGCTGAGGAACTGGCCACCTCCCAGCAAGGCTGAGGGACTGGCCACCTCCCAGCAAGGCTGAGGGACTGGCCACCTCCCAGCAAGGCTGAGGAACTGGCCACTTCCCAGCAAGGCTGAGGGACTGGCCACCTCCCAGCAAGGCTGAGGAACTGGCCACCTCCCAGGAAGGCTGAGGAACTGGCCACCTCCCAGCAAGGCTGAGGGACTGGCCACCTCCCAGCAAGGCTGAGGGACTGGTCACCTCTCAGCAAGGCTGAGGGACTGGCCATCTCCCAGCAAGGCTGAGGGACTGGCCATCTCCCAGCAAGGCTGGGGAACTGGCCACCTCCCAGGAAGGCTGAGGGACTGGACACCTCTCAGCAAGGGGGAGGGACTGGCCACCTCCCAGTAAGGCTGAGGGACTGGCCACCTCCCAGCAAGGCTGAGGAACTGGCCACCTCCCAGCAAGGCTGAGGGACTGGCCTCCTCCCAGCAAGGCTGAGGAACTGGCCACCTCCCAGCAAGGCTGAGGAACTGGCCACCTCCCAGCAAGGCTGCGGGACTGGTCACCTCCCAGCAAGGCTGAGGGACTGGTCACCTCCCAGCAAGACTGAGGGACTGGCCACCTCCCAGCAAGGCTGAGGAACTGGCCACCTCCCAGCAAGGCTGAGGGACTGGCCTCCTCCCAGCAAGGCTGAGGAACTGGCCACCTCCCAGCAAGGCTGAGGGACTGGCCACCTCCCAGCAAGGCTGAGGGACTGGCCACCTCCCAGCAAGGCTGAGGAACTGGCCACTTCCCAGCAAGGCTGAGGGACTGGCCACCTCCCAGCAAGGCTGAGGAACTGGCCACCTCCCAGGAAGGCTGAGGAACTGGCCACCTCCCAGCAAGGCTGAGGGACTGGCCACCTCCCAGCAAGGCTGAGGGACTGGTCACCTCTCAGCAAGGCTGAGGGACTGGCCATCTCCCAGCAAGGCTGAGGGACTGGCCATCTCCCAGCAAGGCTGGGGAACTGGCCACCTCCCAGCAAGGCTGAGGGACTGGACACCTCTCAGCAAGGGGGAGGGACTGGCCACCTCCCAGTAAGGCTGAGGGACTGGCCACCTCCCAGCAAGGCTGAGGGACTGGCCACCTCCCAGCAAGGCTGAGGGACTGGCCACCTCCCAGCAAGGCTGAGGGACTGGCCACCTCCCAGCAAGGCTGAGGAACTGGCCACCTCCCAGCAAGGCTGAGGGACTGGCCTCCTCCCAGCAAGGCTGAGGAACTGGCCACCTCCCAGCAAGGCTGAGGAACTGGCCACCTCCCAGCAAGGCTGCGGGACTGGTCACCTCCCAGCAAGGCTGAGGGACTGGTCACCTCCCAGCAAGACTGAGGGACTAGCCACCTCCCAGCAAGGCTGAGGAACTGGCCACCTCCCAGCAAGGCTGAGGGACTGGCCTCCTCACAGTAAGGCTGAGGAACTGGCCACCTCCCAGCAAGGCTGAGGAACTGGCCACCTCCCAGCAAGGCTGAGGAACTGGCCATCTCCCAGCAAGGCTGAGGAACTGGCCACCTCCCAGCAAGGCTGAGGGACTGGTCACCTCCCAGCAAGGCTGAGGGACTGGTCACCTCCCAGCAAGGCTGGGGGACTGGTCACCTCCCAGCAAGGCTGAGGAACTGGCCACCTCCCAGCAAGGCTGAGGGACTGGCCACCTCCCAGCAAGGCTGAGGGACTGGCCACCTCCCAGCAAGGCTGAGGGACTGGCCACCTCCCAGCAAGGCTGAGGGACTGGCCACCTCCAGCAAGGCTGAGGGACTGGCCACCTCCCAGCAAGGCTGAGGAACTGGCCACCTCCCAGCAAGGCTGAGGAACTGGCCACCTCCCAGCAAGGCTGAGGGACTGGCCACCTCCCAGCAAGGCTGAGGGACTGGTCACCTCTCAGCAAGGCTGAGGGACTGGCCATCTCAAAGCAAGGCTGAGGGACTGGCCACCTCCCAGCAAGGCTGAGGGACTGGCCACCTCCCAGCAAGGCTGCGGGACTGGTCACCTCCCAGTAAGGCTGAGGGACTGGCCACCTCCCAGCAAGGCTGAGGGACTGGCCACCTCCCAGCAAGGCTGCGGGACTGGTCACCTCCCAGTAAGGCTGAGGGACTGGCCATCTCCCAGCAAGGCTGAGGGACTGGCCACCTCCCAGCAAGGCTGAGGGACCGGCCACCTCCCAGCAAGGCTGAGGGACTGGCCATCTCCCAGCAAGGCTGAGGGACTGGTCACCTCCCAGCAAGGCTGATGGACTGGCCACCTCCCAGCAAGGCTAAGGGACTGACCCCTCCCAGCGAGGCTGAGGGACTGGCCACCTCCCAGCAAGGCTGAGGTACTAACCACCTCCCAGCAAGGCTAAGGGACTGGCCACCTCTCAGCAAGGCTGAGGGACTCGCCACCTCCCAGCAAAGGCTAAGGGACTTACCACCTCCAGCAAGGCTGAGGGACTGGCCACCTCCCAGCAAGGCTGAGGGACTGGTCACCTCCCAGCAAGACTGAGGGACTGACCACCTCCCAGCAAGGCTGAGGGACTGATCACCTCCCAACAACACTGAGGGACTGACTACTTCAAAACTTATTTATTGCATACACAAATTTTCGCATGCCTTATTCGGCAAGAAGAGCGTTGCTATTTAAGCCAGAATCGCAAGATCTACCAATTCAGCACGATATATATATATATATATATATATATATATATATATATATATATATATATATATATATATATATATATATATATATATATATATATATATATATATTATATATATATATATATATATATATATATATATATAATATATATATATATATATATATATGGTCCAGTGTGGGTAGATTGGTAAAGCACTGCGTACCTTGTCCTAAGGTTCGTAGGTTTGAGTCTCCTTCAGCCAGAGATCAGTGTTTGTGTATATTTCGCATGCTCTCGCGAATTCCTTGCATTGTTCAAATCTCTAGTAAGGCTGATGCATGCAGGGGATGAGATGAAAAGCTGTAAGCCTTCTCCCTGAAAGCTGGCTGCCTTTGGTCCAGTGTGGGTAGATTGGTAAAGCACTGCGTACCTTGTCCTAAGGTTCGTAGGTTCGAGTCTCCTTCAGCCAGAGATCAGTGTTTGTGTATATTTCGCATGCTCTCGCGAATTCCTTGCATATATATATATATATATATATATATATATATATATATATATATATATATATATATATATATATATATATATATATATATATATATATATATATATATATATATATATATATGTATATTAAGGAGAACAGTTGAAGGGACTTCAAACATTCCCAGTTATTAAGGAGCTCGACTGATCTTATACACCCAGTCTCTAGAACCACACTTTCACCTTTCTTAGAATTGGCTTTTAATATACAGCAATATTCCAGTCTATAATGAAGTGACTTGAGTCGAAGTATCGGCTTGGTATCTCATGTATGAAGGTTCTGGTTATCTCGCTTATCACTTGCCTTGTCTTACTGGTTATTTTGTTATCTTTGATGGTTATAGTGTTGTTATCTTTGATATTATTATTCACATTAGTTTTTCGCTGGATTCAATTGTTTGAGTTTGTTTTATACTTCGAGTTTTTATTTCCTCAATTTTTCCATAACGGAATAACTGAAATTTGTCCCCCATTGAACATCAGATTGTTTACTGTGACCCACTTAAAGACTTGCTTCGTATCATTTTTGAAGTTTATTGTGTCCTCAATGGACGTTTATTGTGTCCTCAATGGACGTTTATTGTGTCCTCAATGGACGTTTATTATGTCCTCAATGGACGTTTATTGTGTCCTCAATGGACGTTTATTGTGTCCTCAATGGACGTTTATTGTGTCCTCAATGGACGTTTATTGTGTCCTCAATGGACGTTTATTGTGTCCTCAATGGACGTTTATTGTGTCCTCAATGGACGTTTATTGTGTCCTCAATGGACGTCAGTTTCTAGTGGCGTCCTCAGGGGATGATACGGTGCTGTGTTTTCATAAGTTTATATCTTCATGTCGGATCTAAGAAGAGAGTTGAGGAGATTAGTGAGGCTTGGGTAACATGCTTTTCACCTTAGCAGACTCTAATTTAACTTTGTTTATTATTATTCTCTTCTTTTTATTTGTTGGATAGTCAAAAATCCTTCTGCCTACTTCACAGTTATTCCTTTTGTAAGTTCTTACCATCATACTTGTTCAACACCACTTAGGGTATTTTTGCACAGAATGTGCAAGTGAGAAAAAGATTAGGCTTCACTGTACAGGATAGCAGGCCATGTGATGGGAAAATTTAGCATATAACATGCAGAGAATTTTCAGGAGCACTGCAGTAGTCCTACTGGTCTGTTAGAAATCATAATTGGTGGTGCTTGAAGTGTGAGGTGTCAAGTTACGTTATTGCCAAACAAGGAATGTGAAGAATCGCCTCCCAGTTTCCGCGAGGTGTGTTGCTGGGTGTTCCTTCAGTAAAAATTTTGATGTGACAACTAGCCTCCGGTGTCCTTGTGAGAGGTTAAGTTGTTTTGAATCCCACAAATTCTGACTCTATCATTTTCCTATTGAATTGGCACCTGGGTTTGTGGGTGATAACCATGTATTTCTAATTCATAATACAGTTACGGTTTTCTCTGGTCTGGAGCAGTGCTGGATTTTCCTGAGGAAACCTTACTGCCCTCTATGTTGTGCTCTCACTTTTACTCCAGACTGACCTGTCTGGATTGTGTATAGTCACAATTGTTGCAAGGAAGTCTATATAAACCCCTTGTGAACCAAGTGTTACTGGCTTTTTTTTAAGTCGATTAGAAGAGTTTTTTCCCGGTTATCACATGAAAATAACTTCTGGGAATGGAGTCTGTGACATTGTCGACGGTGCACTCAGACGTGCAAATAGTTCCATGAATCTTGTCCCTAGATACAGCACATCAGCGTTGCTTCGGCGAAACAGTGTGATTTTTTAAGGAGTTATGTGATTTTATTGAGTTCTGTGATTTTTATTGGAGTTAGGTGGACTTTGTGGAGTTTTTCGTCGACCTTTGTGATGGAGAGGTATTGACCCCAAATTTTCTAGGGACCCTCCGCACTCTAAGTAAAAAATATATTGCAATTTTTCACGATTTTTGTAAAATCTTTCATCAAGACTTAACACACACACACACACACACACCACCACACCCACACACACACACACACACACAACACACAACCACACACATACACACACCACACACACACACACATACACACACAAACCACACACACACAACACACACACCACACACACACACACCACACACACACACACACATTACACACACACACACACACACACACATAAACACACACACACCACACCAACACACACACACACACACACCACACCACACACCCACCACAACACCCACACACACCACACACACACACCACCCACTCAACACACACACACCCACACACACACACCCACACCCCAATACACCCACACACCACACCAACAACAACACACCCACACCACACACACACACACACAACACACACACACACAACACACACAACACACACACACACACACCCCACCAAAAACCCAAAACCCCACAAACACACACACAAAAATACACACACACACAAACCCACACCAAAACACACACACACACACCACAACCACACACACACACACACACACCACACACACATACACACACACACCCCCCACACCACACACACACACATACCCCCACACAACCCCACACACCACAACACACACCCCACACACACACACACACACACACACACATAACACACACACACATACACACACAATCACCACACCCACCACACACACACACACACACACACACACACACACCCACCACAACACACCCCCACACACACCAACACACACACACACACACACACCACAAACACACACACACACACACACACACACACACACACACAACACACACACCACCCCACCAGCCACACACACACCACACACACACACAAACCAACCCCAACACACACACACCACACACACGCACCACAAAACACACACCACACACACACACACACACACACACACAAAAAAAAACTCATAGGCAAAGAAAAAACCAAAAGAAAGAGGCTTTGGGGGGAAAGGGGGGGGGGGGGGGGGGGGTGGGTTGAGGAGGGGAACTTGGGGGGGGGAGGGCCATGTTAGTGGGTTGGCCTAAAAATGAAAGCCTCAGAAAAAAGCACACAAAACGAGGGGAAGGTGGAAAAAAAAATTTTGAGGGGAAAAAAACCGCCCTAGCTAAGGGGATTCCAAAGGTTTAAGGGTGCACATACAAAGGACTCGCCGCTAAAAAGAGGGAGATCAAAAATATTTGGAAATAAGGGGAAAGGAAGGGGGGGGGAAAGATGTTAAAAGGGGGCTGTGTTTTCCCGAAGGGGAAAGCCCTTTCCCCCCCACACGCCCAATTCTTCCTCACTCCCCTCGCACCTCATTTCCCCCATTTTCCCCCAACTTTATCCCGGGCCCCCAAAAAAAACATCATACACAAACACACTCCATACCAATCCTTCCACATTATTTTCTTGCCAAAATACACCTATACACCATCATCCCCTCCCATTACCATATAATTCTCCCTCCTGATTATTCTTCTCATAGGGGCAAATCCCTGAGGAGAAACGAAGGTCGGGTTCGTGGAGACTGCACATCAACACAACAGCAAATGAAGTGAAGAATCTGCTTAGGCACACTAGACAGCGACAGCAACAGTACCTGACAACGGTTCTTCACGGGTTCTACCAGAGGAAGAAGAGGCAGTGGGTGAACCACTAATAATGATAGACAAGTCCTTGCAAACAGGGCACCGTTTAAAATAAAACTTGAAAACATAAATGAACCAACATTCAAGCAATCAGAGACAAGCAGCGATAAAATTCATTCCGGTATCAGTGACGTGTTGATGATGTATTTAACATGGCTGATGTTTTCATCCAGGAAACGGACGGGTGAGGCATGTCGTTTGCTTGTCAATATCTTCATTCCAGATGAAGATATGAGGAGGCCTAATCGATTACAAATTGCTTGAACCTCGTTAAGAATGATACTCTTCTTCTTATGCCTTTTTGCATGGATCATGATGTCAACAGCAAAGTTTATAGCTGTATGTTTAGGTGAGGCAAGTAGAGCATTTAAGTGATGTATCAGTAATGATAACTTCAAGAAACGTTGTAACCCTCTGGAGAAACGATGTTATTAACGACAACAGCGACAGGTTTAGGGGCGGTGATGTGAGTCTTCACGATCTACCAAACACTCGTCACACGGTAACAGAAATTAAGCAGAAAGTAAGAGTGTGGGTAGCCTGCATTTTCTTGAATATAAGACGGCATTTGATGCTATACCTCAGCGGAGGCTGACACACGAACTAGAAGAAATTAAAGAGAGAGCAGGAAAGGTACTTCGCTGGATCAAGGAATGCCGAAGGTCAAGGAGAATGATAGTCATGTTAAAGGGTAACTGAAATATCTCACCTGAATCTCTTCTAAGTCCTAATAATATAACCAGTGAAACAAATGAGATATAAGTTAGAAACTAGTAAGAATAAATATCTGAAGAAAGTGTACAACAAAGACTTCTGGTTGAAAGACTGATCACTTCATATCCACACCTCCATGACTTCTGCTTTCTCCTCTGTATTTCGACTGAAGAATCCTGCTTAGTAGGCAAAACGCCACGTCAGTAAAGAAACCAAACTGTTTACACATTCATAAAACAACACAAAACAACTTTGAGAAAATCTAGGACTGGTGAGAGAGTAGCTTTTTCAGCTACGCCCAAGCAAGTGCTTGGTTATGACTTCGTCAGCCACACCCCAGCAAGTGCTTGGTTATAACTTCGTCAGCCACACCCCAGCAAGTGCTTGGTTATGACTTCGTCAGCCACACCCCAGAAAGTGCTTGGTTATAACTTCGTCAGCCACACCTCAGCAAGTGCTTGGTTATGACTTCGTCAGCCACACCCCAGCAAGTGCTTGGTTATGACTTCGTCAGCCACACCCCAGCAAGTGCTTGGTTATGACTTCGTCAGCCACACCCCAGCAAGTGCTTGGTTATGACTTCGTCAGCCACACCCCAGCAAGTGTTTGGTTATGACTTCGTCAGCCACACCCCAGAAAGTGCTTGGTTATTACTTCGTCAGCCACACCCCAGCTAGTGCTTGGTTATGACTTCGTCAGCCACACCCCAGCAAGTCCTTGGCTACGACTTCGTCAGCCACACCCCAGAAAGTGCTAGGTAATGAACTCTTCAGCTACAAAGAGAAAACTATCCTGACGTGATACACATTTCTGGGAACAGAAACTGCAGTCTTCAGACAGGAAGAATCTAGAGAATAGTATGATACCAAGCACATCACTGAGGCACAAATCAGCTGTTTAAACAGGAGTTAGCAAACGATGCATCAAGCCTCAGCCACTCTATCAATTGATCCATCACTCAACATCAGAAAGTCATTGATGACATGTGCCTGACGTATGCCAGACCAGCAACAGTGTTCAGCAGCAGCAGCGGCAGCAGCGGCAGCAGCGGCAGCAGCGGTAGCAGCGGCAGCAGCGGCAGCAGCTGCAGCAGCGGCAGCAGCGGCAGCAGCGGCAGCAGCGGCAGCAGCGGCAGCAGCGGCAGCAGCGGCAGCAGCGCCAGCAGCGGCAGCAGCAGCAGCAGGCGCAGCAGCAGCAGCAGCAGACGCAGCAGCAGCAGCAGACGCAGCAGCAGCAGCAGCAGCAGCAGCAGCAGCAGCAGACGCAGCAGCAGACATTCACAACAAAACTAGTCTAGCAGTTGTCATGTGAGAAAAGACTAGAAAAAAAGAACTTCAGCTTCCAAAACAGAGAGGCAAGAGAAACAGAGGAACGGGAGTGATAGTAACGACGTATTCAATGTTTTGATACTCGAGATAACAGAAACATACCGTTGCGAAGCCAGAGACTAGGAACAAGAGAACATAAACGGAAGCTAAAATCGCAAAGGAGTCACATGGAAGTAAGGAAATTATTCTTTAAGCTGAGGGCGGTTAAAGTGGTACAACTTGCACGAGGAAGTGTTCCATACAGACTTCATACACAGTGTTACAAATAGGTATGGCAGGGCCAATGAGGCCAGGAATTTAGTGTTACCGTTCGTGAGTAATTGAGAGGCTTGACACAGTAACGGGAGTACAACGCTGTCAAGAACAACTCGTACACACAATTTCCCTCACAAACTAAGAAAGGTAAATGTAAGTAGATAAATATATACACACATACAAAATCATACACCAATACACATGCAAAAGCACACATACACACACTCATATTGGAGGATGGAGGAGGAAGACGTGTGGGACGTCTAGACACAGTGGCGACGGGGAGACAAAGATGAGAAGGAATGAGACTGAAGCAATAACAGTGGGGAGGTGAAGGAGGTCAACACAGAGTTTGCTGAAACTCTACGGTGATGTTCTGCCGTGTTTCACTACCTCGACCTCCTCAACGATACGCTCGAAGTTACTATCTTTATCTCTCTACCCAGTGTTTTGTTTATATCCATTAATTATGTACCTGGCCCCATGGACCGTGTACCTGGCACCATGGACCATATGCCTGGCCCGATGAATAGTGTGCCTGGCCCCTGGACCGTGTACCTGACCCCATGGACCGTGTACTTGCCTCATGGACCGTGTACCTGACCCCATTGACCGTGTACCTTGCCTCATGGACCGTGTACCTGGCCCATGGACCGTGTACCTGGCCCCATGGACCATATACATGGCTCCATGGACCGTGCACCTGGTCCCTGGACCATATACCTGGCTTCATGGACCGTGAACCTGGTCTCTAGGCCATGTGCCTGGCCGCATGGACCGTGTATCTGGCCCCATGGACCGTGTACCTGGCACCATGGACCATGAACCTGGCCCCATGGACCGTGTACCTGACACCGTGGACCATGAACCTGGCACCGTGGACCATATACCTGGCACCATGGAAAGTGTACCTGCCCCATGAAGTCTGTTCCCTGTCTGTCCTATCAGGACGTCCGAGTACCGTATACGTTGTTATCATATCTCCTATAGCAGCTTCTATCTCGTATCAGCACCTCAACTCCCCAGAAATTTTCGATAACATTTCCCCCCCCTCCCTAGATAGTAGGTTGGTAGACAGCAACCGCCCAGGGAGGTACTACCGTCCTGCCAAGTGAGTGTAAAACGAAAGCCTGTAATTGTTTTACATGATGGTAGGATTGCTGGTGTCTTTTGTTTTCTGTCTCATACACATGAAAGATTTCAGGTACGTCTTGCTACTTCTACTTACACTTAGGTCACACTACACATACATGTACAAGCATATATATACACACCCCTTTAGGTTTTCTTCTATTTTCTTTCTAGTTCTTGTTGTTGTTTATTTCCTCTTACCTCCATGGGGAAGTGGAACAGAATTCTTCCTCCATAAGCCATGCGTGTTGTAAGAGGCGACTAAAATGCCGGGAGCAAGGGGCTAGTAACCCTTTCTCTTGTATATATTACTAAATGTAAAAGGAGAAACTTTCGTTTTTCCTTTTGGGCCACCCCGCCTCGGTGGGATACAGCCAGTGTGTTGAGAGAAAGATAGATTTCCCCCCTCCATTGTGAACTTGCAACAGTGTTATGGGAGAAGCCAGGGCAATTATTCTCATTCTCTCTCTCTCACACACACACCTTACTGCCTCTTTTGCTCAGTTCTCTCAATCATTCTTTTTCTACCTTGCTCCTCACTTCCTTCACTCTCTTCCTACCTCTCTCTCTTTCTCTTCTCCCTCTCTGTTTCCCCTGTCTTCCTCCCGTCTCCCAGTAAGAGGGAAGATGGGAAAGTACCCAGGAACATCACATCTTCCACTCTTCCAATGTGGGAGTCACCCCACTGACGGCTGTGATGTATGTGTAGTGTGGGTAGTGTGGTTGTGGGTGCGGCATGGGATTTCTGGTGGATGATCCAATGTGGGTTATGGGTTGAAGATAGAAAATGCGGTGTTTGGTGGAGCGTTCAGTGTGGGTTATGAGTTGGTGGAGCATGGGATGTCTGGTGGCCGGTCCAATGTGGGTTATGGGTTGTGGGTGAAGAATAGGGTATTCGGTTGAGGGTTCAGTAAGAGTTATGGGCTGTGGATGGAGCATGGGATGTCTGGTGGAGAGTCCAGTGTGAGTTATGGGTTGTGGGTGGACCATGGATTGTCTGGTGGAGGGTCCAATGTGAGTTATGGGTTGTGGGAGGACCATGGATTGTCTGGTGTAGGGTCCAGTGTGAGTTATGGGTTGTGGGTGGATCATGGGATGTCTGGTGAAGTGTCCAATGAGAGTTATGGGTTATGGGTGGACCATGGATTGTCTTGTGAAGGGCCCAGTGTGAGTTATGGGTTTTGGGTGGAGCATGGGATGTCTGGTGGAGAGTCCAGTGTGAGTTATGTGTTGTGGGTGGAGAATGGGATGTCTGTTGGAGGGTCCAGTGTGAGTTATGAGTTGTGGGTGGACCATGGATTGTCTGGTGGAGGGTCCAGTGTGAGTTATGGGTTGTGGGTGGACCATGGATTGTCTGGTGGAGGGCCCAATGTGAGTTATGGGTTGTGGGTGAACCATGGATTGTCTGGTGGAGGGTTCAGTGTGAGTTATGGGTTGTGGGTGGAGCATGAGATGTCTGGTGAGGGGTCCAATGTGAGTTATGGGTTGTGGGTGGAGCATGGGATGTCTGGTGAAGGGTCCAGTGTGAGTTATGGGTTATGGGTGGAGCATGGGATATCTGATGGAGGGTCCAGTGTGAGATATGGGTTGTGGGTGGAGCATGGGATGTCTGGTGAAGGGTCCGGTGTGAGTTATGGGTTGTGGGTGGAGCATGAGATGTCTGGTGAAGGGTCTAGTATGAGTTAGGGGTTGTGGGTAGAGCATGGGATGTCTGGTGGAAGGTCCAGTGTGAGCTATGGGTTGTGGGTGGAGCATGGGATATCTAGAGGAGGGTCCAGTGTTAGTTAAGGGTTGTGGGTGGAGCATGAGATGTCTGGTGGAGGGTCCAGTGGGAGTTATGGGTTGTGGGTGGAGCATTAGATGTCTGGTGGAGGGTCCAGTGGGAGTTATGGGTTATGGGTGGAGCATGGGATGCCTGGTGGAGGGTCCAGTGAGAGTTATGTGTTGTGGGTAGAGGATAGGATGTCTGGTGAAGGGTCCAGTGTGAGTTATGGGTTGTGGGTGGAGCATGAGAAGTCTGGTGGAGGGTCCAGTGTGAGTTATGGGTTGTGGGTGGAGCATGGGATATCTGGTGGAGGGTCCAGTGTTAGTTAAGGGTTGTGGGTGAGCATGAGATGTCTGGTGGAGGGTCCAGTGGGAGTTATGAGTTGTGGGTGGAGCATGAGATGTCCGGTGGAGGGTCCAGTGTGAGTTATGGGTTGTGGGTGGAGCATGAGATGTCTGGTGGAGGGTCCAGTGTGAGTTATGGGTTGTGGGTGGACCATGGATTGTCTGGTGGAGAGTCCAGTGTAAGTTATGGGTTGTGTGTGGACCATGGATTGTCTGGTGGAGGGTCCAGTGGGAGTTATGGGTTGTGGGTGGAGCATGAGATGTCTGCTGAAGGGTCCAGTGTGAGTTATGGGTTGTGGGTGGAGCATGGGATGTCTGGTGGAGGGTCCAGTGTGAGTTATGGGTTGTGGGTGGAGCATGGGATGTCTGATAGAGGGTCCAGTGTGAGTTATGGGTTGTGGGTGGAGCATGGGATGTCTGGTGAAGGGTCCAGTGTGAGTTATGGGTTGTGGGTGGAGCATTGGATGTCTGGTAGAGGGTCCAGTGTGAGTTATGTGTTGTGGGTGGAGCATGGGATGTCTGGAGGAGGGTCCATTGTGAGTTATGGGTTGTGGGTGGAGCATGAGATGTCTGGTGGAGGGTCCAGTGGGAGTTATGGGTTATGGGTGAAGCATGGGATGTCTGGTAGAGGGTCCAGTATGAGTTATGGGTTGTGGGTGGCATGGGGTGTCTGGTGGAGGGTCCAGTGTGAGTTTGTGTGTTGTGGGTGGAGCATGGGATGTCTGGTGGAGGGTCCAGTGTGAGTTTGTGTGTTGTGGGTGGAGCATGGGATGTCTTTTGGAGGGTCCAGTGTGAGTTATGGCTTGTGGGTGGGGCATGAGATGTCTTGTGGAGGGTCCAGTGTGAGTTATGGGTTGTGGGTGGAGCATGGGATGTCTGGTGGAGGGTCCAGTGTGAGTTATGGGTTGTGGGTGGAACATGGGATGTCTTGTGGAGGGTCCAGTGGGAGTTATGGGTTTGGGTGGAGCATGGGATGTCTGGTAGAGGGTCCAGTATGAGTTATGGGTTGTGGGTGGAGCATGGGATGTCTGGTGGAGGGTCCAGTTGTGAGTTTGTGGTTGTGCGTGGAGCATGGGATGTCTTGTGGAGGGTCCAGTGTGAGTTATGTGTTGTGGGTGGAGCATGGGATGTCTGGTGGAGGGTCCAGTGTGAGTTATGTGTTGTGGGTGGAGCATGAGATGTCTGGTGGAGGGTTTCCAGTGTGAGTTTGTGTGTTGTGGGTGGAGGATGGGATGTCTGGTGGAGGGTCCAGTGTGAGTTTGTGTGTTGTGGGTGAAGCATGGGATGTCTTGTGGAGGGTCCAGTGTGAGTTATGGGTTGTGGATGGGGCATGAGATGTCTGCTGGAGGGTCCAGTGTGAGTTATGGGCTGTGGGTGGAGCATGGGATGTCTTGTGGAGGGTCCAGTGTGAGTTATGGGTTGTGGGTGGAGCATGGGATGTCTGGTGGAGGGTCCAGTGGGAGTTATGGGTTTTGGGTGGAGCATGGGATGTCTGGTAGAGGGTCCAGTATGAGTTATGGGTTGTGGGTGGAGCATGGGATGTCTGGTGAAGGGTCCAGTGTGAGTTATGGGTTGTGGGTGGAGCATGAGAAGTCTGGTGGAGGGTCCAGTGTGAGTTATGGGTTGTGGGTGGAGCATGGGATATCTGGTGGAGGGTCCAGTGTTAGTTAAGGGTTGTGGGTGGAGCATGAGATGTCTGGTGGAGGGTCCAGTGGGAGTTATGAGTTGTGGGTGGAGCATGAGATGTCCGGTGGAGGGTCCAGTGTGAGTTATGGGTTGTGGGTGGAGCATGAGATGTCTGGTGGAGGGTCCAGTGTGAGTTATGGGTTGTGGGTGGACCATGGATTGTCTGGTGGAGAGTCCAGTGTGAGTTATGGGTTGTGTGTGGACCATGGATTGTCTGGTGGAGGGTCCAGTGGGAGTTATGGGTTGTGGGTGGAGCATGAGATGTCTGCTGAAGGGTCCAGTGTGAGTTATGGGTTGTGGGTGGAGCATGGGATGTCTGGTGGAGGGTCCAGTGTGAGTTATGGGTTGTGGGTGGAGCATGGGATGTCTGATAGAGGGTCAGTGTGAGTTATGGGTTGTGGGTGGAGCATGGGATGTCTG
>NC_069467.1:11637816-11695316 GCF_026875155.1 Cherax quadricarinatus
TTAGTTTCTTAATATCAAGTGAGGGCTCTTGGATGGCGTGTGTGTGTGTATGTATGTGTGTGTGTGTGTGTGTGTGTGTGTGTGTGTGTGTGTGTGTGTGTGTGTGTGTGTGTGTGTTTTAAACTAAGTCATACAGTTAGTAAGACAGTGTGTGTGAGGGAACCAGCAAGTTCGTAAGTGAACCAGAGAGTATTTGAGTCAGAGTGCGTGAGTGAGAGAACGAGTACGTGAGTGAGACAGCGAGTGCCTGAGTGGGAGAGAAAGTGAGTAAAGCCAGGCACTGATGCCTCATCTCTCCTCCTCCCACAGCTGACTCCAGCTTCCTGTTGGCCAACGCTCAGATAGTCGACTACCCCATCGTGTATTGCAACGAATCTTTCTGCAAGATTGCTGGCTACAACAGGGCCGAGGTGAGTCTTCCTTCCTATGACTTTCTTGTGACCTTCCTGTGACCCTCTTGTGACTTTTCTGTGACCTTCCTATGCCCTTCCAGTGGCCATCCTGTGACCCTCCTGTGACGTTCCTGGTGCCCTCTGACCTTTCTATGACCCTCCTGTGACCATCCTGTGACCCTGTGGCCCTCTTGTGACCTTCTTGTGACCTTCCTGTGACATTCCTGTGACCCTCCTGTGACATCCACTCATTCAACTTCTCTTTTAAATGTCACACAGTTATTTTTCTCAATAACGACTGTGATTAACATGTTTTAAACACCTGTACTTACCGATAATGATCGTATTGCTGCTACTTTACGTCTTCCATGCAGGTGTTTCCCCTCACACACGTGTTTATTTGCCTAGGCAGGTGTTTCCCCTTAACACGTGCAAATTTGTCTAGGCAGGTATTTTTAGGTAAATGTAAATAATATAGATATTGTTTTAGGTTCATGCAGGTGTTTTTTTTATTTCAAGTAAATGTTTTTTTGTTCAGTACCGGCGTTGGGGTGTTTATGCAGGTGTTTTCTTCACTCAGGTGTTGTTTAGTTAAAGTAGGGGTTTGGGCAACTAGGGTATTGTATGATTAATGCAGGTTTTTTATTTTGGTCAGGGCAAGGTTAGTTAGATTACTGTGGTTCACGCAGGTGTTGTATGTTCCAATCAGGTATTTGGTTAATATTGATGTAAGTTTGTGATGAATGGTTTTGAAAACCGACAAGTTGAAGATTGAGACACTTATGCACCATATGGGAATCTTTATTTAGGAAACGTTTCGCCACACAGTGGCTTCATCAGTCCAATACAAAGCAGAAAGGTGCAAGGAGAGATGGAGATTGAGGTAATCAGTTCCTCAGCCTGGAGTCGATGTGTTCAGTCCATCAATCTTGTAGAATGTACAGCAAAGGGCCGTAGACGTGGCTTATATACTGTAGTGAGGTGAGGCGAAGCAGGGGGAGGCGGGGTCATAGTGGTACCATCCACTAGTCGAAGTAGGTCTTCGTCCAAAGGTAGGACAAGTTGGAGAATTCTTTGTATCGAGATCCCATGATGATGCAGTGTCTGACAGTTGTGATGAATGTTTTTGTAAGTTTGTTAACGCAGGTGTTTTTTGTTATAATCTAACGCAAGTATTCCCTCATAATATAATATTTCTCGTGTAATATTTAAATGGTCGACATTGTTAGGTAATATCAGACTCTTATTTTCAGTTATTATCATTTTAGTCAAATAATAATCGGCTCCTGGAGGGCAAAATGTTGTCACAGTAAAATGTCTGAGGAAATCTTCACACAGTGCGAAACGTTGTTTGGGTTAAAAGTTATTTTTTGAACGTTTTAGATGCAAGATGTTATATTGATAGCTATGAGATAGCAAGAAAGAATAGATGGTAGATAAGACACATATGAGAATAAATTGAGAGTGGATGAGTAAGTCACAGGTGCAACAGTTAGTTATTCTAATCATGAAACGTTTCGCCCACACGGCAGGCTTCTTCAGTTGAATACAGACGTAACTGAACACGGAGACAGTAGCTGTGGCATATATATATATATATATATATATATATATATATATATATATATATATATATATATATATATATATATATATATATATATATATATTATATATATATATATATATATATATATATATATATATATATATATAGTTCCTTGATAATGTGAGTACTCACGAAAGCGCTTGGAATTTCTCTTTCTTTCAGAGTGGTTGTTTTGCATATTTTGAAATCACCTGTTTACTGTGATCTTATTGCATATATATATGTAATATATATATATTATATATATATATATATATATATATATATATATATATATATATATTTTATATATATATATATAAATATATATGTATATATATATATATATATATACATATACAGTATTTACTCGCATTAAAAATAATTTACCAGTCAATTACGAAGTCATTCGTTACCTGTCTTGAATGTAAATGACCGTACGAACTACGTCATTATTTTCCCTCAGTGGTATGTTGCAGTATTTTCGATGCTCAGTGCTGGGGAAGAATTGCAGTGCATAGTTATTTATTACTGTTGCATTCACTGCAACATGTATTTAAAATGAAGGCATTTTAGATGGAAGCGGTGGGGGGTTGATGTGGGTTGGGGAAGGTGGGGGTTGATGTGGGTTGGGGAAGGTGGGGGGTTGTTGTGGGTTGGGGTAGGTGGGGGGTTGTTGTGGGTTGGGGTAGGTGGGGGGTTGATGTGGGTTGGGGAAGGTAGGGGGTTGATGTTATGAAGCTTAGAGGCGGAAGATGTTGGGAAGGGGAGGTGTAGAGGGTAGATACAAGTAGTTGGAGGAGGTAGATAATGGGAGGCGGAGGAAGAGAGGGGTAGGGAAATCAAGTAGGGAAGAAATAAAAAGAGAGATAAGAATAGGAAGAATTAATATAGGAAAGCAAAAACGAGGAACAAATAAGAATGAGTGAATGAGGCGAATTAGATCCAGTATCATAGTGTTAAGTTGTATGAAAATCATACACAGTGTTATACAACAGTGTAACACTGCCAGGTAATACTGCCAGGTAATACTGCCAGATAATACTGCCAGGTAATACTGCCAGGTAATACTGCCAGGTAATACTGCCGGGTAATACTGCCAGGTAATACTGCCAGATAATACTGTCAGGTAATACTGCCAGATAATACTGCCAGGTAATACTGCCAGGTAATACTGCCAGGTAATACTGCCAGGTAATACTGCCAGGTAATACTGCCAGATAATACTGCCAGGTAATACTGCCAGGTAATACTGCCAGGTAATATTGCCAGGTAATACTGCCAGGTAACACTGCCAGGTAATACTGCCAGGTAATACTGCCAGGTAACACTGCCAGGTAACACTGCCAGGTAATACTGCCAGGTAATACTGCCAGGTAATACTGCCAGGTAATACTGCCAGGTAACACTGCCAGGTAATACTGCCAGGTAATACTACTAGGTAATACTACCAGGTAATACTGCCAGGTAATACTGCCAGGTAATACTACCAGGTAATACTACCAGGTAATACTGCCAGGTAATACTACCAGGTAATACTACCAGGTAATACTGCCAGGTAATACTGCCAGATAATACTTCCAGGTAATACTGCCAGGTAATACTGCCAGGTAATACTTCCAGGTAATACTGCCAGGTAATACTGCCAGATAATACTTCCAGGTAATGCTGCCAGATAATACTTCCAAGTAATACTGCCAGATAATACTTCCAGGTAATACTGCCAGGTAATACTGCCAGGAAATATTGGTCTCTTCCACTAGGTTGAAGAGGCCAATACCTCAATAGCAGAGCACTCAACTTAAAACCGAAGGTACCAGGGTTCGACATCCCAGCGGGACGAGACCAACAGTCTAACCTACTATCCTTATCCACGTAACGGTATGTAGGCACCTGGATGTTAGTCGACTGTTGTGTGGGTGGCACCCTGGGGAAGGGTGATTTAATACCTCAGATATTGCTGGGATTTGAAATGACCTGAGATATGATAACAGCTGACAGCATGTACGAAAAAGATCACACAGGCCTCCGTGCTGTGGCTCTCAGCACACACGTCTCCGTGCTGTGGCTCTCAGCACACACGTCTCCGTGTTGTGGTTCTCAGCACACACATCTCCGTGCTGTGGCTCTCAGCACACAGATCTCTGTGCTGTGGCTCTCAGCACACACGTCTCCATGCTGTGGCTCTCAGCACACAGGTCTCCGTGCTGTGGCTCTCAGCACACAGGTCTCCGTGCTGTGGCTCTCAGCACACACGTCTCCATGCTGTGGCTCTCAGCACACAGGTCTCCGTGCTGTGCACACAAAAACATTGATCTTGCAGTGATCACCACAGTGCTGACAGCCACCAACAAGTGTATATCAGCGCTGGTGTAAAACTCACAGGACTATTGTTGTGTCACAACACAGCTCAAACAATAAACGGCTCTGGTTTGATGTTCTTGTGGATAGTGTTTGTACATAAAATTTTATTTATGGGAGGAAAAATGAAAAATTGATTTTATTGTAAACGTATCGTCATGTTGCTGTTCTTGCTACACTCAAATCTACATACGAACATCTACACTCACACTCTACATACACACTCTACATCACACGTCTACAACTACACTCTATACACTCACACGTCTACACTCAACTCTACACCACACTCTATACACTACACACTCTAAATCGTCACAATCTACACTATCACTTAACACATCTAACACGCTAAAACAGCTATCTACAATCATACTATCTACATCAACACTCTAAACTACACTATACATATACACTACATCACACTTCTACACTACACATCTACAATTCAACACTCATACAAATCAACAACTCTACACCAACATCTACATCACACTTTTAACAACTCTACACACACATACACGAACAACTACAAATTAACATTCACTCTAACAACTTGCAATCAACTCTACACTACACACTACACTCACCACTCATACACTCACAATCTAAAATCACACTCTAATACATCACACTTTCGTACAAACACATTACTCACAATCTACAGCTAACACTACTAACATCACACTTAAATCTACACTCGACACTTTACTACTACACTCTACACTTACACTCTAACACTCACACTCTAATCACAATACTAAAACTACACTTCTACACTCACATCTCTACACTTCAACTTACACACACATTATACACTCATACATCACAATACAAATTACACCTAACACTACACTTTTAACTCACAACTTACAACACTACAATCTCTCATACTAAACACACACTCTACACTCATACACTCTACACTCACAATCATAACTCTACCTACACTTACTACATCACACTAACATCACAATCTAACAAATTACACTCTTACTATACTCTACACTCACAACTCATACACTCTACACTCACAACTAACTTAACAACTTATCATCACACTCTACATAACAACTCTACACTCACATCTACACTCACACTCTAACACTCACACTTACATCAAATTAACATCTACACACACACTTATAACACCTACACACTCTACACTCACACTCTACATCACACTTAAACACTCACATCTACATCACTAACTAAAATCAACTCTACACTCACATCTCTACACTTAAAACACTACATCTACAATCATCTACTTAAATCACACTACATCACATCCTGTACCTCAACACTCTACAATCACACTACTTACACTACACTTAACACATCTACACATCACACTCTACATCACACTACACTCACAATCATACATCAATACTTAAGTCATTTACTGCTAAACTCACACTCTAAAAATCTATACATACAACTGCTAGACTCACATACATACACTCACAATATACACTACACTCTAAACTACAACTAAAAATCCACTCTACACTCATCACTCACAAGAAACTCTACACTCTACAAGACTCACAACTTACATCACACTCTAACACTCACACTACATAACATACAACACTCGTACATCACACACTAACTAACACTACTACAACTAATCTAACTACATCTACATAGCATATTAACACTCACAGCTCTAAACTCACACTCTATCACTCACAATCTCTAACTTTACACTACCTAACTCATCACTCTACACTCACACTTAACACTCATCACTCTACACTCTACACTCACAACTCTACTCTCTTTAACACTCTCACTCACAGAACCCCTACATCACTAATCTCACATACATTATACACTCACACACTACAATACAATCAACAACTTCACTCGACACTCACTAACTCTACACTTCACACTATATCACTGAAACTACTACACTCTACACTACCACTCAAACATCTACCACACACATCTTACATCACACTCTACACTCTACATAAACAGAACTCATACACTCACACTCTACATCTACACTCTACACTCTTACAACTCAACACCCACTCTACATACATCTACTACCACTAAATCTCACTCTACGACTCATACACTCATCACTCTAACTCAATATCTACATCACACTCTACACTCACACTCTTCACCACTTACACTCTCTACAAATCACATCTATCAGACTATCACTCTAAAAACTCTACTATCACACTCTAAAACCCCTCACCTCTACAAATCACAACTCTAAAATCACACATCTACACTTACACTCTAACTTCAACTCTACACTACTACACTAACTCTACACTCACTCAATACACCACTCTGCATCAACTACTCACACCCTTACACTCTAACTCCACACTTACACACTCACACTCTATACTCACACCTACAATCTACACTACACTCTAACTACACTCAAAACTACTTTCACTCACAACTCTACACTCACACTCTATACACTCACACTTACCTCACACTCACTACTACATCTCATACACTTACACTCACACTCTACACACACACTCTACATCACTCACTCACACTCTACACTCACTCTACACTCACACTCACTCACACTAAACTCACACTCTACACTCACACTATACAACACTCTACACTCACACTCTACACTCACACTCACAACTCACACTCTACACTCACACTCTACACTCACACTATACACTCACACTCTACACTCACACACACACACACTCACACTCTACACTCACACCTACACCTCAAAACCCTTTCCCCACACTACACTCACACTCTACACTCCATCTAACTACACTCACATTACACACATCTACCTCACACATACACTCACACACTCTACACTCACACTCTACTACGCACTACACTCACAATCTACACTCACACTCTAACTCACACTCTACACTCACACTCTAAAACTCTACACTCACACTCTACACTCACACTCTACACTCACACTCTACACTCACACTCTACACTCACACACTACACTCACACTCTACACTCACACTCTACACTCACACTCTACACTCACACTCTACACTCACACTACTACACTCACACTACTCACTCACCTACACTCTCACTCTACATAACTATCACACTCTACAACTCAAAACTCTACACTCACACTCTACACTCACACTCTACACTCACACTCTACACTCACACTCTACACTCACACTCTACACTCTACACTCACACTCTACACTCACACTCTACACTCACACTCTACACTCACACTCTACATCACACTCTACACTACACCTACACTCTACACTCACACTTAACTCACATCTACACTCACACTCTACACTCACACTCTACACTCACACTCTACACTCACACTCTACACTCACTACTCTACACTCACACTCTAACTCACACATATACTCCACACTCTACACTCACACACTACATCACACATACTACTCACACTCTACACTACACTCTACACTCACACTCTCTACTCACACTCTACACTCACACCCACTCCACTTCACACTCACATCACATCTCTACATCTACACTCTCATCTACTCACATCTAACTCTCCACACTCTCACACACTCCCAATCTACACTCACACTCTACACTCACACTACTAAACACTCTACAATCTACACTCACACTCTACACTCACATCTCACTCACACTCTACTCACCTCTACACTCACACATACACTCACACCTACATACACTCTAACCACACACTATACATCTCACACTCTACAAATCACACTCTACACTACCACTATCTACACTCACACTCACATCTCACTACACTACAACACTCCCCACACTCACACTCTACACTCACACTCTACACTCACACTTCTACACTCACACTCACACTCACACTTCAACATCTACACTCACACACTTTACACTCCACATCTACACTCACACTCTACACTCACACTCTACACTCACACTCTACACTCACACTCTTACATCTCACATTACACTCACACTCTACACTCACACACTACACTCAAAACTATACACTCACACTCTACATCTACACTCAAATCTACACTCACACTCACACTCACACTCTACACATCTACACTCATACACTCACTCACAATCTACACTCACACTCTAACACTCACACACTTATACTCACAACTCTACACTCCACACTCATACACTCTCACACCCCCAACTCACACTCTACACTCCACATCTACTCACCACTCTACACTCACACTCTACACTCACATCTACACTCACACTCTACACTCACACTCTACACTCACAACACTACACTACTCTCACATCACTCTCACACACTAACTCACAATCAACACCCCACTCTACACTCACACCTACACTCTCAACTCTACACTCACACTCTACACTCACACTCCACTCACACTCTACAACTCACACTAACACTCACATCTACACTCACACTCTACACTCACACTCTACATCACCTCTACACTCAACACATACACTCACACTCTACACTCACATCTACACTCCACCAAACAACTCACAATCACATCTCACTACACTCTACATCACACTCTACACTACTATCACACTCATACACTCACACTCTACACTCACACACTACACTCACACTCTACACTCACACCACACTACACTTTACATCACACCTACACCACACTACACTATCACACTACACTCACACATACTCCCCACTCTACACCACAACCATCACACATTCACCACATCTACACTCTACACTCACACTATCACTCTACACTCACACTCTACACTCACACTCTCTACACTCCAGACTCTACATCACACCTACTACACTCACACTACAGACACTCACCTCACATCTACACTCACACCCTACACTACACACTACATCACACTCACACATCACTATACACTCACACTCTACACTCAACACTCTACACTCACACTTCTACCTCACACTCACTCAAACACTCTACCACTACACTCTACACTCACCATCTACACTCACACCTCTACACTCTCCTACACTCACACTCTACCACTCACACTCTACACTCACACTCTACACACACACTCTACACATCACACTCTACACTCCAACTACACATACACTCACACTCACCTACACTCACCACCAACTTACAAATCACACACTCACTCACACTCCAATACACTCACACTCTACACTCACACTCTACACTCACACTCTACACTCACACTCTACACTCAAAACTCTAACACCTCATCACACTACACTCACAACTCCCCACACTCTCACACTACACTCACACTCTACACTCACACTCAACTACACTCACACACTACACCACACTCTACACCACACTCACACTCACACTCTACACTCACACCTACACTCACACTCTACACTCACCCCTCTACACTCACACTCTACACTCACACTCTACACCACACACACACTCACACTCTACATCACACCTACTCACACTCTACACTCACACTCTACACTCACACTCTACCCCTCACACTCTACACTCAACTCTACACTCACACTCTACACTCACACAATACACTTACACCTCACACTCACACTCTACCTCACACCTCTACACTCTACACTCACACTCTACACACTACACTCTACAATCACACTTACACCACACTCATACACTCACACCTACACTCACACCTACACTCACCACCTACACTCACACACTACACTCACACTCTAACACTCACACTCTACACTCACACTCCACTCACACTTACACTCACACTCTACACCACATCATCCACTCACACTTACCACTCCACACTCTACACCTCACACTATACACTCACACTCATACCTCACATCTACACTCAACACTACAACCTTACACTCTCTACACTACATCACTCTACATCACACACTACACTCACCTCTACACTCATCACTTACACTCATCCATCTACACTCACACTCTCACTCACATCTACATCACACTCTAACTCACACTACATCACCACCAACTTCACTCACACACTAAAACTCACACACTACACTCACACTCATACACTCACACTTACACTCACACTCTACACTCACCCTACACTCACACTCTACACTCACACCTACACTCACAATTTCACTCACACTCTACACTCACACACTACACTCACACTTACCCCTCACCACACTACACCCCACCCCACTACACTCACACTCTACACCCTACACTCACCTTACACTCACACTCTACACTTCACACTCTACACTCACACTCCCTCACACACAACCTCACACTTCAGACCTCTCACTCACACTCTAACTTCACACTTCAACTCCACACACCTACACTCACACCCCCACCTCACACCAAAACTCACACTCTACACTCACAACTCTACACTCACACTTACACCCACTCTACATCCCCACTCTACACTAAAACTCTACACTCCACACATCACACCACACTCACATCTACACACACTCTACACTCACCTCACACTCACACCTACACTCACACTCTACACTCACAAAACTAACTCACACTCTACACTCACACACTACCCTCACACTCTACACTCACACTCTACACTCACACTCTACACTCACACTCTACCACTCACACACTTACACTCACATCTAACATCACACACTACACTCACACTCTACACTCACACTAACCTCACACTCTACACTCACCTCTACACTCACACTCTACACTCCCCACACTCAAAACTACACACTACATCCACACTTACATCACACACTCATCACACCCACACTCACATCTACACTCACACTTACACTCACACCTACACTCACACTCTACACTCACAACCTACATCACACCCAACAAAATTTCCCCTCACACCCACACTCTACACTCACACCACACTCACACTCTAACCCCTCACACACTCCACTCACACTCACCACTCCACTCATACCACTCCACACTCTACACTCACACCTACACTCAAAACTCACAACTCAACACTCTCACTCAACCTACACTCACACCCACACTACACACTCCTACTACTAACACTCACCACCCACTACACTCACATCTACACTCACCCTCTACCACTCACACTCTACACTCACATATACTCAACTCACACACACATCACACTTACCTCACACACTACACTATCTACACTCACAACTTTTCACTCACACTCTACACTCACACACTACATTCACACTACACTCACACTCTACACTCATACTCTACACTCACACTCTATACTCACACACTACACTCACACACTACACTCACACACTGCACTCACACACTACACTCTCACACTACACTCACACACTACACTCACACACTATACTCACACACTACACTCTCACACTAGACTCACATACTAGACTCACTCACTACACTCACACACTACACTCAATACACTTACACACTACACTCATGCACTACACTCACTCTTTACACTCACACACTACACTCACGTACTACACTCTCACACTAGACTCACATACTAGACTCACTCAATACACTTACACACTACACTCAATACACTTACACACTACACTCACACTACACTCATACACTACACTCACACACTACACTCACACACTACACTCATACACTACACTCATACACTACACTCATACACTACACTCAGTACACTTAGACACTACGCTCTCACACTACACTCATACACTACACACACACTAGACTCACATACTAGACTCACTACACTCACACACTACACTCAATACACTTACACACTACACTCATACACTACACTCACTACTCTCACACACTAGACTCACATACTAGACTCACACATTACACTCACACACTACACTCACTCACTACACTCAATGCACTTACACACTACACTCATACACTACACTCACTCACTAAACTCACACACTACACTCACACACTACACTCACACACTACACACTACACTCACACACTACACGTACACACACTCACACACTACACTCTCTACACTTACGCACTACAATCACACACAAGACCATCAACAAATCCTGTAGTCATCTTTACCATCTTCCTATTCTGTTTAATAATAATAATAATAATAATAATAATAATAATAATAATAATAATAATAATAATAATAATAATAATAATAATAATTCCTAGGTAGTAGGTTGGTAGACAGCAACCGCCCAGGGAGGTACTACCGTTCTGCAAAGTGAGTGTAAAACAGAAACCTGTAATTGTTTTACATGATGGTAGGATTGCTGGTGTCTTTTTTCTGTCTCATAAACATGCAAGATATCAGATATGTCTTACTACTTCTATTTACACTTAGGTCACACTACACATGCGTATACAAGCATATACATACACACCCCTCTGAGTTTTCTTCTATTTTTCTTACTAGTTCTTGTTCTTGTTTATTTCCTCTTATCTTCATTGGGAAGTGGAACAGAATTCTTCCTCCGTAACCCGTGCGTCTCGTAAGAGGCGACTAAAATGCCGGGAGCAAGGGGCTAGTAACCCCTTCTCCTGTATATATTACTAAAGTTAAAAAGAGAAACATTTTTTTTCTTTTTGGGCCACCCTGCCTCGGTGGGATACGGCCGGTGTGTTGAAAGAAATAATAATAATAATAATAATAATAATAATAATAATAATAATAATAATAATAATAATAATAATAATAATAATAATAATAATAATAATAATAATAATCTTTATTTCTACAAGTGTGATACAACTTTTAGAGACCATGGCTGATATCATTGACATACTATCATATAGAAAGCCCCTTGTTATGCAGAGAATTTACCGCAAATTAGGCTGATTTTGTCCACAGGATGCGACCCACACCAGCTGACTAACATTCATGTACCTACTTACTGCTAGGTGAACAGGGACAGCAGCTGTCTAAAGGAGAAACACCTTAATATTTCCATTGAAGAAGCCTACTGTGAAGGCGAAACGTTTCGGAATAAAGATACCTAACTGTTGCACATGTGTCTTACTAATCAACTTATCGGTATTATATACCATTATCATATTCAAACCGTAAACACTGCAAGCAGAACCACCTGGCGGTGATATACTACCGCGTCTGGTGAGAGGTATACCGTGACATTCTCACTTGTCCAGAAACATTTGAAATCCTGGATTACCTGGACTGTGGTAATTGTTCCAGGTAACCACTGGTTCTCTCTAGTTCTTCCTGAGTGTTCACTGTTAATTATTAATTTCTCTTGTGTTGAATATATATATATATTAATATATATTTATATATATATATATATATATATATATATATATATATATATATATATATATATATATATATATATATATTTATATATATATATATATATATATGTGGTGAGTGGAACAAGGAGCAGAGTAGCGTGACTGAGGTCAGAACTTCGGATGTCTTAACAAACAGGTTGTACAAGTGTTAGTTGGTGTGAGTTAGACCTACCTACCATGAGCTAGTAGGCCTGCTGCAGTGTTTTGTTCAGTATATTTTTATTGTGGTATTGATGGTGGTGGTTGTGGTGGTGGTAGTGATGTGGTAGTAACAGTGATGGTATCACTTGGCACTCTAGCAGTGCCACAATATACAGGGTGGTTATTGGACTAATACTGCTGACCACCACTCCTCTGCTAATTACCACCCACCAATTACCTCACTACGACCCCGCACCACCACTTTCCTAAACTACCTCACCACGACCCCGCACCACCACTTTCCTTAACTACCTCACCACGACCCCGCACCACCACTTTCCTTAACTATACCTCACCGCGACCCCGCACCACCACTCTCCTTAACAACCTCACCACGACTCTGCACCACTACTCTCCTTAACAACCTCACCACGACTCTGCACCACTACTCTCCTTAACAACCTCACAACGACACTGCACCACCACTCTCCTTAACCACCTCACCACGACTCTGCACCACCACTTTCCTTAACCACCTCACCACGACTCTGCACCACCACTCTCCTTAACAACTCCTCAAGGGACGCTCCTTAATGCTGGTGAGTGGCTCTTGATCCAAGGAATTGAACCTGTCCCTCTCTTCCTCGGATCAAACTTAACTGCCTCCCATTTACAGGCGCTGTAAGACTCCTATGAATTTAATGCTAAACCCATAACAACAACAACAGCACTATATAATAATAATAATAATAATAATAATAATAATAATAATAATAATATATAATAATAATAACAATAATAATAATAATAATAATAATAATATAATAATAATAATAATAATAATAATAATAATAATAATAATAATAATAATAACAATAACAATAATAACAATAATAATAATAATAATAATAATAATAATAATAATAATAATAATAATAATAATAATAATAATAATAATAATAATTTTTTGTTGTGTATATCTTAGACATTCTGTAGTTGAAAGTTTTCATTATTTTTGGAGGATGTGTGGTGAGGTGATGTGGGGGTTGTGGTGAGGTGGTGGTGACAGGGTGTGGTGGTGTGTTGTGGTGACGGTGTGGAGTTGTGGTGCTGGTGGAAGGGGGTGCTAGTTGTGGTGGTAATTGTGGTGAAGGGGGATGCTAGTTATGGTGGAGGGGTGGTGCTAGTAGGGGTGGTAATTGTGGTGGAGGAGATGTTAGTTGTGGTGGAGGTGAAGTGCTAGCTGTGGTGGCAATTGTGGTTCAGAGGAGATGCTAGTTGTTGTGGTAGCGGGTTGTTGGTGGGACAGGACCAGTGTTTGTACTAGCCACCAAGAATGACATTGTTACTGTAGCTTATGGGAAGTTTGTGGTAGCACCAGGTAGTTTGTGGTAGCACCAGGTAGTTTGTGGTAGCACCAGGTAGTGTGTGGTAGCACCAGGTAGTTTGTGGTAGCACCAGGTAGTGTGTGGTAGCACCAGGTAGTTTGTGGTAGCACCAGGTAGTTTGTGGTAGCACCAGGTAGTTTGTGGTAGCACCAGGTAGTTTGTGGTAGCACCAGGTAGTGTGTGGTAGCACCACGTAGTTTGTGGTAGCACCAGGTAGTTTGTGGTAGCACCAGGTAGTTTGTGGTAGCACCACGTAGTTTGTGGTAGCACCAGGTAGTTTGTGGTAGCACCAGGTAGTACGTGGGAGCACCAGGTAGTTTGTGGTAGCACCAGGTAGTTTGTGGTAGCACCAGGTACTGTGTGGTAGCACCAGGTAGTTTGTGGTAGCACCAGGTAGTTTGTGGTAGCACCACGTAATTTGTGGTAGCACCAGGTAGTTTGTGGTAGCACCAGGTAGTGCGTGGGAGCACCAGGTAGTTTGTGGTAGCACCAGGTAGTTTGTGGTAGCACCACGTAATTTGTGGTAGCACCAGGTAGTTTGTGGTAGCACCACGTAATTTGTGGTAGCACCAGGTAGTTTGTGGTAGCACCACGTAATTTGTGGTAGCACCAGGTAGTTTGTGGTAGCACCACGTAATTTGTGGTAGCACCAGGTAGTTTGTGGTAGCACCAGATAGTGCGTGGGAGCACCAGGTAGTTTGTGGTAGCACCAGGTAGTTTGTGGTAGCACCACGTAATTTGTGGTAGCACCAGGTAGTTTGTGGTAGCACCAGGTAATATGTGGGAGCACCAGGTAGTTTGTGGTAGCACCAGGTAGTGTGGTAGCTCCAGGTAGTGTGTGTGGTAGCACCAGGTAGTGTGTGGGAGCACCAGGTAGTGTATGGTAGCACCAGGTAGTTTGTGGTAGCACCAGGTAGTGTGTGGGAGCACCAGGTAGTTTGTGGTAGCACCAGGTAGTTTGTGGTAGCACCACGTAGTTTGTGGTAGCACCAGGTAGTTTGTGGTAGCACCAGGTAGTTTGTGGTAGCACCAGGTAGTGTGTGGGAGCACCAGGTAGTGTGTGGGAGCACCAGGTAGTGTGTGATAGCACCAGGTAGTTTGTGGTAGCACCAGGTAGTGTATGGTAGCACCAGGTAGTTTGTGGTAGCACCACGTAGTTTGTGGTAGCACCAGGTAGTTTGTGGTAGCACCAGGTAGAGTGTGGTAGCACCAGGTAGTGTGTGGGAGCACCAGGTAGTGTGTGGTAGCACCAGGTAGTGTGTGGTAGCACCAGGTAGTTTGTGGTAGCACCAGGTAGTGTGTGGTAGCACCAGGTAGTGTGTGGTAGCACCAGGTAGTGTGGCAGCACCAGGTAGTGTGTGTGGTAGCACCAGGTAGTTTGTGGTAGCACCAGGTAGTTTGTGGTAGCACCAGGTAGTGTGTGGTAGCACCAGGTAGTGTGTGGTAGCACCAGATGGTGTGTGGTAGCACCAGGTAGTGTGGTAGCTCCAGGTAGTGTGTGTGGTAGCACCGGGTAGTGTGTGGTAGCACCAGGTAGTTTGTGGTAGCACCAGGTAGTTTGTGGTAGCACCAGGTAGTTTGTGGCAGCACCAGGTAGTTTCTGGTAGCACCAGGTAGTTTCTGGTAGCACCAGGTAGTTTGTGGTAGCACCAGGTAGTGTGTGGTAGCACCAGGTAGTGTGTGTGGTAGCACCAGGTAGTGTGGTAGCTCCAGGTAGTGTGTGTGGCAGCACCGGGTAGTGTGTGGTAGCACCAGGTAGTTTGTGGTAGCACCAGGTAGTTTGTGGTAGCACCAGGTAGTTTGTGGTAGCACCAGGTAGTGTGTGGGAGCACCAGGTAGTTTGTGGTAGCACCAGGTAGTTTGTGGTAGCACCACGTAGTTTGTGGTAGCACCAGGTAGTTTGTGGTAGCACCAGGTAGTTTGTGGTAGCACCAGGTAGTGTGTGGGAGCACCAGGTAGTGTGTGGGAGCACCAGGTAGTGTGTGATAGCACCAGGTAGTTTGTGGTAGCACCAGGTAGTGTGTGGTAGCACCAGGTAGTTTGTGGTAGCACCACGTAGTTTGTGGTAGCACCAGGTAGTTTGTGGTAGCACCAGGTAGAGTGTGGTAGCACCAGGTAGTGTGTGGGAGCACCAGGTAGTGTGTGGTAGCAAGTGGTAGTGTGTGGTAGCACCAGGTAGTTTGTGGTAGCACCAGGTAGTGTGTGGTAGCACCAGGTAGTGTGTGGTAGCACCAGGTAGTGTGGCAGCACCAGGTAGTGTGTGTGGTAGCACCAGGTAGTTTGTGGTAGCACCAGGTAGTTTGTGGTAGCACCAGGTAGTGTGTGGTAGCACCAGGTAGTGTGTGGTAGCACCAGATGGTGTGTGGTAGCACCAGGTAGTGTGGTAGCTCCAGGTAGTGTGTGTGGTAGCACCGGGTAGTGTGTGGTAGCACCAGGTAGTTTGTGGTAGCACCAGGTAGTTTGTGGTAGCACCAGGTAGTTTGTGGCAGCACCAGGTAGTTTCTGGTAGCACCAGGTAGTTTCTGGTAGCACCAGGTAGTTTGTGGTAGCACCAGGTAGTTTGTGGTAGCACCAGGTAGTGTGTGGTAGCACCAGGTAGTTTGTGGTAGCACCAGGTAGTGTGTGGGAGCACCAGGTAGTTTGTGGTAGCACCAGGTAGTTTGTGGTAGCACCACGTAGTTTGTGGTAGCACCAGGTAGTTTGTGGTAGCACCAGGTAGTTTGTGGTAGCACCAGGTAGTGTGTGGGAGCACCAGGTAGTGTGTGGGAGCACCAGGTAGTGTGTGATAGCACCAGGTAGTTTGTGGTAGCACCAGGTAGTGTGTGGTAGCACCAGGTAGTTTGTGGTAGCACCACGTAGTTTGTGGTAGCACCAGGTAGTTTGTGGTAGCACCAGGTAGAGTGTGGTAGCACCAGGTAGTGTGTGGGAGCACCAGGTAGTGTGTGGTAGCAAGTGGTAGTGTGTGGTAGCACCAGGTAGTTTGTGGTAGCACCAGGTAGTGTGTGGTAGCACCAGGTAGTGTGTGGTAGCACCAGGTAGTGTGGCAGCACCAGGTAGTGTGTGTGGTAGCACCAGGTAGTTTGTGGTAGCACCAGGTAGTTTGTGGTAGCACCAGGTAGTGTGTGGTAGCACCAGGTAGTGTGTGGTAGCACCAGATGGTGTGTGGTAGCACCAGGTAGTGTGGTAGCTCCAGGTAGTGTGTGTGGTAGCACCGGGTAGTGTGTGGTAGCACCAGGTAGTTTGTGGTAGCACCAGGTAGTTTGTGGTAGCACCAGGTAGTTTGTGGCAGCACCAGGTAGTTTCTGGTAGCACCAGGTAGTTTCTGGTAGCACCAGGTAGTTTGTGGTAGCACCAGGTAGTTTGTGGTAGCACCAGGTAGTGTGTGGTAGCACCAGGTAGTTTGTGGTAGCACCAGGTAGTGTGTGGGAGCACCAGGTAGTTTGTGGTAGCACCAGGTAGTTTGTGGTAGCACCACGTAGTTTGTGGTAGCACCAGGTAGTTTGTGGTAGCACCAGGTAGTTTGTGGTAGCACCAGGTAGTGTGTGGGAGCACCAGGTAGTGTGTGGGAGCACCAGGTAGTGTGTGATAGCACCAGGTAGTTTGTGGTAGCACCAGGTAGTGTGTGGTAGCACCAGGTAGTTTGTGGTAGCACCACGTAGTTTGTGGTAGCACCAGGTAGTTTGTGGTAGCACCAGGTAGAGTGTGGTAGCACCAGGTAGTGTGTGGGAGCACCAGGTAGTGTGTGGTAGCACCAGGTAGTGTGTGGTAGCACCAGGTAGTTTGTGGTAGCACCAGGTAGTGTGTGGTAGCACCAGGTAGTGTGTGGTAGCACCAGGTAGTGTGGCAGCACCAGGTAGTGTGTGTGGTAGCACCAGGTAGTTTGTGGTAGCACCAGGTAGTTTGTGGTAGCACCAGGTAGTGTGTGGTAGCACCAGGTAGGGGTGTGGTAGCACCAGATGGTGTGTGGTAGCACCAGGTAGTGTGGTAGCTCCAGGTAGTGTGTGTGGTAGCACCGGGTAGTGTGTGGTAGCACCAGGTAGTTTGTGGTAGCACCAGGTAGTTTGTGGTAGCACCAGGTAGTTTGTGGCAGCACCAGGTAGTTTCTGGTAGCACCAGGTAGTTTCTGGTAGCACCAGGTAGTTTGTGGTAGCACCAGGTAGTTTGTGGTAGCACCAGGTAGTGTGTGGTAGCACCAGGTAGTGTGTGGTAGCACCAGGTAGTGTGTGGTAGCACCAGGTAGTGTGTGGTAGCACTGATGCAGGGGTGTGGTCTCTGCTGATTACAATGACCACGCAAGGGCATGGAGGGAGTGGTATGGAGGGAGTGGCAGGAAGGAGTGACAAGAGGGAGTGGCAGGAGGGAGTGGCAGGAGGGAGTGGCTGGAGGGAGTGGCAGGAGGAAGTGACAGGAGGGAGTGGCAGGAGGGAAGGAGGGCGTAGAAGGGAGTGAGTAGCAGGAAGAAATGTTAACATGGGAGGAGAGTTAAGTTGAGGTAGGAAAGAGGAGTATAGTGAGGGATAAAGTGATGAATAAAGGAAGGGGTTGTGGGAGGGGATTTGGGGAGGGGTAGTGGCCGGGGAGGTATGGGTGGGGTTGTGGCAGGGGTGGTGGGGGAGGGTAAAATGATCCTTGCTACCTGGCCAGTATGGATTGAGACGCCAGTAACTAGGACAAGTACTCTAGGTCAAGTGAAAGCTTTGCTATGATTCATTGTGTGGCAGTTCCGTCCTCTCACACTCGCACACACACTAAGGAAGAGGTGAGGCCAGGAGCTGTGACTTGACCCCTGCAACCACATACAGGTGAAAACATACACAAAGACGGTGGTATCTGACAGGCGTCATCATGGATTCTAAGAGAGGGAACAGAAGCATTGCCCAGGACCACTAGCAAGGATCTACAGCAAGTCAATGAACACGGGACAGTTGCGGGAGATCTGGAAGACAGCGGATGTAGTCCCTATTTCAAAGAAAGGAGACAGATAGGAAGCCTTAAGCTACAGACCAATTCCCTGATATACAAAGCATGAAAGGTAATGGAGAAGATAGTCAGAGAGTTGTAGAGCATTTGAAGAGAACTTGCTACATAAACAGGAAACATGTGTTCATAGACGGTAAATGTTACCTTTCCAGCCTGTTGGAATTCAATAACAAAGTAACGGAGTGAGACAGGAAGGAGGGGGCTGGGAGGAATGGATTTTCTTCGACAGTACTCACCATGAGGCCGAGGCAAAAGATCGAGGTGCAGGAATGACAGGGAACGTATTCCGGTGGGTCAAAGCGTACCTCTGGGGAAGGGCACAAAGGGTGACTGTCCGGGAAGAGATATCAGAAAGGGGACGTGTATCAAGTGGGGTGCCGTAAGGATCGGTATTAGGACCAGTACTGTTTCTGGTTTATGTAAATCATTATCCAGATGGTATTAAGCCAGATGTATCTTTTTTGGTGATATAAAACTGATGAGAAGAATAACAAAGAAAGACTTGGAAAGACTCTAAATGGATCTGGATAAACTGTAAGATTGGTCAGATAAGATGTTATTTGAATTCAACCTCAGCAAATGCAAGATCATGAAGATTAGGGAAAGGAACGGAAGACCGGACACATTGTAAAGCCTCGGGACAGAGGCTGCAGAGCCCACTCAAAGTGAAAGACCTTCTTTAGAGGTAAACATAGTTCTTAGCACAGAGCCATTGCTCGTAGAGTAGCCTTCAGGAATCTCAACAAAGACTGATTTCGTGCACTTTGTACAGCATACGTCAGGCCCATCTTGGATTGCGAAGCATCAATATGGAACCCATACCTGATGAACCCTGTTAAGAAACTGGAGAAAGTGCAGAAGTACACAACAAGCCTTGTTCCTGAGTTAAAGAACAAGAGCTACGAGGAGATATTAATAAAATTGAATGGAACGACATTGGAGGATAGACGAACAAGGGGAGACGTGATAACATATACAGTACTCAGGGAAATTAATAGGGTTGACAACGACAGGCTATTTCAGTGACGAGACACTGGAACCCGGAGACACAGCTGGAAGTTAATGACATAGATGAGCCAAAGGGATGTCAGGAAGCATTTCTGCAGTGGAACGGTCTTGTTTAGGAAGCAGTGGAGATGTCTTGTTGCAAACCTCTGTACCCTCTGTTGCTATTGCACACGGTTTATCACTGGTGGGTTCCATGTTGGGGCTGCGTACTCCACGAGGGGCCTTATACACGTCCTGTATAATATTTAACTCTTTGTTTAGGTTTCTAAATGCTATTCTAAGATTTGCCAATCTCGCGTATGCTGCTCTCTCTCTCACACACTCTCTCTCACTCTCTCTCTCTCTCTCTCTCTCTCTCTCTCTCTCTCTCTCTCTCTCTCCTCCTCTCTCTCTCTCTCTCTCTCTCTCTCTCTCTCTCTCTCTCTCTCTCTCTCTCTCTTAGTCAGTTTCTCTCCCTCTCTGAGGTGTAAGTCATTTCTGATAACCATTCTCCTCTCTTGATCTTCATTATCTTCCATTCACTTGGGATGTACTTCAGTGGCTCTCTGGAAATGTGATTTTTGAAGGACTTCTCAATAGTGTGATGGATATTAGAAAAGTGTTCTCTTGAACGCTCTCCTCCATCAAGTTAATGTGGACACAAGTGCAATGGTTCAGTGATAGCTGGTACCTGGTGCCTGGTAGCTGGTACCTGGTGCCTGGTAGCTGGTACCTGGTGCCTGGTAGCTGGTACCTGGTGCCTGGTAGCTGGTACCTGGTGCCTGGTAGCTGGTACCTGGTGCCTGGTAGCTGGTACCTGGTGCCTGGTAGCTGGTACCTGGTGCCTGGTAGCTGGTACCTGGTGCCTGGTAGCTGGTACCTGGTGGCTGAGTGAAGAACCACTATGGCTCTCGAATCATGATACCGACACATTCAACAATGACGCAACACATTCAACACAAAGGCACTGAAACATACGACATTCATCACACACCGAAACACAACACACAATATTCAACACACAAACACTGCAACACACAACATTCAACACACGAAAACAAACAAAAACAGTGTTGTGTTCCTCATGGGCTTAACAAGTACTGGAATTCCTGGTAATTGTAAGAGATTAAATATAATTCTAAAAAAAGTGTCAACTTAATGACCAGAGTTAATGTGCTGGTTATTATGTCCTGGTCCAGCTGTAACATCACCAGCTGGATGATGATCTGGTCCAGCTGTAACATCACCAGCTGGATGATGATCTGGTCCAGCTGTAACATCACCAGCTGGATGATGACCTGGTCCAGCTGTAACATCACCAGCTGGATGATGATCTGGTCCAGCTGTAACATCACCAGCTAGATGATGATCTGGTCCAGCTGTAACATCACCAGCTGGATGATGACCTGGTCCAGCTGTAACATCACCAGCTGGATGATGATCTGGTCCAGCTGTAACATCACCAGCTAGATGATGATCTGGTCCAGCTGTAACATCACTAGCTGGATGATGATCTGGTCCAGCTGTAACATCACCAGCTGGATGATGATCTGGTCCAGCTGTAACATCACTAGCTGGATGATGATCTGGTCCAGCTGTAACATCACTAGCTGGATGATGATCTGGTCCAGCTGTAACATCACTAGCTGGATGATGATCTGGTCCAGCTGTAATATCACCAGCTGGATGATGATCTGGTCCAGCTGTAACATCACCAGCTGGATGATGATCTGGTCCAGATGTGACATCACCAGCTGGATGATGATCTGGTCCAGATGTGACATCACCAGGTGGATGATGATCTGGTCCAGATGTGACATCACCAGCTGGTGATGATCTGGTCCAGATGTGACATCACCAGCTGGTGATGATCTGGTCCAGATGTGACATCACCAGCTAGATGATGATCTGGCCCAGATGTTACATTACCAGCTGGATGATGATCTGGTCCAGTTGTAACATCACCAGCTGGATGATGATCTGGTACAGCTGTGACATCACCAGCTGGTGATGATCTGATCAAGCTGTGACATCACCAGTTGGTGATGATCTGGTCCAGCTGTGACCTGGCCCAACTGGTGATGACTTGGTCCAGTTGGTGATGATCTAGTACAGCTGGTGATGACCTGGTCCAGCTAGTGATGACCTAGTCCAGTCATAGGGTCAACACTCATCCTTGGCACTGTACCCAGTACCTAACAGTACCAACACACCCTCACCCTTGACACTGCACCCAGTACCTGAGTACATTTTCCACTGCTGTCCTCCCAGAGTACCGAGTTCATCTGCCAGAATAAATTGAATTGTGACGGTCCAATTGTGTTACTACGACCTCTCTTTGTAATCAAGCTTGATTGTTTGAACCATTGCATTTGCTAACCATAAAAGGGAAGTAGAGGGCATGGGAGTGAAGGTGAGGGCGTGGTAGACGAAGGTAAGGCGTGGTAGAGGAAGGCGCAGGAGTGCACGAACTCAGGTACCCAGTCTTCAGGCTGGAGAGGCTAAAGTGGATATGAGGAGGAATTTGTCAAAGCCGCTGGATAATTTTATGCCCAACGAAGTGCATCTCATCACACCAGGACCAGCTATATTATGGCCAGGGCCTGGGGGTGATGGAAGTAGGTACTGTCTGGAGTGGAGGATGTAGGTACCGTCTGGAGTAATGGAAGTAGGCACTGCCTGGTATGCTGAAAATAGGTAAAGCCTGGAATGCTGGTAATTCCTAGAATGTTCGAAGTTATCATGGTCTGGAATGCTAGAAGCAAGCAGTGCCTGGAATGTTGTAAGCAAGACGAACTTGAGCTCGTGAAGATAGAACTTTCTGGAACCACGGAAGTAGACAGAACCTGCAGGACAGTAAGCAGAAAGAACCGAAAACCACGGAAGCAAGCAAAACCTAGAGGACAATAAGGAGGAAGAACCTGGAATCACGGAAGTAGGCAGAGGTGAAACGGTGGATTAAGTCCAGAACGTCTTCAAGATCCCTGAGAAAGATGCTGGCCCAGACCCACCTCCTTCAAGTGGGCTGAGCGGTGGGCTGAGCGGTGGGACCAGTGGTGGGCCAGAGCGGTGGGCCCGAGAGGTGGACTGAACGGTGGAGACAAGGAGAGGAGATAAACGTGATGGAAGCAGATAGAAGTGTCAGCGTGAATGCTCAACGAGTGTACGGTCTACAATTTTCTCTCTTCTCACCCACAGGGAGGGTAAGGAGTTAAGATGGAGAGACGGGGGGGGGGGGGGTTAAACAGCGAGGGATGGAACTTGGAAGGAGAGTCGTGCACGAGGGATAGTAATATTCCCCTGATATTGGCTGGACTGAACACCTCCAAATCTCATTTCAACTGTCTCCACTATACAGGGTGTTTTTAACAGATGGATCCAATTTTAAAGCATATTGCTTTCGAATTGGGTCCATCGTTTTGAAACACCCTGTATCATTCACCACTGTACTTGACCAGTTGAGGAAAGAGACAATTGCGCAACATTGGGAAATCTTTGCTGAGGAAGCGTTTCGCCAGCCAGTTGCTTCTTCAGTCCAGCACAGAGGAAGACGAGGAGTGTGAGGTAATCAATCCCTCAGCCGGGAGTCGATGTTTTCAGCTCATCAATCTTGAGAAATGTACAGCATTTGCTCAGAGAAGTTGCTGATATACTGAGTTGAAGCAGGAGGAGGCGGAGTCACTAATGGACAAATTAGTATAAGTAGGTCATGCTTATAGATTAGGCAAGCGTTGAGGAAATCCGTATAGTCTGGTGAGCGGTCGAACCGTCTTCTGATGAAGACACCAGGTGTTGCACATGTGTCTTAGTAACCTAAAATACATAATATTTTATTTAGGCATCAGCGTAGATGCTTCAGTAATAGACACCTTAGAAAACAGACGTTTTATTTGGACGATGTGTTGCCTTCTGGAGGTGGTGAGAGTCTCTTGTCTGGTAATAATTTCTACGAGATATCGCGAGCAGCCGTATCACGACGGCCATTAGTTGACGTCAAGCAGGGTGCCCCTGTCCTGTGACGAAGCCTGTGGTCAGAACTGAGAACGAGACGACCTAATGGGTGTATTAGTGAATACTGTGGTCAGAACTGAGCACGGGACGACCTAATGGGTGTGTTAGTGAAAACTGTAGACAAAACTGAGCAGGGGACGACCTAATGGGTGTGTGTGTGTAGGTGAGCACTATGGACAGAACTGCGCACGAGGAGGCTTCGTGGATGACTGAAGGTGAGGATGGTAGAAAGAACTTTACACTTGACGAGTCTAGGCCTGAGGCAGAATACACAGGCCTACTATTTATAGCTTCTCCACAGTCGAGTGAGCGTCAGGGTTATGTCAGAAATTTTGGAAATGTTGGTAAAGTTTGGAATCTCGTCCATGGAAAATTCATGTGGACTGTCAATTTTTAGCCTAATAACGGCTCACTGAACACACAATCTTATTATTGCTCGTTTGGCTGTTATCTTCAGTGTAAATTCCATCTCTTTTAAGCAGGGTCTCAATTAAATGATGTTCTTGTTGCCCTGAATTTTGCCCATTGAGAAAACAGTAGTTTTGGTTTATATTAAGTTTATTCCATGATAGAGGTGGAAAAGAATTCGTCCTCCGTAAGCCATGCGTGTCGTAAGAGGCGACTAAAATGCCAGGAACAAGGGGCTAGTAACCCCTTCTCATGTATGTATATTACTAAAAGTAAAAAAAGGGAAACTTTCGCTTTTCTGGTTAGGTCACCCTGCCTCGGTGGGAGACGGCCGCTGTATTAAAAAAAAAAAAGTTTGTTGATGGCGGGTTCATCTCTCTCTTCTGGACTCTATATGACACATTCAGTTTGTATTGGTTTTTGTTCTTAGGAAACTCTGTAATCAGTGGGAGGTTGTGTGGTTCTTCGTCTTCACATCTGGAGGGAAAGTCTCCCTGTTTCTGAATGACAACATCTCTTCTTATATTTTTATGGCGTGCGTCTGGAACACACTGGAAGCGTCACTGAGCTCATCTTCTCGAGACTCAGGTTTATATCCAGGTTACTCATACCCAGAATATTACAGGAAGGTGATGATTTATTCGATCCCAATTGTCGTATTTATTTTTCAACTTAAATTGGTTGAATACATTCTCATGACTTTATTTCGCAGGTCTGACCCGCATCCTCCTCCTCCCACGGGTTCTGGTCTGAGTTTGTTGGAATCGTTTATTTATTTATTTATTTATTTATTTATAATTTGAGCACACTTACAGAGGTACAAAAAAAAAAAAAAAAATACAGATAAGAGCAGCATGCCAAAGCCACTTATACTATGCATAGCATTACACTGTTAAGTTCCGTATAAGAAGCTAATCATTTGTGAAATAAAGGTCAAGGGTATTGTGGTGGGTTCCACTAGTTGCTGGCCCGAGGCGAATTTAATCCCCGAGTCTTTATAGTCCGTATGTATGTGACTGTTCACATAAACTGCCTCCTTGGCCCTTTCTTGCTCTCTCACCATTTTCTATATGCATCAAGAAACAGTTGTTTTGGGGCGGATTTGAAAACTTTTCGAGACAGTATTTGATTTTCAGTAACTGTCTTTGAACTGATGGGAAGTTATATCTAGTGTTTCATTTATTTTCATATTATTTTTTACTGCCTAAACTTTGACTACATCACCGCCATTACTATTGCTGCCTACAACGATTCTATTATAATTTACGTTTCACTCTAATGCCTATAAATATCCTGCAGAGCGAAACGTTGCCACAATAAAATGTCACATTAGTTGCACATCTGTTCTGTTACTGAATATGAGTAATTATGCGTATGGAACATGAACAGTACGTGTCCTGAATAGTGAACGGAAGTTCGAACCTCCACCAGTCTTTGTGCTAAATCTCTCACACGGATTTTGTCACTTCAAGTCAAGTATAACAAGATAAAGTCTGTAACAATGTTGGTAACGGCTTGACAAAGCTCCTGGAGAGCGAAACATTGCCACAATACAAAATGTCGCATTATCTGTGCATGCATACTTTTACCTAACATGCTAAAGTCTGTACTCAAGTATGTGTGTATAATAGCGTGGTGCAATAAGATCACAGTAAACAGGTGATATCACATCATGCAAAACAACCACTGTGAAAAAATAGTGAACTTCCAAGCGCTTTCGTGATTTCTCGCATTATCAACACAAGTGTGTTTCCCCTCCGCCTCGGTTCTCAATAAAATCTTCGTTCATTTGACGAGTGTGACCTTTATGAAGGCTTGTATGCGACACTACGAGCAGGTGTACTGCGACTTTGGTGACTTTGTTGAGAATTACGTTCCTGCAGGCACTGCTGCAACGAGAGGGAGAACAGTGTTATGCTCTCTAGAGAGAGGGGGAGGGAAGTAGGGAAGAGTGATAGAAGAGAGAAATAAAGGGAGGAAAGGTAGAGGGGAAGATAAAAGTAGAGGATGGACAGGACGGGTGGAGGGAGAGAGAGAACCGTGGGAAGGAGAGCTGGAAGGAAAGGGGAAAAATGAGCAGAAATGAGAGAGAAATTAAAGATGCTGTGAAGGTACACAGCCTAGTGTAGTGAGGATAGATGATGCTGTTGAGGTACACAGGCCAATGTAGTGAAGATAGATGATGCTGTGAAGGTACACAGCCTAGTGTAATGAGGATAGATGATGCTGTTGAGGTACACAGGCCAGTGTAGTGAAGATAGATGATGCTGTGGAGGTACACAGGCCAATGTAGTGAAGATAGATGATGCTGTAGAGGTACACAGGCCTGTGTAGTGAAGACAGATGATGCTGTGGAGGTACACAGGCCAATGTAGTGAAGATAGATGATGCTGTGAAGGTACACAGCCTAGTGTAGTGAAGATAGATGATGCTGTGGAGGAACACAGGCCAGTGTAGTGAAGATAGATGATGCTGTTGAGGTACACAGGCCAGTGTAGTGAAGATAGATGATGCTGTGGAGGTACACAGGCCAATGTAGTGAAGATAGATGATGCTGTGAAGGTACACAGCCTAGTGTAATGAGGATAGATGATGCTGTTGAGGTACACAGGCCAGTGTAGTGAAGATAGATGATGCTGTGGAGGTACACAGGCCAATGTAGTGAAGATAGATGATGCTGTAGAGGTACACAGGCCTGTGTAGTGAAGACAGATGATGCTGTGGAGGTACACAGGCCAGTGTAATGAAGATAGATGATGCTGTGGAGGTACACAAGCCAGTGTAGTGAAGATAGATGATGCTGTGAAGTTACACAGCCTAGTGTAGTGAAGATAGATGATGCTGTGGAGGAACACAGGCCAGTGTAGTGAAGACAGATGATGCTGTGGAGGTACACAGGCCCAGAGTAGTGAAGATAGATGATGCTGTGGAGGTACACAGGCCAGTGTAGTGAAGATAGATGATGCTGTGGAGGTACACAGGCCAGTGTAGTGAAGATAGATGATGCTGTGGAGGTACGCAGGCCAGTGTAGTGAAGACAGATGATACTGTGGAGGTATACAGGCAAGTGTAGTGAAGATAGATGATGCTGTGGAGGTACACAGGCCAGTGTAGTGAAGATAGATGATGCTGTGGAGGTACACAGGCCAGTGTAGTGAAGATAGATGATGCTGTGGAGGTACACAGGCCAGTGTAGTGAAGATAGATGATGCTGTGGAGGTACACAGGCCAGTGTAGTGAAGATAGATGATGCTGTGAAGTTACACAGCCTAGTGTAGTGAAGATAGATGATGCTGTGGAGGAACACAGGCCAGTGTAGTGAAGATAGATGATGCTGTGAAGGTACACAGGCCAGTGTAGTGAAGATAGATGATGCTGTGGAGGTACACAGGCCAGTGTAGTGAAGATAGATGATGCTGTGGAGGTACACAGGCCAGTGTAGTGAAGATAGATGATGCTGTGGAGGTACACAGGCCAGTGTAGTGAAGATAGATGATGCTGTGAAGGTACACAGGCCAGTGTAGTGAAGATAGATGATGCTGTGAAGTTACACAGCCTAGTGTAGTGAAGATAGATGATGCTGTGGAGGTACACAGGCCAGTGTAGTGAAGATAGATGATGCTGTGGAGGTACACAGGCCAGTGTAGTGAAGATAGATGATGCTGTGAAGTTACACAGCCTAGTGTAGTGAAGATAGATGATGCTGTGGAGGAACACAGGCCAGTGTAGTGAAGATAGATGATGCTGTGGAGGTACACAGCCTAGTGTAGTGATGATGAATGACTGTCTGAAGTAAATATGCTCAATGTTTGGATAGTGTAAAGTATTTACCAAGTGAACGCCACTTTCTTTTGAGATTAAACATTCTTTCTCTAAATAAATACTTGACGAAATGCGAGGAGTGGCAGAAGGATGGAGAAGCAGCGTGCAAGAAATCAGAGAGAGAGAGAGAGAGAGAGAGAGAGAGAGAGAGAGAGAGAGAGAGAGAGGAGAGAGAGAGAGAGAGAGAGGAAGAGAGAGAGAGAGAGAGAGAGAGAGAGAGAGAGAGAGAGAGAGAGAGAGAGGAGAGAGAGAGAGAAGAGAGGAGAGAAGGAGAGAGATGAGGAGAGAGAGAGAGAGAGAGAGAGAAATTAGCTTATCAGAAAATTAGGCAAATCTGCAGTGTGTGGCTGCCTTATTTTAAATAATAGTTAGAGTGGGAACACCTATATGTTGCTGCACTATTCTACATGAGAGCTACACAGTGGGAACACTTGTATGTTGCTGCACTATTCTACATGAGAGCTACACAGTGGGAACACTTGTATGTTGCTGCACTATTCTACATGAGAGCTACACAGTGGGAACACTTGTATGTTGTGCACTATTTACATGGAGAGTTACACAGTGGGAACACTTGTATGTTGCTGCACTATTCTACATGAGAGCTAACAGTGGGAAACATTGTATGTTGCTGCACTATTCTACTGAGAGTACACAGTGGGAACACTTGTATGTTGCTGCACTATTCACATGAGAGCTACACAGTGGGAACACTTGTATGTTGTGCACTATTCTAATGAGAGTTACACAGTGGGAACACTTGTATGTTAGCTGCACTATTCTACATGAGAGCTACAGTGGGAAACTTGTATGTTGCTGCACTATTCTAATGATGAGTACACAGTGGGAACACTTGTATGTTGCTGCACTATTCTACATGAGAGTTACACAGTGGGAACACTTGTATGTTGCTGCACTATTCTACATGAGAGCTACACAGTGGGAACACTTGTATGTTGCTGCACTATTCTACATGAGAGCTACACAGTGGGAACACTTGTATGTTGCTGCACTATTCTACATGAGAGCTACACAGTGGGAACACCTGTATGCTGCTGCACTATTCTACATGAGAGTTACACAGTGGGAACACCTGTATGTTGCTGCACTATTCTACATGAGAGTTACACAGTGGGAACACCTGTATGCTGCTGCACTATTCTACATGAGAGTTACACAGTGGGAACACCTGTATGCTGCTGCACTATTCTACATGAGAGTTACACAGTGGGAACACCTGTATGTTGCTTCACTATTCTACATGAGAGTTACACAGTGGGAACACTTGTATGCTGCTGCACTATTGTACATGAGAGTTACACAGTGGGAACACCAGTATGTTGCCGCAATTTTGTACATGAGAGTTACACAGTGGGAACAAAAGCTAGCTATGTTTCCCTCTTATATTCCATCACGCAAGATGGGTCACGTAAAATTAGAAAATGAGGGAGGAAGAGGGTGAAAAAAAGAAGGGAAAAGCTAGTGTTAACAGTATAATAATTTTAAGAGAGAAAAGACAGGAAGAGTGAGTGTGAGAAATAAAGTGGCAGGATTGCCTTTCCCAACTCCCTCATCCTTCATCTCCCCTCCCTCATCCTCTAACACTCCTCCCTCAGCCCCCTGCACCCCTCCCTCAGCCCCCAGCACCCCTCCCTCAGCCCCCAGCACCCCTCCCTCAGCCCCCAACAACCCTCCCTCAACCCCCACTACTGGCTGCTTCTCGCCACATCTATTACCCCGACATCCTCAGTATTAAGACCTGAGCGAATTCTTAATAGCGTCTCAAGACGTGTATTTTACCTCCATTAGACAAGGCCAAAAATAATTCACAGAGGCCAGCAACAGAGAAACATCACTTTGTGTTTTCAAATTGAGTTGCGCTGCAACTTTTGTATATATATATATATTATATATATATATATATATATTATATATATATATATATATATATATATATATATATATATATATATATATATATATATATATATATATATAATATGTATGTATGTATATACAATATTTCTCGTGTATTTCCATTGTTTTGTTTTTAATTAGGCTGCTTAGGTGGAAGTAAGTTTATTTAGGTACAGACAGACATAAATGCAAATTATCATTCATAGTATTATATATATAAATCATCTAGGATAACAGAAAAAACATCAGACAGAGTGGCTTATTTCCAATGGGGTCTTTGCATCTCATACAAAGCCTGTGCACTGAAGGAATGGAAGGGGATGTTACACTTCAGAGAGACGTTTGAAATGTGGTGTTTGTGCACTTCTGGTAAGACAGCTTTTGAATGAATAATGGCGAATGTTTAGTTTTTTTGGGGGGAGGGGGGGAGGTCACCTTATCTTGGTACGAAACGGCCGAAACTACACCCAGTTTTTAATCACAGAGGAATCCGAAGACTGTAGTCAGCCTCCCAGGAAGCTAGCTAGGATCTGGAGGCCCTAGACCACCACACCAACACACCATGTAACGTTACGTGTCCAGTGAGAACACTAGACGTATGTGGCCTAGCGACAGCTACATTCGGGGAAAGATAAGCTCAGGCATTAATATCATTCTCCTCCCGTTTAGCTACCAGCTCACGAGCAGGATACAAATCAATACATCCAGGGAAACAAGCGGTTTTAAAGCCAAGAGTGTCTAGACTCTACACTAGTGATTCCCAACCTTTTCACCCAAGGATCCCTTTTTTTTAAAATCAAGTTTCCAAAGGACCCTAAATTTTTGAAAGGTGTGTCTACTCAAGCCGAGTTTATTAAATCACGACAAACTTGTTAAATAAATGGCAGTATTAAAATAATTTACTTATTTAATGAGATAGTTAATGTTGCTTTGTTGACACTATGTTTCGAACTTTAGGTTCAGTGGCAGACAGTTTTAAACGTAAATCAAGTTCTACATTCATTCTGTTTCCGTGTTTTGAATTTACATAAAACAGCTGGGAGAAAAGCCTGCTCACATAAATATGTAGCGGGGAATGGCACTGAATATCTCAGTGCTTTGTATGGCAGTTCTTGCTACTCAAGACTCCAATGTAACCAAAAGTCTGATAAGTTGTACTGAATGACACTTGACCATTGTTCGCTGGAGATTGGGCACGTTCAGTCCCCCAGCCCATAAAATAAGACCAATCGTTTAAAAAAGCGTCTTAAAAAAAATTAGACTATTCCTGCCTATTTAGAAACGGCTTTCAAATTTTTCTAGTATATATTTATCAGCCTTTTCTTGAGTAAGTTTACAGTTTCACACGACAGCCTCTTGTAGTTTTGAACTTAGCTCACGGACAGCCAGTACTATTTTTTTCTGACCACCAGGGTCCAGGGACCACAGATTTGGAACCACTGCTCTAGAGCCTACCTGCCTGCACGGCATCCTGCCTAGACTCTTGGGTTCGAATCACGGCTAGTCGCAAACCATTTGTTTCCTTCGCCGCACTGTTGTTTCCGTATATATATATATATATATATATATATATATATATATATATATATATATATATATATATATATATATATATATATATATATATATATACATATATATATAATATATATATATATATAATATATATATATATATTATATATATATATATATATATATATATTATTATTTTTATTATCACACCGGCCGATTCCCACCAAGGCAGGGTGGCCCGAAAAAGAAAAACTTTCACCATCATTCACTCCATCACTGTCTTGCCAGAAGGGTGCTTTACACTACAGTTTTTAAACTGCAACATTAACACCTCTCTGTTTATATACCCTTGTGGTTTGGCTCAGCATTAAATATGTATTATATATATATATATATTATATATATATATATATATTATATATATATATATATATATATAATATATATATATAATATATATATATATTATATATATATATATATATATATATACATATTTAATGCTGAGCCAAACCACAAGGGTATATAAACAGAGAGGTGTATACAGTGTCTCTCAGAGAATATACAGTACACCTGGAGACATATACTTATCAGAGTACATAGACCAAAGTGTGTATAAGTGCTCATACACTTAAAGGTCCACCTACACTTGTATATATACTAATGTATATACACAAAGTCTGTACGTCTCTATGGTGAGTATGTGTATATCAGGTATATATAACCCGTTAGCTTATATATAAGTGATATGCATATATATACAACACATATACATATTGTGGGTAATTCTACCAACACCTGTACAGCGCCTTGCTTGTAGTGTACAGGTGATATGCAACCTTAATGACCCTCGCTTACACGAAAGCTTTTAAACGCCATACTCCACCTACCCACACTAGCGCCCCACCATACACTACCTACCCACACTACCGCCCCACCATACACCACCTACCCACACTAGCGCCCCACCATACACCACCTACCCACACTAGCGCCCCACCATACACCACCTACCCACACTAGCGCCCCACCATACACCACCTACCCACACTAGCGCCCCACCATACACAACCTACCCACACTAGCGCCCCACCATACACCACGTATCCACACTAGCGCCCCACCATGCACCACCTACCCACACTAGCGCCCCACCATACACCACCTACCCACACTAGCGCCCCACCATACTCCACCTACCCACACTAGCGCCCCACCATACACCACCTACCCACACTAGCACCCACCATACTCCACCTACCCACACTAGCGCCCCACCATACTCAACCTACCCACACTAGCGCCCCACCATACTCCACCTACCCACACTAGCACCCCACCATACTCCACCTACCCACAGTAGCGCCCCACCATACTCCACCTACCCACACTAGCGCCCCACCATCACCACCTACCCACACTAGCACCCCACCATACTCCACCTACCCACACTAGCACCCCACCATACTCCACCTACCCACACTAGCGCCCCACCATACACCACCTACCCTCACTAGCGCCCCACAATACTCCACCTACCCACACTAGCGCCCCACCATACACCACCTACCCACACTAGCGCCCCACCATACTCCATTACCCACACTAGCGCCCCACCATACACAACCTACCCACACTAGCGCCCCACCATACACCACCTACCCACACTAACGCCCCACCATACACCACCTACCCACACTAGCGCCCCACCATACACCACCTACCCACACTAAAGCCCCACCATACACCACCTACCCACACTAACGCCCCACCATACACCACCTACCCACACTAACGTCCCACCATACACCACCTACCCACACTAGCGCCCCACCATGCACCACCTACCCATACTAGCGCCCCACCATACACTACCTACCCACACTTAGCGCCCCACCATACACCACCTACCCACACTAGCGCCCCACCATACACAACCTACCCACACTAGCGCCCCACCATACACCACCTACCCACACTAACGCCCCACCATACACCACTTACCACACTAGCGCCCCACCATACACCACCTACCCACACTAACGCCCCACCATACACCACCTACCCACACTAGCGCCGCACCATACACCACCTACCCACACTAGCACCCCACCATACATCACCTACCCACACTAGCGCCCACCATACACCACCTACCCACACTAGCACTCCACCATACACCACCTACCCACGCTAGCGCCCCACCATACACCTCCTACCCACACTAGCGCCCCACCATACATCACCTACCCACACTAGCACCCCACCATACACCACCTACCCACACTAGCACCCCACCATACACCACCTACCCACACTAGTGACCCACCATACACCACCTACCCACACTAGCGCCCCACCATACACCACCTACCCACACTAGCGCCCCACCATACACCACCTACCCACACTAGCGCAACACCATACACCACCTACCCACACTAGCACCCCACCATACACCACCTACCCACACTAACGCCCCACCATACCCCACCTAATCACACTAACGCCCCACCATACACACCTACCCACACTAGCACCCCACCATACACCACCTACCCACACTAGCGCCCCACCATACACCACCTACCCACACTAGCGCCCACCATACACCACCTACCCACACTAGCACCCCACCATACTCCACCTACCCACACTAGCACCCCACCATACATTAATCATCGGTGTGAGGTTTACCGCCGGTTTAAACCAGGTCACGTTTGTCAGCGAGGTCAAACAGTGCCGCTGGTCCTAATATCCGGAGCACCTGCTGCCTAGCTGGTGACTTATTTAAACTTTTTCATATATATATATATATATATATATATATATATATATATAATATATATATATATATATATATATATATATATATATATATATATATATAAATATATATATATATATATATATTTATATATATATATATATATATATAATATATATATATATATTTATATATATATATATATATATATATATATATATATATATATATATATATATATATATATATATATATTATATATATATATATATTATATATATATATATATATATATATAGGTACAGGTAGTAGGTTGGTAGACAGAAACCACCCAGGGAAGTACTACCGTCCTGCCAGATGACTGTGAAACAAAAACCTGTAACTGTTTTGCATGATGGTAGGATTGCTGGTTTCTTTTTCTGTCTCATAAACACGCTAGATAACAGGGATATCTTGCTACTCCTACTTACACTTTGGTCACACTTCACAGACATGCACATGCATATATATATACATACATCTAGGTTTTTCTCCTTTTTCTAAATAGCTCTTGTTCCTCTTTATTTCTTCTATTGTCCATGGGGAAGTGGAAAAGAATCTTTCCTCCGTAAGCCATGCGTGTCGTATGAGGCGACTAAAATGCCGGGAGCAATGGGCTAGTAACCCCTTCTCCTGTAGACATTTACTAAAAAAGAGAAGAAGAAAAACTTTATAAAACTGGGATGCTTAAATGTGCGTGGATGTAGTGCGGATGACAAGAAACAGATGATTGATGATGTTATGAATGAAAAGAAGTTGGATGTCCTGGCCCTAAGCGAAACAAAGCTGAAGGGGGTAGGGGAGTTTCAGTGGGGGGAAATAAATGGGATTAAATCTGGAGTATCTGAGAGAGTTAGAGCAAAGGAAGGGGTAGCAGTAATGTTGAATGATCAGTTATGGAAGGAGAAAAGAGAATATGAATGTGTAAATTCAAGAATTATGTGGATTAAAGTAAAGGGTGGATGCGAGAAGTGGGTCATAATAAGCGTGTATGCACCTGGAGAAGAGAGGAATGCAGAGGAGAGAGAGAGATTTTGGGAGATGTTAAGTGAATGTATAGGAGCCTTTGAACCAAGTGAGAGAGTAATTGTGGTAGGGGACCTGAATGCTAAAGTAGGAGAAACTTTTAGAGAGGGTGTGGTAGGTAAGTTTGGGGTGCCAGTTGTAAATGATAATGGGAGCCCTTTGATTGAACTTTGTATAGAAAGGGGTTTAGTTATAGGTAATACATATTTTAAGAAAAAGAGGATAAATAAGTATACAAGATATGATGTAGGGCGAAATGACAGTAGTTTGTTGGATTATGTATTGGTAGATAAAAGACTGTTGAGTAGACTTCAGGATGTACATGTTTATAGAGGGGCCACAGATATATCAGATCACTTTCTAGTTGTAGCTACACTGAGAGTAAAAGGTAGATGGGATACAAGGAGAATAGAAGCATCAGGGAAGAGAGAGGTGAAGGTTTATAAACTAAAAGAGGAGGCAGTTAGGGTAAGATATAAACAGCTATTGGAGGATAGATGGGCTAATGAGAGCATAGGCAATGGGGTCGAAGAGGTAAGGGGTAGGTTTAAAAATGTAGTGTTAGAGTGTTCAGCAGAAGTTTGTGGTTACAGGAAAGTGGGTGCGGGAGGGAAGAGGAGCGATTGGTGGAATGATGATGTAAAGAGAGTAGTAAGGGAGAAAAAGTTAGCATATGAGAAGTTTTTACAAAGTAGAAGAGATGCAAGGAGGGAAGAGTATATGGAGAAAAAAAGAGAGGTTAAGAGAGTGGTGAAGCAATGTAAAAAGAGAGCAAATGAGAGAGTGGGTGAGATGTTATCAACAAATTTTGTTGAAAATAAGAAAAAGTTTTGGAGTGAGATTAACAAGTTAAGAAAGCCTAGAGAACAAATGGATTTGTCAGTTAAAAATAGGAGAGGAGAGTTATTAAATGGAGAGTTAGAGGTATTGGGAAGATGGAGGGAATATTTTGAGGAATTGTTAAATGTTGATGAAGATAGGGAAGCTGTGATTTCGTGTATAGGACAAGGAGGAATAACATCTTGTAGGAGTGAGGAAGAGCAGTTGTGAGTGTGGGGGGAAGTTCGTGAGGCAGTAGGTAAAATGAAAGGGGGTAAGGCAGCCGGGATTGATGGGATAAAGATAGAAATGTTAAAAGCAGGTGGGGATATAGTTTTGGAGTGGTTGGTGTAATTATTTAAATAAATGTATGGAAGAGGGTAAGGTACCTAGGGATTGGCAGAGAGCATGCATAGTTCCTTTGTATAAAGGCAAAGGGGATAAAAGAGAGTGCAAAAATTATAGGGGGAAAAGTCTGCTGAGTATACCTGGTAAAGTGTATGGTAGAGTTATTATTGAAAGAATTAAGAGTATGACGGAGAATAGGATAGCAGATGAACAAGGAGGCTTTAGGAAAGGTAGGGGGTGTGTGAACCAGGTGTTTACAGTGAAACATATAAGTGAACAGTATTTAGATAAGGCTAAAGAGGTTTTTGTGGCATTTATGGATTTGGAAAAGGCGTATGACAGGGTGGATTGGGGGGCAATGTGGCAGATGTTGCAAGTGTATGGTGTAGGAGGTAGGTTACTGAAAGCAGTGAAGAGTTTTTACGAGGATAGTGAGGCTCAAGTTAGAGTATGTAGGAAAGAGGGAAATTATTTCCCAGTAAAAGTAGGCCTTAGACAAGGATGTGTGATGTCACCGTGGTTGTTTAATATATTTATAGATGGGGTTGTAAGAGAAGTAAATGCGAGGGTCTTGGCAAGAGGCGTGGAGTTAAAAGATAAAGAATCACACACAAAGTGGGAGTTGTCACAGCTGCTCTTTGCTGATGACACTGTGCTCTTGGGAGATTCTGAAGAGAAGTTGCAGAGATTGGTGGATGAATTTGGTAGGGTGTGCAAAAGAAGAAAATTAAAGGTGAATACAGGAAAGAGTAAGGTTATGAGGATAACAAAAAGATTAGGTGATGAAAGATTGAATATCAGATTGAAGGGAGAGAGTATGGAGGAGGTGAATGTATTCAGATATTTGGGAGTGGACGTGTCAGCGGATGGGTCTATGAAAGATGAGGTGAATCATAGAATTGATGAGGGGAAAAGAGTGAGTGTTGCACTTAGGAGTCTGTGGAGACAAAGAACTTTGTCCTTGGAGGCAAAGATGGGAATGTATGAGAGTATAGTTTTACCAACGCTCTTATATGGGTGTGAAGCATGGGTGATGAATGTTGCAGCGAGGAGAAGGCTGGAGGCAGTGGAGATGTCATGTCTGAGGGCAATGTGTGGTGTGAATAAATGCAGAGAATTCGTAGTTTGGAAGTTAGGAGGAGGTGCGGGATTACCAAAACTGTTGTCCAGAGGGCTGAGGAAGGGTTGTTGAGGTGGTTCGGACATGTAGAGAGAATGGAGCGAAACAGAATGACTTCAAGAGTGTATCAGTCTGTAGTGGAAGGAAGGCGGGGTAGGGGTCGGCCTAGGAAAGGTTGGAGAGAGGGGGTAAAGGAGGTTTTGTGTGCGAGGGGCTTGGACTTCCAGCAGGCATGCGTGAGCGTGTTTGATAGGAGTGAATGGAGACAAATGGTTTTTAATACTTGACGTGCTGTTGGAGTGTGAGCAAAGTAACATTTATGAAGGGGTTCAGGGAAACCGGCAGGCCGGACTTGAGTCCTGGAGATGGGAAGTGCAGTGCCTGCACTCTGAAGGAGGGGTGTTAATGTTGCAGTTTAAAAACTAGTGTAAAGCACCCTTCTGGCAAGACAGTGATGGAGTGTATGATGGTGAAAGTTTTTCTTTTTCGGGCCACCCTGCCTTGGTGGGAATCAGCCAGTGTGATAATAAAAAAAAAAAATAATAAAATATTATATACATATATATATAATATATATATATATATATATATATATATATATATATATATATATATATATATATATATATATATATATATATATATTTCTTTATTTATTTATTTATTTATTTATATCACTCGCTGGTATTCCTTATCGTTTTTATTCTGCCTCTGGCGTTACTATGGTTCCAGGGGTCGAGTCACAGCTTCTGGCCTCGCCTCTTCTCTGGTTGCTAATAGCTCCACTCTCTCCCTTCTCCATAAGTTTTATAAGAACATAAGAAAGAAGGAACACTGCAGCAGGCCTACTGGCCCATGCGAGGCAGGTCCAATTCTCCTACCGGCTTCAGCCAACACCCTAACCTAGGCAGATCAGGTCACATTCACTTAAGGAAGGAGCATGGTATCTGACCTAGTAGCACAAGCTAGTCAGGTCTAACTCACACCCATCCACACTCACTCATGTATTTATCTAATCTATTTTTAAAGGTACAAGTCTTAGCTTCTATGACAGTACTCGGGAGTTTATTCCACTCATCCACAACTCTATTACCAAACCAGTGCTTTCCTATATCCTTCCTGAATCTGAATTTTTCCAACTTGAAACCATTGCTGCGAGTCCTGTCTAGGCTGGATATTTTTAGCACGCTATTTACATCCCCTTTATTTATTCCTGTTTTCTATTTATACACCTCAGTCATATCCCCCCTAATTCTACTCCTTTCTAGAGAGTGCAGATTCAGGGCCCTCAGTCTATCCTCATAGGGATAATTTCTGATACATGGGATCATCTTTGTCATCCTCCTCTGTACGTTTTCCAGAGCATTTATATCCATTCTGTAATAAGGTAACCAGAACTGAGCAGCATAGTCTAAATGAGGCCTAACCAAGGATATATAGAGTTGAAGAACAACCTGAGGACTTCTATTGTTTATACTTCTAGATATGAAGCCAAGAATTCTGTTAGCTTCATTGCGAACACTAATGTACTGTTGTCTTGGTTTTAGAATATTGCTAACCAGAACTCCTAAATCCTTTTCGCAAGCAGAAGTATTAATTAAGATCTACATTATTTAGTTTATATGTGGCATGGTTATTTTCCTGTCCAACATTTAGAACTTTGCATTTGTCAATATTAAACTGCATCTACCACTTCTCTGAACAATGCATCAGTCTATTTAAATCATTCTGGAGTGCTCTAGTGTCCTCATTAGAATGAATTGGACGGCCTATTTTGGTGTCATCAGCAAATTTGCTTATGTTGCTATTTATTCCCTCATCTATGTCGTTTATGTAAATTGTGAACAACAACGGGCCCAACACTGACCCCTGAGGAACACCGCTTGCAGTATGCTCCCAATCTGATTTCTCCCCATTTATGCAAACTCTCTGCTGCCTATTTATCAACCACGCCTCTACCCGGGAAAAAATTTCTCCTCCTATTCCGTGTGGGTATACAATACCGACAGATTGGTAAGTAGGACACATAGACAACAGTTAGGTATCATTATTCCGAAACGTTTCGCCTACACAGTAGGCTTCTAACTGTTGCCTGTGTCTTACTTTCTACTCATAGGCTGCTACAACAGTTATTTGGTTAGTGTGCGCGCCTCAGAAGATGTACTGAAAATGGTACTCACCTCAAGATCATTTTTCTTGAGTGACTTTTGCTGCCTTCGACCTCCTTGGCTGTACTCCTTCTGGGGTCTTCTTTGTCCTTCCCAAAACCTCACGACTTTGTACTAGCTGCGGTTAAACTCCAGGAGCCATTTGACAAACCTGGCTTACAGTCTGTCCAAATCTCCTTATAGGTTTACCTGATTCTCGTCCATTAGTATTGTCCTCATTAGCTTCACATCGTCTGCTAACAGGGACACTTCTGAATCTATCCCTTCCGTCTTGTCATTCGCATATACAAGAAACAGCACGGGACCCAGGACTGACCCTTGTGGAACCCCACTCGACAAATGCACACACTCTGACAGCTCGTCACTTACCAACACAAGTTGTTTCCTTCCTGTCAAGTATTCCCTGATCCACTGAAGTGTTTTCCCTATTATTCCTGTCTGCTCCTCTAGCTTTTCAACCAGTCTCCTGTGTGGTACTGAGTCGAAAGCCTTCTTACAGTCCAAGAAGATGCAGTCTACCCAGCCCTCTCTCTCCTGTCTTGCTCCTGTTATCTTATCGTAGATCTCCAGTAGGTTTGTGTGTGTGTGTGTGTGTGTGTGTGTGTGTGTGTGTGTGTGTGTGTGTGTGTGTGTGTGTGTGTGTGTGTGTGTGTGTGTGTGTGTGTGTGTGTGTGTGTGTGTGTATTAACTCATAATCAGACTCCATAACATCCTTTCTTATATACTTGTCCTCACTCACTATCACCTTTCTTCTGTTATTTATATACTACTCTTTTCTGTCCCCATTATTTGTTTTCAGTCTTCCCACTTCCTGCTACTCTCTTTCTGCTTAATGTACTGCCTCTTCGTTTCTTACTTCCACTCTACATCTATATCTCCCTCAAAAGAGGAAAGAACTCATTCCCAAGACTGAAGACTGACTAAGTCTCAGGACTGAAGACTCAGTCGTGCTTACAGAATCTCATTCTGGCTAGACTCACGACTCGGCTTGTCCTACCTTTGATCCTCCCTGTGTGCTAGTGGAATATAAGGCTCAGAGAACCCTGGATCAACCACTACCTTCACTGCCACTATCCTTCACCTCCATTACCTCCATCCATTACCTGCGTTGCCACTACTGCCCTCGAAATACGCTAACAGCATCTACTACCTCCGACACCACCACCCACTTTCTGCGCTACCATCATTCACTTTCCCCTCTCTACCATCATCACACAAAGCTTTGTACCACCAGAAGTTTTTCCAGTGTAAATTTTCAGAGTGGACAATGGCGTACTAGGAAGATATTTAAGAAAACTTTCCACGAGAGGATTATCCAGTGGCCAATTTGCTAATAGTACCCTAACACACACACACACACACACACACACACACACACCACACACACACACACACACACACACACACACACACACACACACACACACACACAGCACCAGATAGTCGAAAATAAAGGGGACCTCAAGAGGTTCAGGATATCAAACACTCAACAGAGAAAGAAGTATTTAGTAAACGGACACAGATGCATCTAATGTGACATTTATTTCGTCAACATTTCGCTCTCAAGAAGCTTTGTCAAACCATTACAAACATTAAACTAAAACATAAAGAGCTGAATATATTGAAGACACTGGAACACGACAGTATCACTATGGATCCTGAGAGAAGGAACAGAAGCACTGTCTGAGCCACTAGCTTATACCAGATCAGTGAACAACGGAGATTTGCCAGAGATCTGAAATACGGCAAGTGTAGTTCCAATATTTAAGACAGAAGACCCACTGGAAGCATCATATTGACCAATGCCAATTAAAAACCCACTCTGTCAGGTAATGAGGATCATTAGGAAAGTGGTCGAGAACTTGTTTCATAAACAGTGATGTCAAATCTTGTTTTAAAAGCCTGTTGGAATTTTAGTAAAAAGGAGCAGAAGTGAGACAAGAGAGAAAGAGAGAGGAATGGGTGGACTGCATATTCCTGGATGGTAAGAATGTCTTTGATAATGTACTGTACCTTACAAGAGACTGAGGCACTTGAGGTACAGACAGGAATAACGCTGAAAGCGTAAGGGACCTTAATTTTTTTCCATGGATCGTATGTAACTACTAACTATTTCCCAATTTTCCAAGCGCTGTATAACTCCCTATGGACTGGAAGCTTACCCATGAATAATAATAATAATAATAATAATAATAATAATAATAATAATAATAATAATAATAATAATAATAATAATAATAATAATAATAATAATATGTTCAGTTTATCATTTATTTACACAATATATCCACATACATGATTGCAACTTTCTTTGTTGCTTAACAATATTTTATTTACATGTAAACTAGAGTTTGTATATTACACAAAGAAATAAAGATGTTAATTTTTGTTTTGAAGTTTCGCTCTGTGTAGAACTTTATCAAGCCTTGGTAAAGCTCTACACGGAGCGAAACGTTGTCCCGATAAAGATTTCTTCCCAACGTAAAGCCTATGTACTCCTCGTGCGTGTGTGCTGACTTGCCTATTCTTCCACAGGTGATGCAGAAGTCATGTCGCTGCGCCTTCATGTACGGGGAGCTGACGGACAAGGAGACCATCTCCAGGATCGAACAGTGTCTGGAGAACCAGCAGCAGGACCAGTTCGAGATCCTCCTCTACAAGAAGAATCGTGAGTGACTACACCCTTATCTTGACATACCTTGAGGTGCTCATGCTCACTCTGGGGCCTGTTGTGCTATGCCCACTCTGGGTGGGGCCTCTTGTGTTACGCTCACTTTGGGGCCTGTTTTGTTATGCTCACTCTGGGGCCTCTTGCTATAGGGTCAGTTGTGCTATGCTCACTCGAGAGTCGGTCGTGCTGTGCTCATTCTGGGGATTCTTGTGTTATGCTCACTTTGGGGCTTTTGTTATGCTCACTCTGGGGCCTTTTATGCTCACTCTGGGGCCTTTTATGCTCACTCTGGGGCCTCTTGTATTATGCTCACTTTGGGGTCCTGTTGCGTTATGTTCACTCTGGGGCCTGTTGTGCAATGCCCACTCGGGTTCTCTTGTGTTATGCACAGTTTGGGGCCTGTTGCCAATCTCTCTAGGGCTACGTTATGCTCATTCTCAGGCCTGTTGTCACACTCCCTTTGGTTCCTGTTGTGTCACTCTCTGGTGCCTATTTTGTCATGCTCACTCTGGGGCCTTTTTTCCATGGATCGTCTGTTATGCTCACTTTGGGGCCTATCGTCCCATGCTCACTCTGGGGCGTGTGTAATACTCACTCTAGGGCCTGTCATGCTCACTTTAGGGCTTGCTATTATTTTCGTACCATTGGTGTTATGCTTCTCGCACGTTATGAGAGTGCATTTTATAAGGTCATTATGTTATGCTCATTCAAGGGCAATAAGGCCTGATTGATATGTTCGGTTAGAGACTATATTATTGTTATCTTTGCTCAGGGTTTATGGTACCCTTAATATATCACCTTAATATATCATTGAGTTATGGTCAGTCAGGGCCTATGATACTATTATGTTATTCTCACTTAAGGGCTATGATAGCACTAAGTTTTGCTCACTCAGGACTTTGATACTTTTAAGTTATCTTCATTGAGGGGCAATTAGTCCGTTATGGTATAATAAGGGGCAATTAAATTGTTCCGTTATCTTAACTCCAGGGCCTTGAGGTTGCCACATTATGCTCACTAAGGGCCATTGATGCACTTATGCTATGCTCGCTAAAGGACAACAAAGCCGTTTTATGCTCACTCAAGTGTGGGTAGTTTCAAATTTAGGTTGGATAGCATTGAAAATTGGGTTGGTCAAATGTTTGTTAGTGGGATGAATTGTAAAGGACCTGCCTAGTATGAGCCAACAGGCCTGCTGCAGTGTTCCTCCTTTCTTATGTTCTTATGTTCTAAATACGGCTGTTATGGAAGGCCTTTTGTAATCCTGTTGCCATTTTTTTCACTACGTTCACTGTAGCTATTGTATATACTGTGCTATGGAGGACTGAATGGGAGGGGCCGTGATACTGCCCGTTATGATTGTTCAGGGGCCCACTATGCTTGTCGAGGGGGCCATTATGCTTGTCGAGGGGCTCATGCTCACTGAGGAGCGATCGTCATACTTACTGATGGGCTCATCATGCTTGTTATGGGGGCCATTATGCTCGTTGAGGGGCGACCGTCATGCTTATTGAAAGGGCTGACTTTCTCTCAAACTTTCCTGTCCAGTAGTCTGCAGTAGTATCTAAAAATTGTCATAAATCATATATATATATATATATATATATATATATATATATATATATATATATATATATAATATATATATATATATATATATATATATATATATATATATATATATATATATATATATATAATTATTCTGGGAAGACAATGTCCCAACAGCACCACAAAATATATTTCAGTACTATTTTTGCAGTTTTCAATAATTATAACCCATAGCTTCCCTTAATACACTCTACGTATGATCCATCATCCACCCTTTAAAACTGAATCATAACCTCACGGTAGTGACAACGTAAGTGGCAGAAGAATCACTCGCTCGCTCGTGTTGAAACTTTTATCACTCACTTATTCAGTTAGTAAACCTGACGTAGTTAGACATGATCTTTAGACATGATCGAGATTAATTACTTAAAACTTCTGCTAGACATTACAACTGGACATATCAACTATAAACGGTACTATTATCAGACACATTAACTACAGACGGTACTGTAACAGACACATTAATGGCAAACGGTACTGTTACTTGACACATTAACTACAAACAGTACTGTTAGTAGACAACAAACACTACTGTTACTAGACATATCATTAATGCAAATCAAATTTGGATACTTATTAAATATGTAAATTAAAATATCAACATGATATTAATATAACATCAATTGGATATTAACTACATATCAACTTGATATCAATTAAATATCACCTTGACATCAACTAGACAACCTATATATTTACATGACATCAACTAGATATCAACATGATATCAACTAGATATCAGCATGACATCCACTAGATACCAACTTGACATCAACTAGATGTCAACATGACATCAACTAGGCATCAACATGACATCAACTAGGCATCAACATGACATCAACTAGACATCAACATGACATCAACTAGACGTCAACATGACATCAACTAGATATCAGCATCACATCAACTAGACATCAACATGACGTCAACTAGACGTTAACATAACATCAGCTAGACATCAACATGACATCAACTAGATATCAACATGACATCAACTAGACATCAGTATCACATCAACTAGACGTCAACATGACATCAATTAGACGTCAAACTAACATCAACTAGACATCATCTTGACATCAACTAGAAATATCACCCATACATGTCAATATATCATCAACTATACATCAACCAGATGTCAACTTAATATCAACACATCAACAAAATATCAGCATGACATCAACTAGATATTAACGTGACATCAACGAACATACTTACATCACTAAAAAATGAAACCTATGCTTATTAAATATTAACACTTGGTGAGGTAGAGAGGAAGAGGAGGAGAGAAGGAAAAGAGGAAAGAAGCAAGGAAGAAGAGAAGTGTGTAAGTGGCAGGAGGAGCAAGAGTACTCTGAGAAAGTCCTGTGAAGAAAGAGTTGGAAATAATGAATTGAAATTGAATATTTAGATTTAGAAATATTTAGAACATTTAGTTTTAGAAATAATCCTCATAGCAGGTTCACCTGTGTCGGCTACATCTTTGAGAGGTAGGTGAAGGTGAGCTGCCAGAATGAGGGGCTCCCACCTAGGTGGCGGCCTCGTAAACTTTACGTACAACTATATTGGATTGCCCATAAATGCCTAAATGTGGGCCTAGTATAATAAAATCTAGCTGAGTAGGTATATACATCTCACCACTTAACAAGGAAACTGCTGGCACTGCCGTAAGGAGACGCTTACTTCATCTTGAGCTCTGTGCTTAGAGAGCTCCTTCTACCAGCTAGAACAGCCACCAGGTCATTGTTATTTTCCCCTGACAGTGCTACCAGGTCATTGTTATTTTCCCCTGACAATGCTACCAGATCATTGTTATTTTTCCCCTGACAATGCTACCAGATCATTGTTATTTTTCCCCTGACAATGCTACCAGATCATTGTTATTTTTCCCCTGACAATGCTACCAGGTCATTGTTATTTTCCCCTGACAATGCTACCAGATCATTGTTATTTTCCCCTGACAGTGCTACCAGGTCATTGTTATTTTCCCCTGACAATGCTACCAGGTCATTGTTATTTTCCCCTGACAGTGCTACCAGGTCATTGTTATTTTCCCCTGACAATGCTACCAGATCATTGTTATTTTTCCCCTGACAATGCTACCAGATCATTGTTATTTTCCCCTGACAATGCTACCAGATCATTGTTATTTTCCCCTGACAATGCTACCAGATCATTGTTATTTTTCCCCTGACAATGCTACCAGATCATTGTTATTTTTCCCCTGACAATGCTACCAGGTCATTGTTATTTTCCCCTGACAATGCTACCAGATCATTGTTATTTTCCCCTGACAGTGCTACCAGGTCATTGTTATTTTCCCCTGACAATGCTACCAGGTCATTGTTATTTTCCCCTGACAGTGCTACCAGGTCATTGTTATTTTCCCCTGACAATGCTACCAGATCATTGTTATTTTTCCCCTGACAATGCTACCAGATCATTGTTATTTTTCCCCTGACAATGCTACCAGGTCATTGTTATTTTCCCCTGACAATGCTACCAGGTCATTGTTATTTTCCCCTGACAATGCTACCAGATCATTGTTATTTTCCCCTGACAATGCTACCAGATCATTGTTATTTTTCCCCTGACAATGCTACCAGATCATTGTTATTTTTCCCCTGACAATGCTACCAGGTCATTGTTATTTTCCCCTGACAATGCTACCAGATCATTGTTATTTTTCCCCTGACAATGCCACCAGGTCATTGTTATTGTCCCCTGACAATGCTACCAGATCATTGTTATTTTTCCCCTGACAATGCCACCAGGTCATTGTTATTTTCCCCTGACAATGCTACCAGGTCATTGTTATTTTCCCCTGACAATGCTACCAGATCATTGTTATTTTTCCCCTGACAATGCCACCATGTCATTGTTATTTTCCCCTGACAATGCTACCAGATCATTGTTATTTTTCCCCTGACAATGCCACCAGGTCATTGTTATTTTCCCCTGACAATGCTACCAGATCATTGTTATTTTTCCCCTGACAATGCTACCAGGTCATTGTTATTTTCCCCTGACAATGCTACCAGATCATTGTTATTTTTCCCCTGACAATGCCACCAGGTCATTGTTATTTTCCCCTGACAATGCTACCAGATCATTGTTATTTTTCCCCTGACAATGCTACCAGATCATTGTTTTTTTCCCCTGACAATGCTACCAGATCATTGTTATTTTCCCCTGACAATGCTACCAGATCATTGTTATTTTTCCCCTGACAATGCCACCAGGTCATTGTTTTTTTCCCCTGACAATGCTACCAGATCATTGTTATTTTCCCCTGACAATGCTACCAGATCATTGTTATTCTCCCCTGACAATGCTACCAGATCATTGTTATTTTCCCCTGACAATACTACCAGATCATTGTTATTTTTCCCCTGACAATGCCACCAGGTCATTGTTTTTTCCCCTGACAATGCTACCAGATCATTGTTATTTTCCCCTGACAATGCTACCAGATCATTGTTATTTTCCCCTGACAATGCTACCAGATCATTGTTATTTTCCCCTGACAATGCTACCAGATCATTGTTATTTTTGCCCTGACAATGCTAGGCAGAAGCCTCACAAAACAAAATATGCAAAGGCTATACTACATAATGGAGTCTATCTCTCTTCAGAAGGGAGATACAGCCTGGTCCTCGTAACGCACTCACCCCGAGACACGTTTCGCCCAAGAAACGTGTGTTAAAAGAAGTTTAATAATACAATAAAAATAACGGTTTTTAAAATGTTCTACGCCAAAATATAGCAAGAAAACAGTTACAGGTCTAATCCATTGCAAGCCCAGAGACAACACTATTGAGGTCTGTGGTTCGATCCCCGGTACGGATGGAAACATTAGGACGTGTTTCCTTAAGGCACCTGCTGTCCATGTTCACTTCTTAGTAAAATAAGTACCTGGATGTTAGTTGACTGGCGTGGGTCGCATCCTGGGAACAAAACTGACCTAGTTTGCCCGAAATGCTCTACACAGAGTGAACAGGCAAAACGGGGGGGGGGGGGGGAGGTTGGCCTGTATATCGCAGAGTCACTTGTTTGCACAGAACTGCTTAATGCCTCAAATGATGTAGTGGAAGTTTTAGCAGTAAAGGTCGAGAACCAAAATCAAGTCATTGTGGTAGTCTACAAGCCTCCGGATGCAACATCCCAGCAATTCCAGGAACAATTGTTAAAAATTGACCACTGTCTGGAAAATCTTCCAGCTCCTGCCCCCAACATCTTGCTCCTGGGGGATTTCAACTTAAGGCACCTAAAATGGAGGAATATAGCAAATAATATTGTTGCAGTAATAACACCAGGGGGCAGCTCTGACGAGAACTCACACTCACACGAGTTTTAAATCTCTGCACAAAATTCAACTTAAACCAGCAAACAATAGAGCCTACTAGATTGGAGAATACACTAGACCTCATCTTCACTAGCAATGATGATCTGATACGAAATGTCACCGTATCAAAAACAATATACTCAGATCACAACATAACCGAGGTTCAGATATGTATGCGCGGAGCCCCAGACCGACAAAATGAGATTAGTCACGAGGAAGCCTTCACCAAATTCAACTTCAATAACAAGAACATAAAGTGGGACCAAGTAAACCAAGTCCTAAACGATATAATCTGGGAAGATAGACTAAGCAACACAGACCGCAACTTATGCCTAGAACAGATTAACTCGGTGACACTCGATGTATGCTCTAGGCTTATTCCTTTAAGAAAAAGGAGGAGTAGATGTAAAATAGAAAGAGACAGGCGCTCCCTTTACAGGCGACGGAAAAGAATAACAGAGCGGCTAAAAGAGGCCAATATATCGGAAATGCGTAGGGAGTCACTGGTCAGAGAAATAGCAAACATCGAACTTAAGCTAAAGGAATCTTATAGGAGACTGTTCAACTGCCTCCCAGCATACATAAGGGGGATTACCAATAGACCTCTGGCTATCTTCAAGCAGCCACTGGACAAGCACCTAAAGTCGGTACCTGACAAGCCGGGCTGTGGCTCGTAAGTTGGATTGCGTGCAGCCAGCAGTAACAGCCTGGTTGATCAGGCTCTGATCCATCAGGAGGCCTGGTCACAGACCGGGACGCGGGGGCGTTGACCCCCGGCACTCTCTCCAGGTAAACTCCAGGTAAATCACCAGGGGCTTTCTATATAGTAGTACATCATTGATGTCAGCTGTTGTCTGTATACCTCATACATATACTTGTAGAAATAAAGATTATTATTATTATTATCATTATTATTATTGTTATTATTATTATTATTATTATTATCGCTGTCCTAAACCCGGTCGAGATATCCTTTCCCTGCAGGTCGTATTCTTTACTTAGAGAGAACGAGAAAGATACCTTTTTTTGGTGGCAGTTCGAGCCCCAGGTGTGATCAGTGTGAAGACAGCAGATCACAGGTGTAGATCTACCTCCAGCTGCTTCTTAGATGCCGTAGTCAATATGAGGTACCAATTATAAGCCCCAGTAATGTATGTGGGTCAGAAAGGATGAGACACTTGTGACTTAACAAATCCGTAACATTTAAATTGGGTTATATTAGATAAAAATAATGCGACATTAATAAGCAAAAAAAACAGTAAATAGAAAAGTATGACTAAATATTCCCCTACAGACAGACAAATAATTATAGAATATGCATGACGTATTAACAGAAACAGTGGACAAAACCGAAACAATTAGAAGATATTCTCCCATTCAGATTTAATTATAGTCGAGACAGAGCCTCTGTTAACACAGTAAGTAGTCTCTTAATGCACTGAATGCTGATGACAAATGACTGAGTGAAGCCTTAGTGCCCGGCTGATGAGACACACATTCCTGTTCTCGCAGTGGATGAAACTGCTGTAATTATGGTCGTGGTACAACTTGATAATGTGGGAAAATAGTTCCTAGATATACCTTAAAATATTCATATGTACTCACCATTTCCAACACTTCTTTTTCAACAGTATTATAATTACACTGGTGTCACTTGACCTTTGCTATCAGATGTAAAACACCTGTGTTCTGGATGTCTTAGAGGTGTACAACACCAATGCCAGCCTCACTTATATCATCGTGTGAAACAAATGAACATAAGAAATCAGGATTCTACGAAATGGGAGCAAATGTTAACAAAATGGTTCTTTATTACTAGTCAAAGCAGAAAGAGGGGCAGCAGTTTGTGAAAAGTTTAGGAAAAATCGATCATCATAACCCTCTATGCTCAGAAATCTCATGAGAGATTTTCAGTCTTTTGAAGATGGATAAGACAATATTGACATCGATTTTCTCCTGCTTTGGATCCACTGATTTCTGTCCTCTTATGTGACCTAGGAAAATTACATCACTTGCCGAAACTCACATTTTACCAAAGTAACAGTGAAAATGCCATAGATCAGGCATTCAAAGAGAGCCATTAGTTGCATTATGTGAGAGTCCCATGTCTGGCTCACAACCAGGTCATCTAAATAGAATTCAACACCAAGCAGTTCCTACATCACCTCGTGCATAATGCACTGAAATGAAACTGGCACATTGTACGTTCCAAATGGCATGACCTTGTAGTTAAACAGACTGACATGCGCAGTAAAGGTAGATGAATTGTTTTAAAGTTATAAATAAAATCCTTAGAAGATAAAAAAAATCAGACAACTATAAATTATCCTCTTTAACTATCTGTGCCAAGAGTCACAGGTTGTATGGATACAGAAAAAGGTAACAATTTACAGTATCTGAACCCTATTACCTTAAGTAAAATGACACTCATGATTATACAACCCTCTGCCAGGTGTTAAAAACAGGAATTATATCAATACTTGTACCTGTCATCTGTAGTCAGTCCTGAGGTGTCCCCCCCACAGCTCGGTTCAGACCATCGTTAAGCGCAAAACTGGTTCTTCTGCAACATACGTTAATTACATGGCCACTTTTTCCAACATTTTGAATATATTTAGTTTGAGCTGTTAATGTAGCAACTCCCTCATTTGCGAGAACATGGTCGTGAAAATGTCTATAAAGAGCTTGTGGTTGTTCACTTTCCTGGAACAGTGTGTCCCCTATGTTGAATTTACTCATTAATTCACGTTTAACTAGCTCGTTAAGACCACCTATGCCTAACCACATGCGCCTCTATAGACTTTCCACTACACTTGCCATATTAAAGTCCCAATAGACTGTTTTATTAGATTTTATTGTATAAATAATATATTCTCATATTCCTAGTTTTTCCCCCCGAAATTTTTCCCCCTTTTCCCTTAGTCTCCCCTCCTAGGAGGAGCCGCCCAGCAGACCTGTCCTAGGATCCCCTTCACTGGTGGTGGGAGGGGTTCCTGCTGCCTCCCTCCATCACCCTCCTCCACATCCACCTTCCCCCTCCCCTCACACACAACTTCCCTACCGTTCCAACCCACCAAACCTCACAATTTTACCTGCCATCACTGTGTTAAAATATCATCACCACCTCACCACTACCACCACCCCATCCCACTACCGACCCACCTCCCAACCATCATTCCTCCACTACCACCACCACCATCACCACACATCGCCTGCCATAACCACTACCTCCACTACTACCACCACTCCACCTTAACACCACCTCACCCTACTAACCCCCCTCCTAACAATTCCCTCTCCCACCACCTGCCTCCACCATCACCACCTGCCACTACCATCACCACCTGCCACCACCATCACCACCTGCCACCACCATCACCACCTGCCACCACCGCGCCCACGTCTGCCCACTTGCAACCTACCTGAGTCTTTATGCAGATTTTTCTCAGATTAATTAGCCATGGTGCAAATTAAGATTGTTTCCATATTGACAAGATGGGAGGTGCGTTAGGTGGTTGTGTAGGTGTTGTAGATGGTGGTCGTGTTGTAGGTGGTAGTGGTGGTGTTGCAGATGTTGTAGGAGACGTGAGGTGGTTGGGGGTGATGTTGATGTTGTGGAGATTGGTGTTGTTGGAGCTGTAGGTGGAAGTGGTGGTTTAGGCAATGGTGGTGATGTAAGTGGTGGTGGTGGTGGTGGTGGTGGTGGTGGTGGTGGTGGTGGTGGTGGTGGTGGTGGTGGTGGTGGTGGTGGTGGTGGTGGTGGTGGTGGTGGTGGTGGTGGTGGTGGTGGTGGTGGTGATAGTGATGGTGTTGTTAGAGCAAGGCAGCAGGACTCACTCCTCCCCGTGTCTCACTCACTATCTTAAGCTTGCCCTTATACCTCCTTTACAGATTCTAGGCTGTATTTTGGCCCATCCAAGAGTAAAGCGGGTAATTATTACTGCGTGAACCCTGCCTCCTCCATGCCTGGGTCACCTTCCAGCCTCACTCAAAATTTACAATACTTACCATATAATTGAAGCTTTACACAAATAACCCGCACATAGAAGAGAGAAACTTACGACGACGTTTCGGTCCGACTTGGACCATTTACAAAGTCACTTTGTAAATGGTCCAAGTCGGACCGAAACGTCGTTGTAAGCTTCTCTTTTATGTGCGGGTTATTTGTGTATCGTTCCAGTCACGGTATTGTGCCTTTTTTTTGTTATTAATAGAAGCTTTATCTAGATATCTTCACGTTACTGTGAAATTAAAATTAAGCCACATTATAACAATTATATAACACAAATGACCTACCCTTGATCCCTACGTCCCTTCAAGGTCAGTACAGGTCAGGTCATTGAGATCTGAGTTACTGGACAGATAAATATTAACTGGGTGGGTGGAAAGTGACCCAGGTTCGTGTCTCGTACTGTTGTGGGTGTGTCCACCCATACCCCCTACACCCGCGCCCACATTTGCCCCTGATCCCTAACCCTCGGTGCTGGAGCTGTAGTCCAACTGCAGTTGCAGACGTGCAGTAAAAATGTCGAAGAAAGCATACCAATCGTTTGAAATTTCCCGCTGTAAATTTAATGCGTTCTGTGTATGAAGGATGAGTCGTCTTGAATCATCCAACGTGAGCTCCAATGTTCTGTTAAGTCACACATGGAATCTTTGATGCTTGTCAACGCTGATAAGCAGAGATTCTCTAACCTTTGTTTTTGGTTTGATTTGGTGTTAATTTGTTGAGTACAATGTCCATAGACTTTAGTTTATGGTCGTAATTATTCCTAAACACGAATATAAACTGACAATTCCAACTGGATGTCGTTACCGTCAGTCCTGGACCGCTATGAACTCGCCAGCAGTCCAGGAAGGACCAAATATCGTTCAGATGTCACTTCCAGTTACTGGATTTGTCACGAATTCTTCCAGTCACGGTATTGCGACTTTCAACCTAAAACATCAGTGAATCAATGTCATGTCTGCAGCACAAGAGGGAAAACAGCCGGGCGTCAGGTATTGGGTATGGGGGGTATGTGGGCGTTTGGGCGTGGTGGTGGAGGGGTTTGGGGGCACGCCTGGGCGTGTAGTACTAGCGGTTGTGGCATCGTGGTGGGCAGTGCCCCGTGTACAGGCAGGCTTGTACAGTAGTGTCGGCTAGGTGGTCCCCACCCTCCAGCACATGCTCCTTAGTAATTCACTAATCCTCTAGCTAAATTGCATTTTGCATCTGTGTCGATGAGAAAACACCTGTTTAATCATAAAGACAGTTTTGGTTAAATTATAGGATTATACAAGATCCAGTTGGTAGAACAGTAGATCATTGAGCAATGTTAAGATTGTCATGCATCTATGTTATAATAAGATTCTGTGTGACCCTGTGACATACTAGCATCGCACCACTTGTCCTGACCATGCATGCTGACCCCTGGTAGAGGCGGGTGGGCAGTGGGTAGGCCAGCTTCATGCCCTAGTTAGCTTTGGGTAGTGTGGTTTTTCTCTGGCTCATCTATCGTCTGCTGCTGGCGGCTGCCACACTGTGTACTAATCCCATCCACTGTTCTTTCCACAGACAGCGGACTGCCAGGTAGTACAAGGTTCCACTATCTCACTGTCTCTTAACCCGCCACCTTCAGCTACTAACCCACACATACACACACTATCTCCTGGGCTTACCAGCCTCCTCTACAAGGGCTGACGACCATTGATGCTTTGCCCCTTCCGTTCATATCCCCAGCTTCCATTTCCTATATTGTAGATTATCCCTGTTTACCTCTCATCTCAATTTCTCTCACTTTCCCATTCTTCCCCCTTAAATCATTCTTTTCTTTTCTTTCTCAGTGTCTCTAATTCTCTCTCAACCTTCCCTCTTCCCCTCTGTGGTTCATTTATTCCTGTTTCTATTCTTTATCAGTTTTTCAGCTCTGAATGTCGATAAATAGTTCAGAGAACGTTTTGCCACACAGTGGCTTCCTCAGTCCAGTACAGATGAATGGTGAAGATCAGAAGGAGATTGAGGTAATCAGTCCCTCAGCCTGGAGTCGATTTAAACAGTCCATCAATCTTGAAAAGACTATTTACATCGACTTCAGGCTGAGGGATTGATTACTCAATCTCCTGATCTTCACCACTCTTCTTTGCATTGGACTGGTGAAGCCACTGTGTGGCGAAACGTTTCCTCATTAAAGATTAATGTGTCTAATTTCTCAGCTCTGACTGGTCAGACAAGCAGTTAAATCTTGTGCTCTGACACATGATGCACATCACTCTAAAGTGTTCCACAACATTCTTAATATTGTCCAACCTTTTGTATTTTCTCTCACGTCTGTAGCTTGACTTTCATTACTATTCTGGCGTCACAGGGTTGTGTGGTCCTGGTCTCAGACCACTACCCTGGCGTCACAGGGTTGTGTGGTCCTGGTCTCAGACCACTACCCTGGCGTCACAGGGTTGTGTGGTCCTGGTCTCAGACCACTACCCTGGCGTCACAGGGTTGTGTGGTCTTGGTCTCAGACCACTACCCTTGCGTCACAGGGTTGTGTGGTTCTGGTTTCAGACCATTACCCTGGCATCACAGGGTTGTGTGGACCTGGTGTCCAGAATCCAGTCTTGTCCCTTCTCGTCCCATGCAACGACTCTATCCAACCTCTCTCACCCATTCTCACCCTCCTCCCTCACCCACTCTCACCTCCTCCCTCACCCATCTCACCCTCCTCCTCCCACCTCACCCCTCCTCCTCAACCCTCCACTCATCCTCCTCACCCACTCTCACCCTCCTCCCTCACCCACTCTCACCCTCCTCCTTCACCCACTCTCCCCCCCTCCTCCACCCTCCCTACCCACCCTCTCACCCTCCTCCCTCACCCACTCTCACCCTCCTCCCTCACCCACTCTCACCCTCCTCCCTCACCCACTCTCACCCTCCTCCCTCACCCACTCTCACCCTCCTCCCTCACCACTCTCACCCTCCTCCCTCACCCTCTCACCCTCCTCCTCCCCACTCTCACCCCACTCTCACCACTCCCCTCCTCCCTCACCCACTCTCACCCTCCTCCCTCACCCACTCTCACCCTCCTCCCTCACCCACTCTCAACCCTCCTCCCTCACCCATTCACCCCTCCTCACCCACTCTCACCCTCCCCCACACCACTCTCACCTCCTCCCCATCCCCACTCTCACCCACTCCCTCACCCACTCTCACCCTCCTCTCACCCACTCTCACCCTCCTCCCACTCCCCACCACTCTCACCCTTCCTCCCTCACCCACTCTCACCCTCCTCCCTCACCCACTCTCACCTCCTCCCTCACCCCTCTCACCTCCTCCCTCACCCACTCTCACCCTCCTCCTCATCCCACTCCTCACCCCCTCACCCTCTCCCCTCCTCACCCCACCACTCTCACCCTCCTCCCTCACCCACTCTCACCCTCCTCCCTCACCCACTCTCACCCTCCTCCCTCACCCACTCTCACCCTCCTCCTCACCCACTCTCACCCTCCTCCTCACCCATCTCACCTCCTCCCTCACCCACTCTCACCCCCTCCCTCACCCACTCTCACCCTCCTCCCTCACCCACTCTACCCCTCCTCCCCACTCCACTCCTCCTACACTCCACCCCTCCCTCACCCACTCTCACCCTCCCCTCACCCTCTCACCCACTCACCTTCACCCACTCTACCCTCCCCTCACCCACTCTCACCCTCCTCCCTCACCCACTCTCACCCTCCTCCTTCACCCACTCTCACCCTCCTCCCTCACCCACTCTCACCCTCCTCCTCACCCACTCTCACCTCCTCCTCACCCACTCTCACCCTCCTCCTCACCCACTCTCACCCTCCTCCTCACCCACTCTCACCCTCCTCCCTCACCCACTCTCACCCTCTCCCTCACC
>NC_069467.1:11705316-11787816 GCF_026875155.1 Cherax quadricarinatus
GACTAGTGGAGAGTAGAAAATTAAAATAAGCAAAAGAGCCAAAAATGGATACGCACAGGTAAAAAGACAAGTAGAGCGCCATCCTAAAAAAAAGGGACATTCCAACGGAAGCTAAATCTGAACCGAGACTGCTGCACTTTCACATCAGAAGGAAGACAACAACAACAGGCCAGGTAATAAGACTAAAAAATAAAAGGAAGGAGGCTAACTCACGAGGAATAACAAAGAATTCTGTGAGACGCTAAATATGAGAGTTAAGGAAGCGTTCTCGGTGGAAACAGGAACAACTCAGGAAAGTCACAGAGAAAGAATACAACAACGAACATTGGGCACCATACACATAACAGGGAACGAGGTGAATAGACTGAGCTGGATACCTCAAAGACGATGGAACTTGACGATGAATTAGCATGGGTTCTGCGATAGGGAACATTGACCTTACTGAACCATTAACTCAGTTCTAAAAGCCTATGGCACAAGAAACAGTACCTACGATCACAGGTGCCAGACCCTAATATCTCATGCAAGATAATGGTGCAACAGGTGTGTGTACAGGAGCCGAGGAAAGGGAGAAAGAGCAGGCGAGGGTCTACCAAGGTTCTCTTAATTATAGGAACCTTCGTGTCGTGTCATGTTTCCATGGCAACATCCCACGCTCGATACACACATGACCAATACCAGTCACGGACACACATTCATGACCTACATCCGCCACTCATCCGCTGACCCACATTCCCTGTCGTGGCCCACCATAGTGCCAATGACTGCCACCATCTTCTGAGGTGTTTTTAGACACCAATATCATGATGCGGCACCATAGATATACTACTGATACCACTAAGCGAGTCAGATCCACCACACACACACACACACACACACACACACACACACACACACACACACACACAACACACACACACACACACACACACACACACACACACACACACACACACACACACACACAACACACACACACACACACACACACACACACACACACACACTTATTTAAATAAGTTTTAATAATTGTATTGTCTTATTATTTTAGTTAAATGATCATTTAAATATGTTATATTACTAATTTTCTTTCATTAGATCTTATATATCACATGTGCTCGAAATACATATGGTATTATAATACATGATATGACAGGGGTGACAGCGGTGTGACCTGACCGGGATCCATGACCTGTTGTGACCTGAGAAGGATCCATGACCTATTGTGACCTGAGAGAGCTCCACGTTGCAAGTAACGTTACTCTCACTTTAGTCTCACAAGCTGAGAGATTATGCAGCAAATCTTCGGAATGGCTATGGGTAATCCTCTGCCACCTGACTAAAGCATTTTAAGACTAAGATAATAAAGACTATTGGTCTTGGTCTCATATGGAGTGACTAAGGTCCCAGGACCGAAACATTGCAAATAAAACACCCCAGTGTTTGTATTTTGGGTGTTTTTTTTTTTTGCTTACACTGGCATACTACAACACCAACCAATCCAATTCTCACGCCCAGTTTTCACCTCTTTCAATAACTTTACCCCATTAATGTTAACTGGAATTATACCCACATAAACATTGCTGTTTCGGTATCATTCTGTGAGTCAAGAATAATGAAGGCCAAATAGAATGACATTCTCAACATCTGTCAAAGTTATAGAGGAATGATTGAGTTTCTCTCGCGTGACGATAGTTCGGTATCTTGAGTTGCGATTCTTTTACTTGGACTCCACATCAGCTCCAGGTCATTGGACCAAGAGCTCCTCACCAGCATAAGTGTGCCTTTATAGAGGAGGGTAAATGCTATTGAGAAACATGAGACAGAACACTGTGTTCTCTCCCTCAGTGAACACAATAACACTGGACAGGTGAAAACACTGAACGCTGTCTTTCGCCCCTTGAAAATGGAGTCAATTTAGATTTAGATTTTCTTAGAAAAAATAGATTTTCTTCAAAAGAAATAGATTTTCTTTAAAAGAAATAGATTTTCTTCAAAAGAAATAGATTTTCTTTAAAAGAAATAGATTTTCTTCAAAAGAAATAGATTTTCTTTAAAAGAAATAGATTTTCTTCAAAAGAAATAGATTTTCTTTAAAAGAAATAGATTTTCTTCAAAAGAAATAGATTTTCTTTAAAAGAAATAGATTTTCTTCAAAAGAAATAGATTTTCTTTAAAAGAAATAGTTTTCAAGAAAGATTTTCTTTAAAAGAAATAGATTTTCTTTGATCAAAAGAAGATTTTATGATTTTCTTTAAACAGATATCGCATTTTTTTCATTTTTTAAAGTTTTGTTGACATTTTTCAAATAATTTGTAATGATTATTACAAATAATTGGCGATAAGTAAGTGAGAAAACCAATAAAACCTTCCACTGGAAGTTAGTTAAACTGACAACAGATGTTTCCACTGGGCGCAGTAGCTGGTCGAAACAGCGTGCTGCTGCCCATAGCAAAGACGACACAGCTTGCAGAGCAAGCTTTTATTGTGACAACGTTTCGCTCTATGTAGATCTTTATTACGAAACGTTCTCACAATAAAAACGTGTTCTGCACCTGTCGTTGTTAACACAATCTCAAACTCCTCCACCATAAAATATACCAAAAAAGCACATACATACATACATACATACATACATACATACATACATACATACATACATACATACATACATACATACATACATACATACATACATACATACATACATACACTAGGCTTGTACTTCCATTCTTCTCCCTTCTTGAAATTGCTTTATCTCGCTAACATATATTTTTTTCACTGTAGTCTGCAGAGAATGTCACTCAAGCTTTCTTCATTAAGTTAAACAGTGAAGATTTCTCTAGCTCATTATTTTTCATGGCACCAGGCGTAACATTCATATAACAAGGCATTACGCCTCCCTGGACAACCTCTTAACACTGCATGACATGGCTAGATGCAAGGGACGCTATGATAAGTCATTCGTGTGACTTATTCAACACGCTGGTCGCTCGTGGGGCTGTAAACATCCACTCTGCACTATTACCAACCACTCGTTCCCATTTCCCTGCTCTTAGCTACACGATACTCACAGATCTCGTCAGTGAAGCTGATGGTCACACTGGATGCTGATTCACCGCTGATAGTGTGCAGTTGGTAGCATCTCAGACGCTGCAGCACGGTGTAACACCATTTCCATGCTTCTAACTACATCTGGCTTCCAGCACCACTGTAGTAACACTATTACCATGCTACTAACTACGTCTGGCTTCCGGCACCACTGTAGAAACACCATTAACACGCTACTGTCACCATATTTTGTTTCCGGCAGCACGATAGTGACACTATCACCACGCCTCTGCCACCACATCTAGCATCTTGCAGCACAGTAATAACACCATCACCACGCCTCTGTCACCGCATTTAGCTTCTGGCACCACTATTGTAACACCATCACCACACCTCTGTCACCACATCCAGCTTCTTGCAGCACGGTAGAGACACCATCACCACTCCTCTCACTACATCTTCTGACTCCACTACCACCTCACAACTTGCGTTACAGGGACACCATTATGGCTGCTCCTACACATCGCGCCCATCAAGAACGAGAAGGACATCGTGGTGCTGTTCCTGTGCACCTTCAGAGATATCACGGCGCTCAAACAACCCATCGAAGCAGAGGACTCTCGAGGTAAGAACTACTGTTGGTGCTTAGGTGTCTCCTGCAGTCAGTCAGCTCGAGAGGGAAGGAGACGGTGTCAGAATGCATCATTTCAAAGCAATTTATACAATGTTTTACTAGCTTTTAGGAGCGCTGTGCAGCTTAACAAGTGCTGGCGCTGAAGTAGATTCCATGCAATAATATATGTTTAAATCTGTGAAGAGTCAAACACCCCATGGAGGGTTGGAAACGAACAGACTTTTGTTTGTGTAGTTTACTAAATGTCTGATAACCAGCTCACTTCAGATTTCTTTAAAGGGATATTCTTTAACATGACAGCACAATAGAACCTCTCCATATGGTTATAACTGTGATTTCTCAGTCAAGAGTCATGTGTCTCTGTCGAAGTAAAGGATGGGATGGGCGGGGGATAGGCGGGCGGGCACAAGGGAACAGAGAATCACTCTTCCATCAGATTCACCTTTTGTCACACATTTCCCACCCTCCTAATTTTGGTTATCTAAATTGCAGTCCCCTACAAATGAAGACTTGTTACTTGGGCTTAGTTGCGGCCAGGAACAGAGCACACACGCTTGCAGGCATATTTTATATATACTATTATATAAATATATAATATATATATATTATATATATATATATATATATATTATATATATAATATAATATAATATATATATATATATATATATATATATATATATATATATATATATATATATATATATTATATATATATATATATATATATGTCGTGCCGAATATGTAAAACTTGCGATCTTGGCTTAAATAGCAACGCTCATCTTGCCATATAGGACAAGTGAAAATTTGTGTATGCAATAATTTCGCCAAAATCATTCTGAACCTAATGAAAAACTATATTTCGTTGTGTTTGTTTAGTATTAAATTATTTTAAAATATATAAAATATATCTAGTTGGATTAGGCTAAAATAAATTACGTTTGTTATAATAAGGTTAGTTAAGTTTTCTAAGATTGTTTAGTTGCAAAATTATAAATTTTTACATCAACGTTAGTGAAAAATATATATCTTTAAACGTATAAGAGAAAATTTTAGAAAGAACTTAATTTTAAAAGAGTTCTTGCTAACTGACCAGTTTTACATATTCGGTACGACATATATAAATATATATATATATATATAATATATATATATATATATAATATATTATATATATATATATATATATATATATATATATATATTTGTTACCACGAACAAGTGGTATTTAATCAATAACAACACTGCGACTAGCCGGAGGATCGAACCCGTGTTGTTTTAGCTGGCCTCATGGCGAACGAAAATTCACGACGCTCTAACCCAGTGGACCCACTAACTCACGGTCCAGTGGGTTAGAGCGTCGTGAATTTTCGCTCACCATGAGGCGGGCTAAAACAACACTGGTTCGAGCCTCCGGCTAGTCTCAGTGTTCTTATTAATTAAATACCATTTGTTCGTGGTTACAATACTATATATAATATTATATATATATATATATATATATATATATATATATATATATATATATATATATAATATATATATATATATATATATATTATACTGCGAGAGCTTAATTAGACGCAGTGTAGCTTTGCTAATGGATTTTAATTGAAAGTCAGTTTTAGATGATAAAATCCATCAAAGCATGAGACTAGCTGGCCTTGTTATAGTGGCTGTGGACCATCAGCATCCTTGGCGGAAGCAGGACAAAATAGCTGTCAGATGCCCTACACTGTTATGTTTATATTCACCTTCCTTTAACACCCTTCAGATTCCAGTTACTCTCAGCTATTATAAAAAGTGTTATATTGTAAGGATATATTATGTGTGTAGCTGAAAGTTTATATACATGGCACCTGGCGACGTTTCTGATGTTTTGGTATGTGCAGCGACCAGCGGGGGGGAGTGAATTATTGCTGCCACTTTACATTAAATGTTTTGGTCACTGTTTTGGTTTGAGTTCGTTCTCCGCCGGCACATTAACAAGGTGCATTCTTGTATGTCATCCTAGTTAGGTGCACCCTTATTGTCAGCTTATTTAAGTAGACTTCTCTGTGTCAACCAAACTATGTGCAGCTGTCAGTGTCGTCCCGACTAAGGGCAGCTGTCAGTGTCGTCAAGACTGAGTGCAGCTGTCAGTGTCGTCCCGACTAAGTGCAGCTGTCAGTGTCGTCCCGACTAAGTGCAGCTGTCAGTGTCGTCCCGACTAAGTGCAGCTGTCAGTGTCGTCCCGACTAAGTGCAGCTGTCAGTGCCGTCCCGACTAAGTGCAGCTGTCAGTGCCGTCCGACTAAAGTGCAGCTGTCAGTGTCGTCCGACTAAGTGCAGCTGTCAGTGCCGTCCCGACTAAGTGCAGCTGTCAGTGCCGTCCCGACTAAGTGCAGCTGTCAGTGTCGTCCCGACTAAGTACAGCTGTCAGTGTCGTCCCGACTAAGTACAGCTGTCAGTGTCGTCCCGACTAAGTACAGCTGTCAGTGCCGTCCCGACTAAGTACAGCTGTCAGTGTCGTCCCGACTAAGTGCAGCTGTCAGTGTCGTCCCGACTAAGTACAGCTGTCAGTGTCGTCCCGACTAAGTACAGCTGTCAGTGTCGTCCCGACTAAGTACAGCTGCCAGTGCCGTCCCGACTAAGTACAGCTGTCAGTGTCGTCCCGACTAAGTACAGCTGTCAGTGTCGTCCCGACTAATTGCACCTTTCAGTGCTCTAACAACACACCAATTCATATGCTGTGAGCCCGACCACGTGAAGTGTTTCCATGACACTTGCAACACCACAAGTCACACTGTGGGCCAGACAGGAGGTCATTAAACTCCGTATTCCACACACCCGTTACTACGTGGTCACCACCTGGTCACCACTTGGTCGCACCTGGTCGCATCCCCCCTCTCCCTCTTTCCACAGGTCGACCATCTTAGTATAGTGTTGTCGGGTCATTAACGTGGTTTGGGCGTGTGACCTCCATTTCTTACGTGGGTCACGTGACCTGAAGAGTGTTCCTGCTAGCCTCTTACACGTCTTGAGTTATACAAGTATCTTCTATTACACAAAAATGTCACATACTTTATGTATGTGCGTACATCTCTTGTGGTCAGATACTGAGATTTTTTTTTAAGTATGACCTGTGGTATGAGAGGTGCGAAAGGTAATAGAGTTGAATGAAAGTTCATCAAGGAGTATACAAGTGTAGCATTAATGTTTATGCGAGGTAATGTATGCATATGTTCCTCTGACGCAGGAGTATGCTGCGTCAGAGTCGTAAAACAACGGTGTTGTGACAACGTCACCACACAGTGCAACATAATCTGACAGGACTTGAGTGGTGAAGCACCAAACTGTTCCTCGGGAGAGAGAAGAACGCCAGGCTGAGACAGTTGTACCTGTGATCACCTGGCCTGGTGACTGACCAGTAGGGAACCACACCAACTTCAACCTCAACTTTTTCCACTGTTCATATAGTGGAATGAGTTGTGATATTTACAGAGCAGTTTGACCATGTAGTCACTCAGCGCTAATAACAGTAAACAAGTTTACAACAGACAATAACAAACGGAGATAAACTTAACTAAAAATACAACCCACAAAAACACTCAGTACAAATAAATAATATACCAAGTTAAGATAACCTATATATTTATTAAAACTCTCATTAATGATTATTGTTAAAAGACTTTTTTAAAAGTTCCCCGAGATTCCTACGGGCACCTCGGTAATTAGAAAAACCATGTGACATGCCGCTTCCTGTGTAGCACAGGAAGTGGCATAACACAAGCTACACAGGGGGATAAGATCCTCCCCCACACTAAATCCACTATAAGGAAGATGTTTGTGTTTAGTCCTCAGTCGACAGAGGTTCGTTGCAAAACGGCGATTCTTGTGCGTGTGCGTGTGCGTGTGCGTGTGCGTGTGCGTGTCTGTGTGTGTGTGTGTGTGTGTGTGTGTGTGTGTGTGTGTGTGTGTGTGTGTGTGTGTGTGTGTGTGTGTGCCATGTGCCGTAATACCTTCAGCCCGGGCTTGCCACACAGATAGAGGTATGACAGATGGTGCAACTAGACAACCACAAAACCAAGGAAACAGTGCACCCAACAATGAAAGTAAAGGCACATGTCAGGTGTGTGGAGGGTATCGGGCACTCAACAGTAACGGCCTTAATCGTGTACACAAAGGGTGTGTGGATCACATATGGCCGCAGTAGAGAGCAGCCTCCAGCCTCCAGAGGCAGAGAACAATTCGAATGGCAACCTCCTCACTTGCAAAGACATGATGACATTCTAATCCACTGCCAGCAGCACCCCATCTCACACTCCCGTGTGTGTGTGTACTCACCTAATTGTACTCACCTAATTGTGGTTGCAGGGGTCGAGACTCAGCTCCTGGCCCCGCCTCTTCACTGATCGCTACTGGATCCTCTCTCTCTCTGCTTCCTGAGCTTTGTCATACCTCTTCTTAAAACTATGTATGGTTCCTGCCTCCACTACTTCACTTGCTAGGCTATTCCACTTGCTGACAACTCTATGACTGAAGAAATACTTCCTAACGTCCCTGTGACTCGTCTGAGTCTTCAGCTTCCAGTTGTGACCCCTTGTCCCTGTGTCCCCTCTCTGGAACATCCTATCTCTGTCCACCTTGTCTATTCCCCGCAGTATCTTGTATGTCGTTATCATGTCTCCCCTGACCCTTCTGTCCTCCAGTGTCGTCAGTCCGATTTCCCTTAACCTTTCCTCGTACGACATTCCCTTGAGCTCTGGGACTAGCCTTGTTGCAAACCTTTGTACTTTCTCTAACTTCTTGACGTGCTTGACCAGGTGTGGGTTCCAGACTGGTGCTGCATACTCCAGTATGGGCCTAACATACACAGTGTACAGTGTCTTGAACGATTCCTTATTGAGGTATCGGAACGCTATTCTCAGGTTTGCCAGGCGCCCGTATGCTGCAGCGGTTATTTGGTTGATGTGTGCCTCCGGTGATGTACTCGGTGTTATGGTCACCCCAAGGTCTTTCTCCCTGAGTGAGGTCTGTAGTCTTTGTCCACCTAGCCTATATTCTGTCTGCGGTCTTCTTTGCCCCTCCCCAATCTTCATGACTTTGCATTTGGCTGGATTGAATTCGAGGAGCCAGTTACTGGACCACATGTCCAGCCTCTCCAGGTCTCTTTGCAGTCCTGCCTCATCCTCGTCCGATTTAATTCTTCTCATCAACTTCACGTCATCTGCGAACAGGGACACTTCAGAGTCTATTCCTTCCATCATGTCGTTCACATATATCAAAAATAGCACTGGTCCTAGAACTGACCCCTGTGGGACCCCGCTCGTAACAGGCGCCCACTGTGTGTGTGTGTGTGTGTGTGTGTGTGTGTGTGTGTGTGTGTGTGTGTGTGTAATGAAGGGGTCTATACGTTATGTACATACAGCATGCATATATATACAACCTATGCACACTTTGTATATTGTGTACATTTAGTGTATATACACAATTTGTGGCATATACATATATATATATATATATATATATATATATATATATATATATATATATATATATATATATATATATATATATATATATATATATATACATATAGTGTTTCATTATTGCAGTCTTGGATATATACATAGTGAGTAGTATACACATTGTGGTGTAGATGCGTGTAGTGTAGACACCGTGTGGCTGAGTGGTCACGGAGTAGGTCCCCGCCCTTTACACTGTTTATCCAGTGTGGCGTACACAGTTCAGTCCCGTGCACTCCTTACACAACTGGACGGTAGTCGAACCCAACGCTCCGCCTGTACAAATTCTGTACTCTACTGCTAGGCTGTAGTGGTTACAATATGAAGGTGACAATCTGTCTATTTAGTTAATATATAGCTAATTTTCTCTTTCAAGAAGAGTACAAGTATCTTCATGTTGTGTGTGGCACTGAGGAGATTATCAGATGGTGCCACTGACCATCCAGGTGTCTGAAATGAGAGACCTAATGTCTATAGAGGTCTTGTGAATTGTGGTTTTTACAGTGTGTGTAGTAGATTTTCACTGTGTTGATAGTGATATGGTTGTGGTGGTGATGGTAATGGTTGTGGCAATGGTGGTTGTGATAATGCTTGTGGTGGCGGCGGAGATGGTCACGGTGGTGGTGATGACGATGTTGGTGCCATTCAGAATTTTGGTGAATGGGTCGCGAGTCCTTGAAGTCTGGTCTTGGGGCAGTGACGGCATCACCTAACCAAAATCACTGTCCAGTGAACAAGACAAGTGGAGGAATCATGTGCATTCCATATCTAGTGGAGCCTGGTAGACAGTCGGGGCTGCTGCATTGAGTACCTCGGTTTGAGGCCAAGGGGTGAACAAGAGAAGTTTCACGAGGGAAGGTACAAATACGATTTTCTTCTTCCACAAAGTGGATCCCCACAATATGATGTAGTCAGCACTTTCTTCCAGTTATTTAGGTTGAAATGCCTTGCTGTTATTGTGGTACGCAATAATCGCGAACGAGCGATGAAGGATGCAAAATAACCATAGGTGGAGTTGAATGATAGCTCTAGGCCTTCCGTACTGCAATCAGCACATCTTCAGAAGCTTGCAATATTGCAGAAATGAGTAAGAAGCCCTGACTCCCTACTTATTTCTGGTGCCTTCAATAATTCACAACTATGGGCTGCTGCTGAAGTTCATTAAAGTTATGGAACGTAAATAAGCCATTTATAAACAACATAATGTGACTAGACTGCATCACAGGCTGCAAATTATCAAATTTAAGCTTTGTTTTTCTTCCTCAATGAGTTTTGTTCATCTAGAATTTCTATGCCTTCATTGTGGGTTCTCCACTCCCGTGCTTTCAGGATATGTCCTCTTTCCCTACTGTGGCTTTAGGTAAGGTAGGATGGGTGTTATACGGGCACACTGTTCCCATAGTGTGTTGGGCCTGCCACATCACTACTGCTGACACTATAACTCTCACAGGGTTCACACTCATACCTGACACTATGTTCCACCTCTATCCAAACAAATGTGCTCTTGTATTCATTTTCTTGTGGGCATAGTTGTGGCAATAATGACTGTTACACAGACGTAGGGCCATCTGTTGTGTCCTGACTTCCTTGGATGACTCTTATAAATGACTAGGTGCAGTAATACCTGTCCTACGTTGGTGCTCCATGGCCGTGGATGGTGGTCCATGATAAGGATGGTGGTCCATGGGTAACCATGATGGTACTCCACCAGGTTATGCTATTATTCACCCCAAATTCGTTATGTAGGCAGTAGTGAAAAGGTAGAGTGATCGTAATTTAAAGCTGAGTGGTAGTATCTTCCTAAAGTTGGTGGTACTTGGCAAAGAACAATGGCACTTTCCTAGGAAAGGTGGTACCAATTAATAAATGGTGGTACCTGGCTAGGTGGTGGGGGAGAGAGAGACAAACAAACAAAAAGAGGAGAGTGGGGCGGGCAGGTGATGACTTGTGTGTTATTGCAGCCTCGGACAGCACGGAGAGCTCTGGGGGAAGGCTGCCAACCAAAAGTAGGTACCGATGGCCCGTGCCTGGCCACCTAGTACCGTGCGCCCTCCTTCCTCTACCCACCTTCCCCTAGCTTGATTCACCTTGTGCTCCCATCACTCCCACGTCTGCAGCTCACAGGAGGAACCACCGCAGACTCTGGCACCAAAGCGCAACTCTGCTTAGCGATGTTTACAAATGCAGAGGGAACTGCGCATAATTATTTTAACATGTTAAAATGTAATGGGTCTTTAAGGTTTTCACGAAATTCAGCTGTGGCGAAGTGGGCGGTGGGCGTAGCATGACTCAGAAGGCGTGGATGGTTGCAGCCCCCCGCCCCGCCCTGGTCATAAGTACACGCCAGTACCTACCTTGATGTAAGTATGAGCGGTGGGTGTGCGGGCGTGGTGGTGAAGGAGGATGAAGGGGGCGAGCGGTGCGTGGGCGGCCAGGGCAGTACGTGTTGTGATGGTGCTTGTCGAGTGGTTGGTGAGTGTGAGTTGCTGATGCTGATGCTGTTGCTGCTGCTGGTGTCAGTGTGCCTCTAGTACCTCGCCGCTACGCTAACATCATACCCCTGGTGCCCGTCACCATCCCTTGTTATGCCTTTCCCCCCCTCCCACCCCTATCCTTCCCCCACTGTATGTGTTGGCAGGACCGCAAACACCTCTCTCCATCATTGTCAAGGACCACAGCCAGACTGGGGACTGGAGGTCCCAGCAGCTATCGGACTCCTGGGCTTCGTCAGTCTCTACTGGCTCACACAAGAAGGTCGCCTTTTCACGACATACTAACAGGAATTTATTTCCAAGCAATTGCAATTGTTCTTTATAGTCAATTTAACAACAAAGAAAAAAAGGATCTCAAGTTTGTTGATGTGTGGTGATTAGTCAGACTGATGGAGTGAAGAGTTTGCACTGTAAGACTAAATTTCCAAAAATCGGCGATGATTAACTCTGTATTGCCCACACTGGATGTTGTATGGTGTCTTTTTTTACTATCTAAATCAACCATCATTATTGTCTTCCCTGAAGGGTGTTAACTGGACCCGCGGCTGCCTGTTGTACATAGTGCGGTGTATATGTGAATAGTGTGGGAGTAGCTAGTGCTGGTAGACGCCTGGTGTAGTGCCTAGTGCTCAGTACCACACTCCTGCATCATCCTCTCCCGCTCACACACAGTTGGATCCTCAGAGCCACCCCACCCACCTGTTGTATCCTCCCGCTGCGTCCCTCCCTGGCAGAGCTCACCCACCTTCCTGCGTCCCTCCCTGGCAGAGCTCACCCACCTTCCTGCGTCCCTCCCTGGCAGAGCTCACCCACCTTCCTGCAGTTCAGACTTTATTTTTACTTTGTTGAGAATGTCATGATATTGGCATCCCTTTTTTATTTTTGCTATGTGCTCTGGTATTGTTTTGATTTAAAGGGGCAATTAATTTTCCCCTCAGAAATATCATATAAACTTTGATAGTATGAATAATCATCTTATTGCATATATATATATATATTATATATATATATATATATATATATATATATATATATATATATATATATATATATATACTGATAATTGATAATTGTACAATAGCGTGAAAATATATGACAAGAGAGCACTATTAATATATACATGGAATCCCTATCATTACATCATATTGCATGACCTTGTCAGCTGGAACCATAAAAATAAGTCAGGTTTAACCATGAAGTAGAATTACCTGACCTCTATTGACCTGACCATGGGAGACGATTCCGTGCAGTTTGAAGCATTTTCTGATGTACCGTATTTTCCGGCATATAAGACGCATGACCGAATTATCATAACGTTAAATCAGTAAACATATTCAAAGGGTTAATTACCGTCTTACTTTATGCTCAAGTGTAACACAAAGCCTACCCTTGACCCTGACCTTGGGCATATAAGGCGCAGGCTGATTTTCCAAGCCTTTTTTGGGAGGAAAAGGAGCGCCTTATATGCCGGAAAACACGTTGTTTCAACTTTTTAGCTAAATTATGGCTATAATTCATTGTAAAAAGTGTTATGGTTAACTTTCTGAATTAAGATAATGCGATGTGGATTAATTTTTTCCATAAAATGCAACTGTAGCAGCAGTTGTCATTAAAAGTTTGATACTGACCTTAACTGACCTGACCCCTGGAGGCTAACACCTGACCTTGACTGACCCGACCCCTAGAGGCTAACACCTGACCTTGACTGACCCGACCCCTAGAGGCTAACACCTGACCTTGACTGACCCGACCCCTAGAGGCTAACACCTGACCTTGACTCACCTGACCCCTAGAGGCTAACACCTGACCTTGACTCACCTGACCCCTGGAGGTTAACACCTGACCTTGACTCACCTGACCCCTGGAGACTAACACCTGACCTTGGCTGACCTGACCCCTGGAGGTTAACACCTGACCTTGACTCACCTGACCCCTGGAGGTTAACACCTGACCTTGACTCACCTGACCCCTGGAGGCTAACACTTGACCTTGACTGACCTGGCCCCTGGAGGTTAACACCTGACCTTGACTGACCTGACCCCTGGAGGCTAACACCTGACCTTGACTCACCTGACCCCTGGAGGCTAGCACCTGACCTTGACTGATCTGACCCCTGGAGACTAACACTTGACCTTGACTTACCTGACCCTGGAGACTAACACTTGACCTTAACTCACCTGACCTCGGCAGACCTGACCCTGTTAGACTAACACTTGACCTCGACTGACCTGACTCTGGAGACTAACACCTGACCTCAACTCACCTGACCCTTGAGACTAACACATGACCTCGACTGACCTGACTCTGGAGACTAACACTTAACCTCGACTGACCTGACTCTGGGGAATTTGAGGCCCATTATTCTTCGTCCTTCAAATTTTACTGCCCAGCCATTTGGAAATGTACCTTGTTGAAAATAACCGTGCCCTTGCCATAGGGCTGCCTCCGCTACAGGGCTGTAAACAGTACTATACATAACAGGAATGCTCAGCGTGCCCCTGCCATAGTGCTATAAACGGTACATTACTTGTACAAACTCCAATACTCCGGGAGTCCTTGTCGGGTCACCACATGGAGAAGACCCGGGCCAGGACCCGTCCTGGCAAACCTACATGAACATATTGAAATTAAATTGTCCATCAGATTAAGTTCCTACTGAGGACTTAATTATTAACCTCAGTGCCTCAGATTTGACGACCAGTTTGCCGCTATCAGTATCAACACAATGGTCATAATTACGAATATAACAGAAGATACTATTACTGTTTATCTTCACCGTTCTAACGTTTCGTGTTCGTTCACAAACTGCTTCCAACATCTTCCTCTTTCTCCCTCGTATACTCTTTTTTGCTACAGTGGTCGGGGTTATCCACTCATGGTCAGGTAATATCTCCTGGTGGTGAAGACTGACACACCACTTGCATATTCCGGCTGAAGACGCCATGTGATATAGAGTAGTAAAACCCTAGTTCCCTGTTTATGTTAAATAGTGATTTTCTGTCAAACACACACACACACACACACACACACATCATATATAATATATATATATATATATATATATATATATATATATATATATATATATATATATATATATATATATATATATATATATATATATATATATATATCGTGCCGAATAGGTAGAATTGATCAATTAGCAAGAACTCATTTAAAATTAAGTTCTTTCTAAAATTTTCTCTTATATATTTCATTGTTTTTGTTTATTATTAAATTACTGTAAACTTATCTAAAATATATTTAGTTCGATTAGGCTAAATTAAATTGCGCTTGTTATAATAAGGTTAGGTAAGATTTCTAAGGTTTTTTTGGTACAAAAATATTATTTTTTACTCTAACGTAAATGGAAAATGTGTATCTTTAAACGTATAAATGAACATTTTTGAAAAGACCTAATTTTCAATGATTCTTGCTAATTAACCAATTTTACCTTTCGGCCGACTATATATATATATATATATATATATATATATATAATATATATATATATATAATGATTTATATATATAATATATATATAATTATATATATATATATATATATAATATATAATATTATATATATATATGTTACGTAAGTGAGAGTGTGAGTCTATTGTATTTAATATATGAACGTGGCTCTATTTCATGATCTGCCTACATGACCTGATCTCTGGGTCTGTCATGGGCATCTCACTACTGTCGTGTTCTCTACTCTCAAGCTGGCCTCAGCAAGTTCGCCAAGCTGGCTCGCTCAGTGACGCGAAGCAGGTCCGTGCTGGTCACTCAGTTCTCCTCCCACCTCCCTGTCATGAAGGACGTGGCCAAGCAATCCAATATCACCCATGTGAGTATGCCACTTTCCCTCGTGTGTGTATGTCGCTTCCCCTCAGGTGAGTATTATGTCACTTTCATTTCCTCTGACAGACTTCTCACGTACACAACTTGTCCTCTTAAAATTGTGCCTCTGTGTTGTTGTGACTGTCATCCACTGGATGGGTGTGAGTGTATAATAGTGATGTTGAACTAGTCCATTAACACTTGGGATTCCACAGTATTCGCTTTCGTCAGTGTTGTATGGTTACCCGGCTGTCTTTCCTGCCAGGTTACCCGGCTGTCATTACTGCCAGGTTACCCGGCTGTCATTACTGCCAGGTTACCCGGCTGTCTTTACTGCCAGGTTACCCGGCTGTCATTACTGCCAGGTTACCCGGCTGTCTTTCCTGCCAGGTTACCCGGCTGTCTTTACTGCCAGGTTACCCGGCTGTCTTTACTGCCAGGTTACCCGGCTGTCATTACTGCCAGGTTACCCGGCTGCCATTACTGCCAGGTTACCCGGCTGTCATTACTGCCAGGTTACCCAACTGTCATTACTGCTAGGTTACCCGGCTGTCATTACTGCAGTTACCCGCTGTCTTTCTGCCAAGTTACCCGCTGTCTTACTGCCAGGTTACCCAACTGTCATTACTGCTAGGTTACCCGGCTGTCATTACTGCCAGGTTACCCGGCTGTCTTTACGCCAGGTTACCCGCTGTCATTACTGCCATGTTACCCAGGCTGTCATTACTGCCAGGTTACCCGGCTGTCATTACTGCCAGGTTACCCGGCTGTCTTTCCTGCCAAGTTACCCGGCTGTCTTACTGCCAGGTTACCCAACTGTCATTACTGCTAGGTTACCCGGCTGTCATTACTGCCAGGTTACCCGGCTGTCTTTACTGCCAGGTTACCCGGCTGTCATTACTGCCATGTTACCCGGCTGTCATTACTGCCAGGTTACCCGGCTGTCATTACTGCCAGGTTACCCGGCTGTCATTACCGCCAGGTTACCCGGCTGACTTTCCTGCCAGGTTACCCGGCTGTCTTTACTGCCAGGTTACCCGGCTGTCTTTACTGCCAGGTTACCCGGCTGTCATTACTGCCAGGTTACCCGGCTGTCATTACTGCCAGGTTACCCGGCTGTCTTTACTGCCAGGTTACCCGGCTGTCTTTACTGCCAGGTTACCCGGCTGTCTTTCCTGCCAGGTTACCCGGCTGTCATTACTGCCAGGTTACCCAACTGTCATTACTGCTAGGTTACCCGGCTGTCATTACTGCCAGGTTACCCGCTGTCTTACTGCCAGGTTACCCGGCTGTCATTACTGCCATGTTACCCGGCTGCCATTACTGCCAGGTTACCCGGCTGTCATTACTGCCAGGTTACCCGGCTGTCAATACCGCCAGGTTACCCGGCTGACTTTCCTGCCAGGTTACCCGGCTGTCTTTACTGCCAGGTTACCCGGCTGTCTTTACTGCCAGGTTACCCGGCTGTCATTACTGCCAGGTTACCCGGCTGCCATTACTGCCAGGTTACCCGGCTGTCATTACTGCCAGGTTACCCGGCTGTCTTTACTGCCAGGTTACCCGGCTGTCTTTACTGCCAGGTTACCCGGCTGTCTTTCCTGCCAGGTTACCCGGCTGTCATTACTGCCAGGTTACCCAACTGTCATTACTGCTAGGTTACCCGGCTGTCATTACTGCCAGGTTACCCGGCTGTCTTTACTGCCAGGTTACCCGGCTGTCATTACTGCCAGGTTACCCGCTGTCTTTCCTACCAGGTTACCCGGCTGTCTTTACTGCCAGGTTACCCGGCTGTCTTTACTGCCAGGTTACCCGGCTGTCATTACTGCCAGGTTACCCGGCTGCCATTACTGCCAGGTTACCCGGCTGTCATTACTGCCAGATTACCCGGCTCGTCTTTACTGCCAGGTTACCCGGCTGTCTTTACTGCCAGGTTACCCGGCTGTCTTTCCTGCCAGGTTACCCGGCTGTCATTACTGTCAGGTTACCCAACTGTCATTACTGCCAGGTTACCCAACTGTCATTACTGCCAGGTTACCCGGTTGTCTTTACTGCCAGGTTACCCGGCTGTCATTACTGCCAGGTTACCCGGCTGTCTTTACTGTCAGGTTACTAGGCTGTCTTTCCTGCCAGGTTACCCGGCTGTCATTACTGCCAGGTTACTCAACTGTCATTACTGCCAGGTTACTCAACTGTCTTTACTTCCAGGTTACTCAACTGTCATTACTGTCAGGTTACTCAACTGTCATTACTGTCAGGTTACTCAACTGTCATTACTGCCAGGTTACCCAACTGTCATTACTGCCAGGTTACCCAACTGTCATTACTGTCAGGTTACTCAACTGTCATTACTGCCAGGTTACCCAACTGTCATTACTGTCAGGTTACTCAACTGTCATTACTGTCAGGTTACTCAACTGTCATTACTGCCAGGTTACTCAACTGTCATTACTGTCAGGTTACTCAACTGTCATTACTGTCAGGTTACTCAACTGTCATTACTGTCAGGTTACTCAACTGTCATTACTGTCAGGTTACTCAACTGTCATTACTGCCAGGTTACTCAACTGTCATTACTGTCAGGTTATCAACTGTCATTACTGCCAGGTTACCACTGTCATTACTGTCAGGTTACTCAACTGTCATTACTGTCAGGTTACCCAACTGTCATTACTGCCAGGTTACCCAACTGTCATTACTGTCAGGTTACTCAACTGTCATTACTGTCAGGTTACTCAACTGTCATTACTGTCAGGTTACTCAACTGTCATTACTGCCAGGTTACTCAACTGTCATTACTGTCATGATACTCAACTGTCATTACTGTCAGGTTACCCAACTGTCATTACTGCCAGGTTACCCAACTGTCATTACCGCCAGGTTACTCAACTGTCATTACTGCCAGGTTACCCAACTGTCATTACCGCCAGGTTACTCAACTGTCATTACTGCCAGGTTACCCAACTGTCATTACTGCCAGGTTACCCAACTGTCATTACTGCCAGGTTACCCAACTGTCATTACCGCCAGGTTACCCAACTGTCATTACCGCCAGGTTACTCAACTGTCATTACTGCCAGGTTACCCAACTGTCATTACCGCCAGGTTACTCAACTGTCATTACTGCCAGGTTACCCAACTGTCATTACCGCCAGGTTACTTCCCCAAACTAAATACGTATATGTTTTGTTATTTCGTTAATTTTCTTATCTAATGATTTTATTTGATTCAGATTAACGTAACGTAATTAAGCGTAAACAGAAAAAGAATTAACAGTGGCCGGTGAACAAGTGATGTCAATGTCTCTGTAATGTGTTGGAAGTGAACGTTTTAGCTATAAGTACCAGTCAAATATACCACTTCCTCTCTACAAGTTACCAGTGAGAAGTGACCCAGATCTAAATAAGCTATAGACTTTGAATGAGAATTCTAGGTAATTTTTAAATTAAGTTGTTCAGGCACATGAGTGGATGTGGCTTGGACCTGCTTAGCATGGGACACTAAGCCTGCCGTCGTCCTCCTTTCTTACGTGGTTTAGAATCCCAGGATATTTTATCCTCGTTTCAAATCCAGTGTTACTGGAGTAAGACGTTGCCTGCTCTCTCTCCTTTCCGTCTCATGAACACGTAAGATGACGGGTAACTCTTGCAAAACGTCTACTTGCGTTCACTATATACATTTCTTTCCTGTCCGATTCTTAACAGTTTTTAGTCCTGTAATATTTTCCTTCCGGCCTAGGAGGCCTGGTCTCAGACTAGGCCGGGAGGAAGATAATCCCCAGAACTGCTAACAGCTGCCGTGTGCCAGCAGTTTAATTCTCTCAATATGACTCACGAAATCGTAATGATATAATTGCAAACAAATCATACCACGTGTGGGGTTTGAACCCGCGGTCAGAGAGTCTCAAAACTCGGTCTGGAGTTTTGAGAGTCTCTGACCGCGGGTTTAAAGCCCACCCGTGGTATGGTTTAATTCGCTCAAAACTAATTTTCTCTCTCTCTCTCTCTCTCTCTCTCTCTCTCTCTCTCTCTCTCTCTCTCTCTCTCTCTCTCTCTCTCTCTCTCTCTCTCTCTCTCTCTCCTCTCTCTTCCTCTCTCTCTCTCTCTCCTCTCTCTCTCTCTAAGTTGAACGTTCTTCTAAAATAACAGGTCAACTAGGCGGGTCAAGGCGCCTCTCACACTCCTCTGCCTTGATAAAGCTACAGCTTGAGCGAAACGTAGTCCCACTAAAAGTTTGCTCTCCCTGGTTTCTCATGTCAATAACACCTTTTTGTGACACCCCTTTGTGACACCTCTTTGTGACACCCCTTCGTGACACCCCTTTGTGGCACCTGCGATCCATTTTTCTTTACACAGGGTTATACAAGGTTATGGTAAGGGTTCCTAACGTTATTTTTATTGTTATTGTTATGACTGGGTAATGGTATCTGACAGGGCAAAGGTTTTTGACAGGGCCAGGGCTTCTGACAGGGTAAGGACTTCTGACAGGGCTAGGGTTACTGACAGGGAAACGTTTTCTGACTGGAGACGGTAGGAAAGAGAACAATTGTGCCCCATGACGGGACGCGGTTTTAAATAAAATACGTAGTGTATAAGTTCATAAGGGAGACTAATACAAAATATAAAATATTGTAAAGGAGACTAATACAAAATATAAAAGATTGTAAGGGAGACTAATACATAAGAACATAAGAAAGAAGGAACACTGCAACAGGCCTACTGGCCCATGAGAAGTAGGTCCATGCCACCCCCGGCCTAGAACAATGACCATCTAGTCAGGTCACTTCCACTGAAGGAAGGAGCACGGCACCAGACCTGGTAGCCCAAGCTAGTCAGGTCCAACTCACACCCACCCACACCATCTCATGTATTTATCCAACCTATTTTTAAAACTACACAACGTCTTAGCTTCTATGACGGTACTCGGGAGTTTGTTCCACTCATCCACAACTGAACTTTTCCAACTTGAAACCATTGCTGCGAGTCCTGTCTTGGCTGGATATTTTCAGCACGCTATTTACATCGCCTTTATTTATTCCTGTTTTCCATTTATACACCTCGATCATATCCCCCCTAATTCTACGCCTTTCTAGAGAGTGCAGATTCAGGGCCCTCAGTCTATCCTCATAGGGAAGATTTCTGATACATGGGATCCTCTTTGGCATCCTCCTCTGTACGTTTTCCAGTGTGTTTTTATCCATTCTGTAATACGGTGACCAGAACTGAGCAGCATAATCTAAATGAGGCCTAACCAAGGATATATAGAATTGAAGAACAACCTGAGGACTTCTATTATTTATACTTCTTGATACGAAGCCAAGGATTCTGTTAGCTTTGTTGCGAACACTTAAGCACTGTTGTCTTGGTTTTATATTACTGATACCCAGAACTCTTAAATCCTTTTCGCAATCAGTAGTATTAAGATCTACACTATTCAATTTATAAGTGGTATGGCTATTGTCCTGTCCAACATTTAGAACTTTACAGTTGTCTATATTAAACTGCATCTGCCACTTCTCCGACCATTGCATCAGTCTATTCAAATCATCCTGGAATGCACTAATGTCCTCAATAGAATGAATTGGACGGCCTATTTTGGTGTCATCAGCAAATTTGCTTATGTCGCTATTTATTCCCTCATCTATATCGTTTATGTAAATTGTGAACAATAAGGGGCCCAACACTGACCCCTGTGTAACACCGCTCGTGACGTGCCCCCACTCTGATTTCTCCCCATTTATGCAAACTCTTTGCTGCCTATTTGTCAGCCATACCTCTACCCAGGAAAAAGTTTCTCCTCCTATTCCGTGTGCCTTAAGTTTCCTCAAAAGTCTCTGATGTGGAACTCTATCGAAATCCTTACTGAAGTCCATATACACAATATCATATTCGTTACCATGATATACCTCCTCAAACACCTTAGCAAAGAAAGTTAGGAAATTCGTAAGACAGGAACGCCCCTTAGTAAAACCGTGTTGAGATTCATTTATCAATTTATGCCTATCAAGATGGCTACGAATTGCCTCGGCAATTATTGATTCCATAAATTTTCCCACTGTGGAGGTAAGGCTTATTGGTCTATAGTTCGAAGCCAAGGACCTGTCACCTGCCTTGTAAATAGGTATTACATTTGTCATTTTCCATTTATCAGGCACTATGCCAGTTTGTTGTGATATGTTGAAAAGATTAGCCAAAGGTTTGCAAAGTTCCTCTTTACATTCCTTTAAAACCCTTGCAAACAGTTCATCAGGGCCTGGGGATTTGTTAGGTTTTAATTTCTCTATTTGTCTGAAGACCATGTCACTAGTTATTGCAATCGTGTATAGTTTATTATCGTCCTGTTCTACATAATTTATTATTTCTGGAATTTCGCTAGTATCTTCCAGAGTAAAAACTGAGAGGAAGTAAGAATTGAAAATTTCACACATATCCCTACCGCTGTCAGTGATCTGACCTGAGCTACTCTTAAATGGGCCAGTCTTGTCCCTAATATTACTTCTGTATACCTGAAAGAACCCTTTTGGGTTAGTCTTCGAATCCCTTGCGACCTTAGCCTCATAATCCCTTTTTGATTTTCTTATTCCTGTTTTTATCTCTCTCTTTAACTGAATGTATTGATTTCTTAACTGTCCATCCCCTCTTTTGATACGCCTAAAAATGCCTCTCTTTTGACCAATCAGATGTTTTAATCTACTGTTCATCCATTTTGGGATCATTTTTGTTAGATCTAATTTCCCTACTCGGAACAAAAGTTGTCTGGGCAGCTAGAACTATGCTCTGAAAAACGTCATATTGGCAACCAAGGTCACCTACCTGACCCATAGTCAGGACATCCCAATTTAGCCCACCCAGGTAATTTTTCACTCCCATGAAGTCGGCCAAGCTAAAATCTGGGACAGAGATTTGCTGCTGCTCCTGATCACTTTCCCCAAGCTCATCATTAACTTCAAGATTATTTATTAATGAATCTTTGTTGGCAAGAACCAAGTCAAGCAGATTGTTTCCTCGAGTTGGTTCTGTCACAAACTGTTTTAAAAAGTCATCTTGAACTGTATCAAGAAAGTCACTAAACTAAAGATTTCGTGACAAATTGTTATACTCAATTTGTCTAAAGTTAAAATCCCCCATTAACACAACGTTTTCATATCTAGACGCCTTATGAATTTCGTCCCACAGCAGCTTACTGCACTCCCTATCAAGGTTTGGGGGCCTAGATATCACACCCAAAATTAATTTTTCATTCCCCTCGAGAAACCGTAGCCAAACGGATTCTGTGTCTGATGTTTCTATTCTTATATCATGTCTAACACAACAAGTTAAATTATCTCTGACATACATCGCCACTCCACCACCCTTCCTGTTGACCCTATCAGTGTGGAATAGTTTATAACCTTTTATGCTGCATTCAGAAGGCATTTCTCTATCCTTCAAGTTGAACCAGGTCTCAGTTACAGCAATAATATCTATATTACCTGCACTTGCGAGTAATCTTAGCTCATCTATCTTATTTCTTAGACTCCTACTATTTGTAGTAAACCTTAAGGGAGCTAGCCACTCGTTGCCCTCTACTATCTCTCTTTGTTGATCAGTTGCTTTTCCTTGATTAGGAACTTTATTTTGAATATTGTCTTTTAAAGATATCCCTGAGGAATCCTGGTAATATCTCCTGTTTCCAGCGATAATCCTGCAACCTGACTGTTTCCCACAAATACCCATACCTCTATAATGTATCAGTTTAAAGTCTTAGATAAGTCATCAATATCCCCCTCTATCGAATTAGCTAATGCAACCACTCCAGCCCCAGAGTGATGAACCCCATCCATTGCATACATATCATGTTTGCCATAGAATTTATCCCAGTTATCAATGAATGGGATTGCAAGTTTCTTGCAGTACCTGTCTAGCCAGCAATTTATACCAATTGCCCTAGATATCCATTCACTGACCACTCCCCTTCTAGGCAAGATGCTACACATGATAGGGATCCCTCCCTTAGACCTGACTAGTACGTCTATGGCTGACCTGTACTTATCCAGTAGCTCCTGTCTCCTGCCCTTCCCAATGTCATTTCCACCAGCACTAAGACAGATAATGGGGCTTGTTCCCATTACCTGCCATAATACTATCCAACTTGCTGACTATGTCACCAACACCAACTCCTGGGAGGCACACCCTCTGTCTGACTTTTCTATCTCTGTTACAAAAAGCACCGTCCTTATATCTTACCTGAGAGTCTCCCACAATCAGAATATTCTTACCTTGATTAGCAGGGGAGTCAGAAGTACCTTTAACCTCACTAACAACTGAAGTACACTTGTCTTGGAGAACAGAGAATCGATTTCCTACCTTCACATCTTCTTTATTAACCCTCTTTACCTTCCTTATTCCTGAACTGTGAACCACTTGCCACTTAAAGCGGCTGTCACTCTCACCGGTGGTAAGCATTTTCTCCTTACCGGCACCAACTATACTCACACTCACTCCAAAACACATCTAGGTGAAACTTCAGCTTTCTAAAACAAAATACATGTATAAATGATTGTAAGGGAAACTTATACAAAACATAAAAGATTGTAAGGGAGACTAATACAAAATATAAAAGTTTACTTGGGGAAAGGTTTATATGGGTATAAAAATCACATCATAAGAGTTTACTGGGGAGACTAATAAAAAGATACATATCATAAGAGTTTAAAGGGAAGACTAATCTATTACGCCTCAACAGATGATGAGTCTCAACAGCGATGTTATGCCCCAGTACCGTCAAGAAGCTCCCAAGACACCTCCGCACATCCTCCTCCACTACTGTGCCTTCAAGGTGGGTCCTTCTCCATTATTCTGCCTTCAAGGTGGGTTCTTCTCCATTATTCTGCCTTCAAGGTGGGTCCTTCTCCATTATTCTGCCTTCAAGGTGGGTTCTTCTCCATTATTCTGCCTTCAAGGTGGGTCCTTCTCCATTATTCTGCCTTCAAGGTGGGTTCTTCTCCATTATTCTGCCTTCAAGGTGGGTCCTTCTCTATTATTCTGCCTTCAAGGTGGGTCCTTCTCCATTATTCTGCCTTCAAGGTGGGTTCTTCTCCATTATTCTGCCTTCAAGGTGGGTCCTTCTCCATTATTCTGCCTTCAAGGTGGGTCCTTCTCCATTATTCTGCCTTCAAGGTGGGTCCTTCTCCATTATTCTGCCTTCAAGGTGGGTCCTTCTCCATTATTCTGCCTTCAAGGTGGGTTCTTCTCCATTATTCTGCCTTCAAGGTGGGTTCTCCTCCATTACTCTGTCTTCAAGGTGGGTCCTCCTCCACTACTGTGCCTTCAAGGTGGGTCCTCCTCCACTACTGTGCCTTCAAGGTGGGTCCTCCTCCACTACTGTGCCTTCAAGGTGGGTCCTCCTCCACTACTGTGCCTTCAAGGTGGGTCCTTCTCCATTACTCTGTCTTCAAGGTGGGTCCTTCTCCATTACTCTGTCTTCAAGGTGGGTCCTCCTCCACTACTGTGCCTTCAAGGTGGGTCCTCCTCCACTAATGTGTCTTCAAGGTGGGTCCTCCTCCACTACTGTGTCTTCAAGGTGGATCCTTCTCCATTACTCTGCCTTCAAGGTGGGTCCTCCTCCACTAATGTGTCTTCAAGGTGGGTCCTCCTCCACTACTGTGCCTTCAAGGTGGATCCTTCTCCATTACTGTGCCTTCAAGGTGGGTCCTCCTCCACTACTGTGCCTTCACGGTGGGTCCTCCTCCACTACTGTGACTTCAAGGTATTTCCTCCACAGGCCTTCCACTACTGTGCCTTGAAGGAAGGCCCTCCAATACTTTGCCTTAAAGGTAGGTCCTCCCATACTGTGCCTTGAGGGTAGGTCCTCCACTACTGTGCCTTGAAGGTAGGTCCTCCAATATTGTGCCTTCAAGGTAAGCCCTCCACAACTGTGCCTTGAAGATTGGTCCTTCACTGTTTCTTCATGGAAGATACTTTGTCTACTTGAGTCTAGGGAAGTTGTCCTGTCCTGGTAAATACATGACGTAGAGCGGTCACGCCTTCAACAACGGGTCCAGATAACAACTCTCCAGTGGCAGGTTATGAAGTGTGAAAGACAGGTATTATGTCATTACCACAAATAATAATTTACCGATTTGATAATGGTTATAATCATGACCATAATTTTTAAAGGGATGGAGGGATAAACCAGCGGAAGGCCTCGGTCAGATGACCAAAAGTTCCAGCTGAGTGTAATCATGTGACTAAGACCCGCGTCAGGAGACACTTGTCCTATTTCCTGGTGAATTTTACTTCACCTAACTGCTTTGATCTATCTTGATAAATTCATTGTTTTAATTTAAGTGTCCGGTTTGCATGTATGTTGGCAGTCATAGGGAGACGCAGCATATAAGGCGCGCCTTTTTTTCACAAAAAAGAGTTTGGAGAATCACCCGTGCCTTTTTTGTTCAAGGTCAGTCATGGGTAGGCTTTGTGTTAGGTTTTAGCGCAAATGGTAATTAAGCCTTGAATATGATTGCTAATTTAACGTTATGATGAGTCTGTTGTGCGCCTTATATGCTGGAAAATAGATTATTCATCGTTCGAGCAGGGCGAAGAAAGTCCCTGTTGGTCGGTTCTTCTTACGTATTCAATTACGAAGTACCCCGTTCCCCGCGCGTATGATGCTAACTCACTGTACCGTAAGCAGCGTGTTACCGCTTCTTCTGCTTGCGGAACCTACGTTGCACCAGTATTACGTCTATAAGACCACTGAAGAGTTGCAAGGTGACAGCCAGGTAGAGTGAGCCATCTGGTGGTAGCCAGACAACCCCGTGACAAGCAGTACTCACCCAGGAAGTACCCGTGTAGCGACACTTTCCCTCGGGTACCTGTGTGACACACCTGTGACAACTACACAATTAAAGTACTAAGTCTGTAATACATATGATCTGACAGACGACCCACTAGTGCAGAGTATTGTCAGGCCAACTTCACATTAAAAGTACAATGAACTTGAAGGTTGCAGTGCACATTACAACCTCACAGGCAGTGATCATCCAACTCCAAATAAACCATAACTGTCTCCAGTTGTACATAGGTAGGTAGGTACATCACGGTCGAACAAAGCAAGCGAGTTACAGGTAATCTTTGTACTTAATAAATTACGAAGCTGCGGCATTCTAAGAAGCAGATCGGGTTATAGGCTGTTAAACAAGCACCTATTGAGGCCGCAATGTATGAACTTACTCCTAAAGAACATTATTTCAGGACATCTATAATCATATAATGAAATTCACCTACTGGACTGCGGTCAGCGATGGTGTTGAAGGCAGCCATGTCCAGAGGTCGTGTTGAAGGCAGCCATGGTCAGAGGTCATGTTGAAGGCAGCCATGGCCAGAGGTCGTATTGAAGGCAGCCATGACCAGAGGCCGTGTTGCAGGCAGCCATGACCAGATGTCGTGCTGCAGGCAGCCATGACCAGAGGTCGTGTTGAAGGCAGCCATGACCAGAGGTCGTGTTGAAGGCAGCAATGACCAGAGGTCGTGTTGAAGGCAGCCATGACCAGAGATCGTGTTGAAGGCAGCCATGACCAGAGGTCGTGTTGCAGGCAGCCATGACCAGAGGTTGTGTTGAAGGCAGCCATGACCAGAGGCCGTGTTCCAGGCAGCCATGACCAGAGGTCGTGTTGAAGGCAGCCATGACCAGAGGTCGTGTTGAAGGCAGCCATGACCAGAGGTCGTGTTGAAGGCAGCCATGACCAGAGGCCGCCACCATCCCGGAATACTATTAAGGGATAAGCAACTTAATTTGTTCATCTCTAAGATAGTAGTTGTTGACTGTCTTAAATTAGCTCCCACTGAAGGAACTTACTGACCATGCTTACGTATATCTCGCCGTATTTTACTGTACGAGGCTTCGACTGTCTAGTAATCTCAGGATAAAATAAACAATTAATTGGTATCGTTCCAGTGGGAAGAATTTAATTGATCTACTTAACAATTACAATTTCAGTGAGTAGATAAATATGAAAAAAATCATTCTTAATAGGTCATCATAGTCAATAACATATATATATATATTTACTCAAGTTACTTATGAATGTTTGATCCCGTGTAACTGGTAAAGTTATCATGTTAGTGTGAACATTATTTTATTGTATTAAAAACAAGTATGAACCAAGGAGCGCTTACCGAAGACGAGAATAAGAACATAAGAAAGAAGGAACACTGCAGCAGGCCTACTGACTCATGCGAGGCAGGGCCAAGTCTCCTACCTGCCTTAAGCCAATGCCCTAACCTAGTCAGGTCACATTCACTTAAGGAAGGTGCACGACATCTGACCTAGTAGCAGAAGCTAGTCAGGTCCAACTCACACCCACTCATATATTTATCTAACCTAGTTTTAAAACTACACAACGTTTTAGCCTCTATAACTGTACTCGGGAGTTTGTTCCACTCATCCACAACTCTATTACCAAACCAGTGCTTTCCTATATCCTTCCTGAATTTGAATTTTTCCCACTTAAATCCATTGCCACGAGTCCTTTCTAGGCTAGATATTTTTAGCACGCTATTTACATCCCCTTTATTTATGCCTGCTTTCCATTTATACTCCTCACTCATATCCTCCCTAATTCTACGACTTTTTATTGAGTGCAGATTCAGGGCCCTCAGTCTATCATCACAGTGAAGATTTCTGAATGGCGCAGGCAGATGTGTTTGGAGACAACGAGAGAACTGATGAAAAGATTATTGCACCTTTTTAGTCTCTTATTCAGGACTGAAGCTAAAGTTTTTCAGTAAAGTTCTCATCAGCAGTCTGTACAAGCCTAATAAAGGCCTCATTATGAAGCAAAAATATATAATAATCCTTTTGCCTTCTGTTTTATTGTCTTCATGTGAGTTTGCATCTTCCATTAACCTGTGGTACTGTACTTGTGTCTAGAGGATAATCTTATGTTTACCGAGAATAGTTGGTTTAGTGTTACTGTTGTTTTCAGGCTATCTGGGACTGGGTGATCCTCTGCCTCACCTTCTACACCGCCATCATGGTGCCCTACAACGTGGCCTTCAAGTACAAGACCTCGGAGGACGTGTCTCTACTGGTGGTGGACTCAATAGTTGACGTTATATTCTTTATAGATATTGTGCTCAACTTTCACACCACCTTCGTCGGGCCTGGTGGGGAGGTGGTGTCTGATCCTAAGATCATTCGAATGAATTATTTGAAATCGTGGTTTCTGATAGACCTGTTATCGTGCCTGCCATATGATGTTTTCAACGCGTTTGACCACGATGAAGATGTAAGTAAGTGTGGCTTACAAGGCGAAGTTAAGGATAACGTAAGTGTTGAATCTATGTGATGTATTCGAGCCTGTGGAGTGCAGGTAGCTTGTTGCCCTCCCTCACGCCTGCCTCTTATCCCCGTGGCTGCACCCAGCTCACCTCCATTTCTTCACGTCAAGGTTGTCTTTGTAATTTTACATTTTGTCTGAAGTCTGTGACCCGTGTATAGATTTTTGGCTTGCTAAAATCGCTGTCTTGGGGTTTCTAAAAGCCTCTTTAAGCCCTGTGTGGCAGTGTACTTACTCTCCTTCCTCATCAACACATCCCATGACTTGTTACTTCCTTATCCCACTCTTATAAGATGGTTCTCGTTTATCAACTACTCGAGTCTACAGCAATCACCTCTCCCACCTCCTGGAACTTGACAATCACGTGTAATTGTTGGCCACAATCTTCAGACTGAGTCAGACTGATAGTTTTTACTGCCACTGATACCACTGAACATTAAGTTCCAAACTACACTTGATCCCACGTACTCCACCTAGCCTCCTAAGCCTCCCTTAACCTGTGAATTTCCCTGCAGTGTCTAGGAGACATTGCTTTCCACTATAATTTATTTAGCAGTTTAAAAAGTGCATACATAAATCATTCATCTCTTAGTGAGAGTTTGCTTATTTTTTACGTTCCTATTGTATATAATCATCAAAGGTCACAGAGTACCTTAGGGTTCAGTGTTTGCTCTCTGCCGCTGTCTCTGTTGCTGTCTGTGTCCTTCTGCCTCGGGTGCACGGAGGACCGGGAGGCGCTGCTCCAGGGAGTGTCAACAGAGGTGTACTTCCGTTGGTGCAGGAGCCTCCACGAGCTGACTTGTCCTGAGCCTCTTCCAGGGCACCCCCACAGGTAGGACCGGTAGTGGGACGCCCGTAGCACTTGCAGCACCTGGGTGGGTGAGTGTGTGGGAGCAAGGGTGCCTCCCACATACACCACTACACCTTTCATAGCCACGGGGACACCCAACTCGACCGCTTGTATGCCTCATACTTGCTGTGATACACCCCGTCCTTCAGATGAGGGGCTTAAAATTCCACTGTTATGTTCGCTAAATACAAGCGGTTTTGGTGGGAATTTTTGTTATCTCCTCTGTACATAATTCTCTTTTTGTTCTTGTAAAACTTATCTTCTTTACAGCATCCGTTCGAGGGAGGGATGGGCGCACCCCCAGGCGAGACACCCCAGACGGCCGCCCTCAACGGTGTTCTATATACTCTCCAACACACATTAATACTGTGACTAAGTTAATTCCTTAATGTAAACTACTTCCCTCACACTACTCCCCGTCTACAGCACCACCACAGGCAAACACCCTCAATAGTTCTCTTGTATACTGTATATATACCACCTAGCGGGGACTCCATAAATTGGCTTAATATATTGACTGATGAACAGTGAGCAAGCAGATGGTTATATATAAATGTACAGTTCAGAAGACACTCTGAACTCCAGCATTACCTCTCTCCTACAGTTTGCGAGCATTGTACTAGCCACCTTCAGGTCTCTAGTCTAGTTAACAGGTTTCCTTGATTCCGGAACTAAATGATATTCTACTGTTACTCCGAGAGCACATCAAACCACAAAACTCATTTGTCTTCACTCTGATTTAACACGCTCACACAAGGCTAATGGATCAAGCCCCTAGTGCTCAAAACCTTCCTTAACCCTTTTCTGTGAGTACGTCGACCCTCCTTCTTTTTATCCCAGACTTATACGCCCTCTTATTCATCCTATTCTGCTCTATGCTCTCTGAATGCTTAAACCACCTCAACAAGCCCTCCTAAGCCTCTGAATTATACCTTCGACGTCACCACTGTCTCTCTCCTCCCTCCGTGGATAAACTTCTTCAACAGATGATGCCATAACACTCACTCATTCTTTTCCCTCTCGTCTATTCTACTGTTCATCTCGTCTTTCATAGATTCATCTGCTGATATATCCATTTCCAAATATCTAAGTACATTCACGTCCTCCGTACTGCAGTCTGATTACCAGCCTTTACTTATATCCACTTTAAGAACATAAGAAAGAAGTAACACTGCAACAGGCCTACTGACCCATGCGGAGCAGGTCCATGTCCCCCCCACCCGGATTAGCCCAATGACTCACCTAGCCAGGTCACTTCCACTTAAGGAAGGAGCACGGCATCAGACCTAGTAGCACAAGCTAGTCAGGTCCAACTCATACCCACCCACACCCACTCATGTATTTATCTAACCTATTTTTAAAACTACACAACGTTTTACCCTCTATAACTGTACTCGGGAGTTTGTTCCACTCATTCACAACTCTATTACCAAACCAGTGCTTTCCTATATCCTTCCTGAATCTGAATTTTTCCAACTCGAAACCATTGCTGCGAGTCCTGTCTTGGGTGGAAATTTTCAGCACGCTATTTACATCCCCTTTATTTATTCCTGTTTTCCATTTATACACCTCGATCATATCCCCCCTAATTCTACGCCTTACTTACATTGTCCTCTTTCTATCTTTATTTTTATTTTCCTTCAAACTCTACAAATTCTCCCACCAACTATTACAACTCTCCAAAATCTCACAAAAAGAACTGTGTCATCGGCAAAGGGCAACCGTGACAACTCTCACTTGGTATCCGATTCTTTATCTTTTAATCCTACACCTCTCCCCGATACCCTAAGATTAACTTAATTTTCCTACCCCATCTATAGGTAGGTTCAACAACAACGACAACAATCACTAGAAAACTTCACGTCTCTCTTACATATCTTGAGCCTCATTCTTTGTATAAAAACCTCTTTATTACTCTGAATGACCTGTCACTTATTCCATGCGCTTGCAACATATGCCACATTGCTTCCCTATACACCTTTTAATATCCCCCTTTTATAAATCCATGTATGTGATAGATAATTCCTTACCCTTATCCAAGTACTGTTTACTTATAGGCTTCAGTGTAAACACCTGGTCTACACTTGTCCTACCATTCTTTACTCTTCCTGGTTCCTAGGATATATTACTTTGTCTTATCTGTAACTCTTTTAATAATACATGTTCCGTACCTCTAACCGGTGTTACGAAAAGGATTGTTCCTTTATAATTCTTACTTTCTCTTTTTTCCCCTTTTTCTCTTACAGGAACTATGCATGTTCTCTTCCCATCCTTACGCATCTTCCCTTCTTCCGTGCACATCAACAAATACGTCAGTCACTAATATCTCACTTTCAATCCTTTTCATCACAGTTGTTTTACTCACTTTTATTGTGCCCACTGCGTCATGCACTCCCCTTACACCAGTGGTTCCCAAACTGGAAGTAAATTACCCCCTGGGGGTAATTTAACAATTTTTGGGGGGTAATGGAGGGGTGACAGAAAAAAAGTTATGAATTCTGAAAATCAAGAAAACAATGCGGTACCCGGTATGAGGATTATTGTTAACTTTGTCTTAGTATATAAAGTTGTAAAGTAAACCTATTATAAGTAAGTAATAAAGTTAAACCAAATAACAATAAACATCAAAAACTAATATACAGTATTAGAAAAGAAGAAATATATAGCTAAGTGTGTGGAAACCCAAAAGTATTTTGACAAGTATGCTTCAGGACAAAAGTCACTCAGTAGCCCAGATCGACCTGTCCAGTACGCGTCACTCACTTCCTGAGGCTGCCTCTATTTCACACTGTCAGTTTATCTGTGAGCATCAGCCGAGGTAGACATAAGCTGGTATGTATGTGTACTGCCCTGTGCAGTATATAATTAGTATTTACCCACTGTTACTGTGAATTTGTAGCTATTATTAATTTTATATATAATGTATGTGTGGTTTTTACGTTTTCAATGGTTTTGCTAGGATTAGCAGAGTATGCGAGGCTGTATACGTTCACGTTTAGCCATATATATCAATAATAACAACATTTTGTGAAAGGGGTAACATGCTTTATGTGGCATGTTAAATTGGGTAACAAGCTGAAAAAGTTTGGGAACCACTGCCTTACACCTACATGTGACTCCTCCTCAAACCTACATGTGGATCCTCCTCACACCCACATGTGGTTCCTCCTCACACCCATATGTGGCTCTTCACACCACCACGTGTCATACCTTCGTGTCTCATACACAAAATCACTGCTCCCTCTTTCTTCAACAACATTTAACAACTCTTCAAAATATTCTCTCCATCTTTCCAATATTCCCACTTGCCCATCTGACATGCACACACACACACACACACACACACACACACACATGTATATATATATATATATATATATATATATATATATATATATATATATATATATATATATATATATTATATATATATATATATATATATATATATATATAGTATATATATCCCACATTTAAAAGTACAGGATTTTTTTTAATGTTATCTGAACACTAGAGACTCTCAAGTGTTAATGAATGACCTGGGAGGAGCCCTTATATATGTAAACAAGTCATGCATACCCGAGAAGGAAGCAGTGTACATGTCCACTGGCCCTTACTAGACAGGTCTTACCCAAATCAAACCTTACTCCGACATTTCTCCAACCTAATTTCAAAACTACCCAAGGAAAACACCCATGAACTTGCTCACACATCTACAACTCTATTGTCAAACAAGTATTACCCGCATTTATTATAGCAAAATTAGTAAAATTTATAATAAACGAGCGGTGTAACTTAACGTTCATGGAGGCTTCCAACTTCCTGTTAATCATTTATTGTGTTTAATGACTTGTCAATTATAATATATATATATAATATATATATATATATATATATATATATATATATATATATATATATATATATATATATATATATATATATATATATATATATATATATATATATATATATATATATATATTCAACAGAGGCTCACCATTCTCGTTCATGGTATTGAAATTAGGAACATTGTTGATCATCACCAGTTCTGTAATGTTCTCTGCTGTGTTGTTGTTGTTGTTGCATCCCGTCAATACTTCAGCATCACTGAAACTAACTTTAGGAGTCTTCGTGTTTATGTCCTGAAATACATCATTATTAGGGTTCTCAGAGCATTCAGAGCATCTCTGCTGATAAAAACCACATGAAAAGACCATATGATAAAGATCATATGAAATCTTATAAATACCCGAGTTTATTTGGGTCTCTTCTGAAGACTTCCTGTTTACAAATGCCTTTTTAGTATTGGAACCGCCAAAGGCAATGTTTACATAATTAAGAGAATTATATTTGCAGAATTAAGTTCGTCCTAGTTGGGAACTACAATTAATTTTCTAGTTTGAAAGTATCTTTAGCCGAGTCTAAAACTTCTTTAGTGCATCTTGACTTAGAAAACTTATTGTAAATATATTCAGTTTCCTAAGAAATATGACCGTTATGGCACATCTTTCTGTTTTTGTTGGGAAATGCTAAACTGGTAGAGTTCATACAGCACAAGGAATGGGGAAGTAATCATGCTTGATCCGAGGAAGTGGAGGACAACGTCAGTTCCTCGGGTCAATAGCACTTCATTAGCATCAAAACACCACTCTGAAGGGACAGACATTTCGGTATTTTATGAGATACTGACACCTTCATTCTGAGCTTCACAAGAGGAGGGAGGAACCTCCCCAGGGGCACAGACTGACCACTTACCCAACCTGACGTTTTGAAATATATAAGGTCAACAATCTCCCCCTCCCCCTCAAAAAAATATATCGTGCGAGTGTGGGAGATGAATATCGTTGATAAATTAGACACATGTGCAACACTTGGGTATAATTGTTGTGGAAACGTTTCGCCAGACAGTGGCTTCATCAGTCTAATACGAAGAAGAATGATTGAAGGTCAGGAATTTGAGGTAATCAGTCCCTCAGCTTGGAGTCGATGTAATCAGTCCATCAATCTTGAAAAGACTGATGGACTCATTACCTCTAACTTCTGATCTTCAACCATTTTTCTTTGTATTAGACTGATGAAGGCGCTGTGTGGCGACACGATTCCGCAATAATGATACTATCATTGCACTCTCACTAGTGTAAGATGCGACGGAGAGGAGGTCGGTACAGCCTTACACTGCACCACACACACAGGCGGGGCCAGGAGCTATGACTCAACCCCTGCAACCACAAATAGGTAAGTACACACACACACATACGAGAAAAGGAGAATTTTATCTGAAAAATAATAAGTAAAAGACTGGAAGAGGAAATGAAAAACCTGAAGGAGGGAAAAAATTGCAGCAATAATAGAGAATAAAGGAAGAGAATAGCAATAATTAAGGTAGAATGGAGAAGTCATTAGCAGAGATGCTCTCAGGAGGCACAGGAAGCGATAACAGACACGGCAGTCTGGTGGGAGAGATAAAACGGGGAAGAAAGAGAAGTTACTGATGACCATTAGACCTGAAGCTATATAAAGTCAGTGGTTATAATTATAACCATAATTTTTCAAGGGGTGGACGGGTAAGCCAGTGGAAGGCCTCGGTCAGATGACCTAAAGTTCCAACTGCGGGTCATCATTTGACTAAGACCAGCGTCAGGAAACACTTGTTCTGTTTCCTGACAAACCTTACCTAACCTAACAGACGTGAGGCTAAGGACAGGTCAGTAATGAAGAGATGGAAGGACCAAGAGAAATGCGAGATTATGTCGATCACTGAGTGTATAGGAAGAGTCAGAACAAACGGAAAATTTTCAGAGAATAGGAACATTGCCCAAGGAAAAAAAAAATACCGTCAAAATAGTCATTATCATAAGCAGCTTAAAACAGGATCTGGTGAGAGCATTTTTGAAGGGTACAAGATATTACTGCATTACCGTACACACCTACACCCAGACAAAAATAGAAATAGAGGAGAGAGAGATAGAGAAGTAGAGGAGGTAACAGGAAGAGTGAAAACCCAGCATCCAGAAGTCTATCGCCAATACTCCGTGTTCATTACACTGCAGGTGCCTCTCAAGGCCCGCCACCATCACTTCCCCCAATATAACAATAACTTCACACCTTCCATCTTCCTATCTATAACTACGGCTCTAACCTCTCTGCCCTGTAACAATGCACACATCAACCCCAGCCTGATCTAACCTTTCCTCTTACATATAAGTAGCGAACAGAAAGCTTATTGACTACAAACCAGAGAGAGCATAGTAAATGAAAGCTTAGAGTACGACATAAAAATTGTTAAACATGACTGGTGAACTGAAAGAACAGATAGCCATGATGTATGGGGTTATCTTTGCTTTCACAGAGAAGGAAGTAATTATATTTTTAATAGATGCCATATTCCCAGCAGGATACCAAATAATGAGGGGAAAATGAGGAGGGGGAGGAAATGCACCGCTAGAAAGCAACCAGTGTAGTTTTAAAGAGATAAGATACAAACTGAAACTAGTCAAATTACTGCATATCGATCACAAGCATGATGGGTACCCATAGTAGCAGCAGTGATATACAACCCACCACCAAATAGCAGGAAACCAAGACAAAAATTCGAAGACAACAAAGCAGAAGAGGAAGCAGCAAGAATAGCTCATGTGACTAAAATGAAGCTCCTAAACGTGAGCAATTTCAATCACAAAGAAAAAAACGAGAATTTGTGACTACATGGAGGACCAGAAATCCGGAGGAATAAGATGATGGAGTCGTTGATGGACCAGAAATCCGGAGGAATAAGATGAAGGAGTCGTTGATGGAAAACTTTGTCACTACGTCAAGATCACAACAAGAGATAGAGGAAGAAATGAGCCAGCAACACTGGATCTATTACTTATTCTCAGTGCATCTGACATGCACTGCGAGTGACTACACAATACTGAACTTCAAACAACTAATGGAACTAAACACTGGAGAAAGAATTGGCGGTGAGGTTCGGGAGGAACCAGATTTCAGGACAAGAAACTCTGCTGGGATGAGAGAATTCTTGAATGAAGTACAACAGTAAATGGACCTGAAGGGAAAATAAGATTTTGCTCGGTATTTTAATCCTGGTGGGTTATCCACCCAGGATAACCCAAGAAAGTCAGTGTGTCATATAGGACTGTCTGTCTTATTTCCATTGTGGTCCTTTAATCTTGTCCCCCAGGATGCCACCCATACCAGTCCACTAACACCCAGGTACTTACTTGCTTGATAGGTGTCCGTAGTTCGATCCCGGCCGGGGATCGAACTACGGACACCCAGTGTGTGAGGCGATAGCGTTTCCTACCAGGCTACGGGACCCCATGAATAAGACGGAGTATATAGCCAGAAAGGAAGATGAGTACTGCATACCCAGAAGAAAAGGAAACAGTAAGTATGGTAAGAATAGTGTGGAAAAATTATAGTAAGTGAAAAAGGAAACTAAAGAGAGAAGAAGAACCAGAAAGGAACATGCAAAGAGTAAGAAGAGAAGCTGAATGACACTATGAGAACGACAGAAGTAAAAGGCAAGTCAGAAACAAAACTGCAATAATGTTGGAAGAATTACCAACAATATCTTAGGCAACAGCTTAACAAAGCTCCTGGAGAGTGAAACGTTGCTACGATAAAATATTCGAAGCTACATCAGGAGAAAGACGACATTAAAACCAAGGTAATAAGACTGGAGAAGGAAGGAGGAGAGCTCACGAAAAATGACGAGGAAGTCTGTGAAGAGCTGGACAAATAATTTAAAGAAGTGTTGTAAGTGGACACAAGGGCAACATCAGAGAGCCATAAAAAGGGCATCAACGACCACTGGACACCATACATAGGAGGGGGAAATAGTGAAAAAAAAAACTTTGAGTGACAGGAAGAGTACTAAGTCCCATGATATTTAGATGCAAATGAACTACCATAAGGAGTGAACCTCTGCACTTTGCAGTTTGCTGAGGATACAACACTGCTGATGATACAACACTGCTGAGGATACAACACTGCTGAGGATACAACACTGCTGAGGATACAACACTGCTGAGGATACAACACTACTGAGGATACAACACTACTGAGGATACAACACTGCTGAGGATACAACACTGCTGAGAATACAACACTGCTGAGGATACAACAATGCTGAGGATACAACACTGCTGAGGATACAACACTACTGAGGATACAACACTGCAGAGGATACAACACTGCTGAGGATACAACACTGCTGAAGATACAACACTGCTGAGGATACAACACTGCTGAGGATACAACACTGCTGAGGATACAACACTGCTGAGGATACAACACTGCTGAGGATACAACACTACTGAGGATACAATACTGCTGAGGATACAACACTGCTGAGGATACAACACTGCTGAGGATACAACACTACTGAGGATACAACACTGCTGAGGATACAACACTGCTGAGGATACAACACTGCTGAAGATACAACACTGCTGAGGATACAACACTGCTGAGGATGCAACACTACTGAGGATATAACACTGCTGAGGATACAACACTGCTGAGGATACAACACTGCTGAGGATACAACACTGCTGAGGATACAACACTGCTGAGGATACAACACTACTGAGGATACAACACTGCTGAGGATACAACACTGCTGAGGATACAACACTGCTGAGGATACAACACTGCTGAGGATACAACACTACTGAGGATACAACACTGCTGAGGATACAACACTGCTGAGGATACAACACTGCTGAGGATACAACACTGCTGAAGATACAACTCTGCTGAGGATACAACACTGCTGAGGATACAACACTGCTGAGGATACAACACTGCTGAGGATATAACACTACTGAGGATACAATACTGCTGAGGATACAACACTGCTGAGGATACAACACTGCTGAGGATACAACACTGCTGAGGATACAACACTACTGAGGATACAACACTGCTGAGGATACAACACTGCTGAGGATACAACACTGCTGAGGATACAACACTGCTGAGGATACAACACTACTGAGGATACAACACTGCTGAGGATACAACACTACTGAGGATACAACACTGCTGAGGATACAACACTGCTGAGGATGCAACACTGCTGAAGATACAACACTGCTGAGGATACAACACTGCTGAGGATACAACACTACTGAGGATACAACACTGCTGAGGATACAACACTGCTGAGGATACAACACTACTGAGGATACAGTACTGCTGAGGATACAACACTGCTGAGGATACAACACTGCTGAGGATACAACACTGCTGAGGATACAACACTACTGAGGATACAACACTGCTGAGGATACAACACTGCTGAGGATACAACACTACTGAGGATACAACACTGCTGAGGGTACAACACTGATGAGGGTACAACACTGCTGAGGATACAACACTGCTGAGGATACAACACTGCTGAGGATACAACACTGCTGAGAATACAACACTGCTGAGGATACAACACTGCTGAGGATACAACACTGCTGAGGATACAACACTACTGAGGATACAACACTGCTGAGGATACAACACTGCTGAGGATACAACACTGCTGAGGATACAACACTGCTGAGGATACAATACTGCTGAGGATACAACACTGCTGAAGATACAACACTGCTGAGGATACAACACTGCTGAGGATACAACACTGCTGAGGATACAACACTGCTGAGGATACAACACTGCTGAGGATACAACACTGCTGAAGATACAACACTGCTGAAGATACAACACTGCTGAGGATACAACACTGCTGAGGATACAACACTGCTGAGGATACAACACTGCTGAGAATACAACACTGCTGAGGATACAACACTGCTGAGGATACAACACTGCTGAGGATTTAGAGAACTGTTGCATTAAAGTGTAAGAGATGTGGAACAATCTTCAGAAATTTCTCAGTAAGTGGTTGCTAGAGTTCGACCTAATTTATCTTGTATTATTTTATGCATATGAATGGCTAGACCCGTGTGGATCGTTCAACACAGAGTGTTTGGTGGGTGATGGTCTGTCTGCTATGTGCGAGGCCAGTGAGAGGAAGGTAACAGTTTGGTAAGTTAGGCTCATTTAAAACACCCACTTTCTTACAAACACACACACACACACAGGCAGGAGCTGAGACTCGACCCCCGCAATTACAATTAGGTGAGTACAACTTGATAAGTGCACACACACACACACACACACACACACACACACACACACACACACACACACACACACACGTATACGCACATGCATACGCACGACACATTCTTCCCTAACATTTTATGTGCACAGGGCCAGGAGCTAGCACTTGCACGACTGCATGATAGGCCTACAGCCACTCACCATTCCTTCAGCCTCTCGCTAGGCCTACAGCTACTCACTACACATTGCTAGTCACGCCAGTCACGTTAGATACAAGCAGCTGCACACACACACTCACGCTATATGTACTGTAGTTGTGGCACCTTTGTGGTGGGAATTATGGCACCTCTGTAGTGGTAGTTGTGATATCTATTTGCCTCGATGTTGTGGTACCTTTGTGGTGGTAGTTGTAGTACCTTCGTGGTGAAACTTGTTGTATCTATATGGCTGGTAGTTGTGGTATCTATATGGCTGGTAGCTGTGGTATCTATATGGCTGGTAGTTGTGGTATCTATATGGCTGGTAGTTGTGGTATCTATATGGCTGGTAGTTGTGGTATCTATATGGCTGGTAGTTGTGGTATCTATATGGCTGGTAGTTGTGGTATCTATATGGCTGGTAGTTGTGGTATCTATATGACTGGTAGTTGTGGTATCTATATTGCTGGTAGTTGTGGTATCTATATGGCTGGTAGTTGTGGTATCTATATGACTGGTAGTTGTGGTATCTATATGACTGGTAGTTGTGGTATCTCAGTCTTTCCCTTTTGCTCTCAAGAGTAACTGGCTTGGCTGTCAGCCCGACCCAGCGGGCTGTCTCCCGACCCAGCGGGCTGTCTCCCGACCCAGCGGGCTGTCTCCCGACCCAGCGGGCTGTCTCCCGACCCAGCGGGCTGTTGTACTTACCTGCTGAATCAGTGCATTGAGTTTTCATGATTTATCTCAGCTTAAAATACTTTCCCTCTGTTCACTGTGAACACTGAAGAAATGCGTTTTTTCTTAGTCCCTTTTCGCTCGGTTAAATTTCTTATTTCATAAATTTCTTATTTCATAAATTTCTTATTTCATAAATTTCTTATTTCATAAATTTCTTATTTCATAAATGCATCTCCTCGTTGTTTCCTTTCCCTCTCATTCTGACCAGCCTGGGCCAGTAGGCCTGCCGCAGTGCTCCTTCTTTCTTATGTTCATGTAGTTTGTGTATGAACTTTTGTCTTGGTGTCTGAGTGGCTTAAAAATTAGACACGTGAATAAACACTTGGATATATTAGGAAAAACGTTTCGGCCCTGGGGACTTGATCAGAAGTGATCAAGGTCCCAGGACCGAAACGTGTTATAATAAACGTGTCCTTGTGTTTGTTCACGTGACTTTTGAAACCAATTTTCAGTATAAATTACCGAGGTTAATATTACAGGTCTCTGTGCACCTTCAACAGTATGAACAAAAAATATCCAAGCGCTTTCACGTACTTACAAACACATCTTCAGAGGAACTTAGAAGAAAATCAAGAAAATTCCATTTTTACGTTCCTAAGTTCCTTGACTTCCTCCTAAGTGAGCGGTCACCCTCATCTTTAAGGGATATTCATGTCTTCTCTATGTCTCCGATCTCCCAGTCATGTAAGATTCGGATCCGAATAACCTTCGCTTTTCTGAGACCAGTCTTGTGAGATACCTGAAAACTTTCTCAGTGTTCTTTTATGTCTAAGTTGAGGAGGGTTCCGTGCTGGTGCCACATACTCGAGTACTGATGCTACAAATGCCGTGTTCGGTGATCTGAATACCGCTTTGATCAGATTTTTGTTGATGTGTACTAAAGGTTTGATGTAATGTCTAGTGGCACCTACTCGTTATTGTTCTGTGAATTTCCTTCATCTCAGGTAACTTAGTTGTTGATTCCTTCAAGTGAGACGTCCACTACTTGACGGTGGAGGTGAGGGTGATGTGTCCCCCTGAGACGCTTAGATGGGGGTGGTGGTGAGGGTGATGTGTCCCCCTGAGACGCCTAGATGGGGGTGGTGGTGAGGGTGATGTGTTCCCCTGAGACGCTTAGATGGGAGTGGTGGTGAGGGTGATGTGTCCCCCTGAGACGCCTAGATGGGGGTGGTGGTGAGGGTGATGTGTCCCCCTGAGACGCCTAGATGGAGGTGGTGGTGAGGGTGATGTGTCCCCCTGAGACGCCTAGATGGGGGTGGTGGTGAGGGTGATGTGTCCCCCTGAGACGCCTAGATGGGGGTGGTGGTGAGGGTGATGTGTCCCCCTGAGACGCCTAGATGGAGGTGGTGGTGAGGGTGATGTGTCCCCCTGAGACGCCTAGATGGGGGTGGTGGTGAGGGTGATGTGTCCCCCTGAGACGCCTAGATGGGGGTGGTGGTGAGGGTGATGTGTCCCCCTGAGACGCCTAGATGGAGGTGGTGGTGAGGGTGATGTGTCCCCCTGAGACGCCTAGATGGAGGTGGTGGTGAGGGTGATGTGTCCCCCTGAGACGCTTAGATGGAGGTGGTGGTGAGGGTGATGTGTCCCCCTGAGACGCCTAGATGGAGGTGGTGGTGAGGGTGATGTGTCCCCCTGAGACGCTTAGATGGAGGAGGTGACATTGGTGATAGCTAATACAGTATATTTCAAGTAAATAAAACTGTAATTTCTAACCAAAAATATAAATTTGACAGTCACATATGCTTCTGTAAATTTCTAGGCCTTTCTAAATATATAAATTGATCCCTGGATAGTACTGGAAAATCCTTTATACTTATATGAGAACGTCGAATCTCGAAATTTTTGCAAAATTTGTGATACAGCTGATATTGATAAGACCACATAACGGTAACGAGATTACAGTAGAATTACTAAAAATCTAATCGAGTTCTTGAAAACTTGAAAAAAAAACATTCAAATCTTTTATAAGATGTTGAGAGTTATCTCTTTAAGAAAATTTCCCGAGGTTCCTTCGCTAGTTCTAAATGTTTCGAAATATTTTTTTAAAACCTCAGATTTTAGACATCCTCGGACATTTTTGGGTCTTGAAGTTTTTGTGATCTGAAGATTTTATTTTTGTATTGCTAGGTTTTTTGGCCCAGCTATAAAACTCTATAGAGCTTTTTGAAAATTTTTGATAATCCTGGAATCGTCACAGAGACAACAGATTTTTGTGTTTGAAGGATTTTTTTTTTTTAACTCTTAGCATTTTCTTTTTTGACCCGTGAATTTTTGCCTGTTTTTTTTTTTTTGGTGTAGCATGTCACGAAAATAATGATTTCCTTCAATGATGCAGCTATGATTGTTGTGTGAACATGTCCACCAGTCTTGTAATTACAATCACGAGAGTTTCACATCTGTGTTGTAGAACGTACTAAGCAAGATGTAGAATTATATCAGAGAGAATAATGGTCTCTGAGGCGGGAGAAAATCACTTCCCCGAATGCTTCAGTAGCCTTGGCTGCCTCACCCACCAGGAATGTATCTAGTGAGCATGTAAATACAAAACCAGAGAATGTAACTCACATTTTGCTACTGAGTCTCTCTCAGTGACAAGAAAACACCAGAGCATTTACATCCTAGTGAGCAGGAAGGCAGGAGGGGAAGTAGGAGGTGCGTGGGACGGGATCCCACCCAGCAGGATGGGAGGAGGAGGGGAGGATTCTTTGATGCTGGTGAGTGGTTCTTGATTCAAGGAACTGGATCAACAGCCTATGATTATCCCTCATTACCCAGGTGCTGTGTGATACTTATGGGTTTGTGCTTACCCATAAATACATTTGTTTACAAAAAAATCGACCCTAAGGGATAGGGGATGATGACTCCTAGATATGAAGGAAGGTTCATCCTCCGAGGCACCGAACCTCTCGCTCCCCTTCCTCGGAACGACTTTTAAACACCCCTGACTCTCCCTTTCTTCACTGGGCCTCATGGTGAGGAATATTCCCTTTTGTTTTAAAGTTCATCTCTTAGATAAAAAGATAAGAAATTACATCAGCTTTGTTCAGTTCGTCAGTGCCAAATCTCTTAGATTTTATTATACACTTCTCCCCAATTCAGTAGAACAACGAACTACTCAACAGTGATACATACAATACCACACTCAAGACATCAGACCAAACACAAACCTCTTCCAACACAATACCTGTAAGAGTCATGGCCGATATTCTTCACCCTGGAAGTCACTGTGTGTAAGATACAGATCATCAAACATCACTTCGGAAAAGAACTTTTCCATAAGACAAGATATCTCTTTCCATACATTAAAAAAGCGGGTTGTGCATCATTAAGAGGAATGACACCAGCCAGTTTAAGAAGTAACTGCGCCTACGTACCAGTGGCAACACTGCAGTTCAGTTGTACCAACACTCCACCATCAACTCGATACGAGATCGTTGTTACCCTTACATACCATAGAGCAAAGACACATTTTACAATGTGTTTCAGATATCTAAAAACAACTAACTCCAACACCTAGTCGCTGATGTAGAACCACATCTTCCTAACCTGAGGGCGAAGTACTCCAGCAATATAGCTAAATTAAGATGTGTCTTATACTCCTGATAGTCTATTCACCAAGTCATCTCTTAGCAGTCATAGAAGAAACCAATACGTTAATGCCGTAAGTGCTGGTGCTATAGTAACACAGCTGGATTTTGCCTATCACAAGAAACATACCCAGTCTGCCGAGATGTGGATCATAATAATCCTTGTTACTGTCGTTCAATATCTCGTCTAAATTGCCCAGTTCTCCCCAGTAGAGTGAGATCCGGTATTTAAGAAAGACGACCTACCAACAACAAGTTAAACTCAGCTCCGCCAGTAACATAAATGGCCAGGTATCTCTTACCCCAGAGCAACACGACACCATCATGCTCTAAGGACTCACCATAATATCACTCCTTACCTCCCTGAGTCTCCTAAATCAACACTTTCTGTCATATACACCACATTCCTGACCTCACAGATAGCCACCTCGACAACACTACCACCACAGCCAAAGGTAAAAGCAAAGCTACACCAAGGAATATCATTATCATCCTACACTGAATTCTGATATCCTTTACATATAAGAGTGTCGTAGACATGCTTCCCATCACGCCTCTTCTACTCTCCCCAACCCCAAAGAGACACATCTACCCTTATAAACCTCTACATTAGCCGACACATCAGACATCTCGTAGTAATCTCCTCCCTTAACAAGCACCAATGTTGCTATTCCTTCTGTCTCTACCTCTTCACCTTTCATCCCTCAGAGCACATCATCCTTAGCTTCTCTAACCCATCAGATAACTGAGGCTGCATCAGCACGTCTAGAAGACACAGGTCTGAGAATGACCCTGTCTCTGGGCCTATTATTTTTATTTCACACATCTAACCCAAAACTCCACCAAACCTCACAGCAGCGCTGTATGACCCGTGAGGGTTTATCATTCTTTTTCTTTAAATATAATAACACAGAAAATCGACATAAATTACAGAGTTCATACGTTATTTTTCTTATTAAAATACAAGGATCAAGAAGGCTATAGTCGTTGGATTTTTCTTAAGAGATATTTATTTTTCTTAAGGATATTTATCCACCAGTTTTTTGAAAGACGATCTTAAAATTCTTATAATTTGTTTCATTCATTTCAAAAAAAAGCTTTAGATATTCTTTACCGTCTTTAGAAAAAAAGCAGGAAAATCTGAAGAAAACGTAGCATCCCGACTTAAAGCGAAACATCCCGACTTAAAACGAAAATCTCAACTTAAAACGAAACATCCCGACTTAAAGCGAAACATCCCGACAACATTTTCTGATTTATATCTTCCTTTTTTTTCCAATCCCAAAATCGTTTTGAAAACTAATTCGTCCATAACAAGAGTTAAAATATTAACGTCACGCGTTAAAAAAATTCTTTGCAGGTATTAAAATTCACGATTAGTAGACGAGACAACCACACACGTAAACAAAAGAATAACAAAAATATATATGATTTATGAAGGAAATGGATATATCCAGGTGTCTAGGAACAACAGCCCAGTAAATGATTTTCACAGGTTGTCGACCTAATAACCTCAATGGTGGTGGGAATGTATGATAACATCGGCTGATGAAACACAGATTTTTAATCAGGAACGAGAGAGAGAGAGAGAGAGAGAGAGAGAGAGAGAGAGAGAGAGAGAGAGAGAGAGAGAGAGAGAGAGAGAGAGAGAGAGAGAGAGGAGAGAATTTGTATGTGTGTGTGTGTGTGTGTGTGTGTGTGTGTGTGTGTGTATGTGTTTTTTTTCTTGTGTGTGTGTGTGTGTGTGTGTGTGTTTTCCTGTAAACCTGAATCGAGAAAGCTGATATCCCATAGCTGGATTGCTAGCGCGCTCAGCTCACACACTGAGGTCCGTGGTTCGATCTCCGGTACGGGTGGAAGCATTAGGACGAGTTTCCTAAAGACACCTGCTATCCATGTTCATCTAGCAGTAAAATGGGTACCTGGGTGTTAGTTGACTGATATAGGTCGCATCCTGGGGACAAAATTAACCTAATTTGCCCGAAATGCTCTGCATAACAAGCGGCTTTCTATACAGTAGTAGTATGTCGCTGATGTTATCTATGGTCTGTATAAGTTGTATCATGTACGTGTAGAAATAAACATTATCGTTATTATTATTGTTATTTTCAAACATTGTGAGTAAATGATATTCTCTCCCAGGTTTGATGTTATATTTACGTACAGTGTTTGTACACGTACAGTACTTGTACACATAGTGTTTGTACACACTTGCTGCTATATAACGGTGCTCTGCGCATTCACCGTCTCTGGTCTGTTGAAAATCAACGCAACTGCACACTTTAAAGCCCGTGTACACCTTACACCTCTCTCAAAGTCCATGTGTACCTCTCTCAATGCCCATGTACACCTGTTTCAAAGCCCATGTATACCTGTCTCAAAGCCCATGTACACCTTTGTCAAAATCCATGTACAACTCTCTCAAAGCCCATGTACACCTCTCCAAAGCCCATGTACACCTCACTCAAAGCTCATATACACCTCCCTCAAAGCCCATGTACACCTCTCTCAAAGCCCATGTACATCTCTGTCAAAGCCCATGTACACCTCTGTCAAAGCCCATGTACACCTCTGTCAAAGCCCATGTACACCTCTGTCAAAGCCCATGTACACCTCTGTCAAAGCCCATGTACACCTCTGTCAAAGCCCATGTACACCTCTGTCAAAGCCCATGTACACCTCTGTCAAAGCCCATGCACACCTCTCTCAAAGCCCATGTACACCTCTCTCAATGCCCATGTACACCTCTCTCAATGCCCATGTACACCTCTCTCAGTGCCCATGTACACCTCTCTCAATGCCCATGTACACCTCTCTCAGTGCCCATGTACACCTCTCTCAATGCCCATGTACACCTCTCTCAAAGTCCATGTATATCTCTCTTTCTCTCTTTTTTTTTTTTTTACACAGGGTTTGACAAGGTTAAGGATCCCTAGCTTTATTGACAAGCTATTTACAGGTTAAAGATTCCTAACTTTATTGACAAGCTATTTACAGGTTAAGGATCCCTAGCTTTATTGACAAACTATTTACAGGTTAAGGATCCCTAGCTTTATTGACAAGCTATTTACAGGTTAAAGATTCCTAACTTTATTGACAAGATATTTACAGGTTAAGGATCCCTAGCTTTATTGACAAAATATTTACAGGTTAAGGATCCCTAGCTTTATTGACAAGCTATTTACAGGTTAAGGATTCCTAACTTTATTGACAAGCTAAGAGCTGTTACCTACATCAGCTCATTTGAAAGCATTTTTATTGTTATGAGACACACAAGTAGGGAACAGGGAACATTGTGTTGTTCCCTGACTCGTGGCAGGGAACACTGTGTTGTTCCCTGACTCGTGGTAGGGAACGCTGTGTTGTTCCCTGACTCGTGGCAGGGAACGCTGTGTTGTTCCCTGACCAACACAACACCACCTCCACCTACCCATTCCTCCCGTCCAATAACACACCACTACACTGGCTTCCTCACAACTAGAAAGTAGAGTAGGTTACATTCATTTTGTTTTCAAGACGCCGGCCGCTTCCTACCGAGACAGGGTGACCCAAAAAATTTAAAACAGAAGATTTTATTCTTTTTACAGTTAGTAATATATACAGGAGAAGGGGGTTACTAGCCCCTTGTTCCCAGCATTTCAGCCGCCTCTTACGACACGCATGGCTTACGGGGGAAGAATTCTTTTCCACTTGCCCATGGAGATATAGAATTTATACTGTCTTAAAAAAATAATTCCAAACCAGTGCATAGGTATTTGATGTAGAATTAAACAAAGAATTCCTCTGCGTTCCTAAATACATTTTTTTTTACATATTTTTGGGATGCATTAAATACTTTTTAAACTAGATATGTGAAAAATATGTAGATTTATTCCCAATAAAATGGCTTCGACATTTTATCCTCTTCATAAAACGCGACCAAAAATTTTTTTATTGTATAATACAAGTCATAACATTGCTCGTGCATGATTTATTCTCAAAAGGTCATGACACAACTAATTCTACAATCATTTCTTCAGAATTTGTTGTCCAATTTTTCCTATTTCATATGCTTTCTGGTTTATAATTTAAAATATTGAAATATTCGTATGAGGTCCTGGAACCAACAGTTAACACCCAACTGTTATACTGTGTGAGGATAACATTGTTCAGCAGTTAACACCCAACTGTTATACTGTGTGAGGATAACATTGTTCAGCAGTTAACACCCAACTGTTATACTGTGTGAGGATAACATTGTTCAGCAGTAAACATCCAACTGTTATACTGTGTGAGGATAACATTGTTCAGCAGTAAACATCCAACTGTTATACTGTGTGAGGATAACATTGTTCAGCAGTAAACATCCAACTGTTATACTGTGTGAGGATAACATTGTTCAACAGTTAACACCCAACAGTTATACTGTGTGAGGATAACATTGTTCAGCAGTTAACACCCAACTGTTATACTGTGTGAGGATAACATTGTTCAGCAGTTTAATCCATCCCTCAGGTTGAAATTCTGGCTTATATCATTCTGGGAATTCCTGGCTTAGGTCATCCCCAGAATTGTGGCTGCGCTGCCACCTGTTATGTTCCCTAGTGGAATAAGACCAAGAGTCGGTATTGGGATACATCCTAGGTACTGGGATACATCCTAGGTACTAGGATGCATCCTAGGTACTGGGATACATCCTAGGTACTAGGATGCATCCTAGGTACTGGGATACAACCTAGGTACTGGGATGCAACCTAGGTTCTGGGATGCAACCTAGGTTCTGGGATGCAACCTAGGTTCTGGGATGCAACCTAGGTACTGGGATGCATCCTAGGTACTGGAATGCATCCTAGATACTGGGATGCAACCTAGATACTGGGATGCAACCTAGGTACTGGGATGCAACCTAGGTACTGGGATGCATCCTACATGCTGGAATGCATCCTAGGTACTGGGATGCAACTTAGGTGCTGGGATGTATCCTAGGTGCTGGGATGCATCCTACGTGCTGGGATGCATCCTAGGTACTGGGATGCATCCTAGGTACTGGGATGCAACCTAGGTACTGGGATGCATCCTAGGTACTGGGATGCAACCTAGGTACTGGGATGTATCCTAGTACTAGTGCATTAGGTACTGGATGCACCTAGGTACTGGGATGCATCCTAGGTACTGGATGCATCCTAGTGCTGGGATCAACCTAGGTACTGGATGCAACCTAGGTCTGGGATGCAACCTAGGTATCTGGGATGCAACCTAGGTACTGGATGCAATCCTAGGTCTGGGATGCAACCTAGGTACTGGGATACAACCTAGGTACTGGGATGCAACCTAGGTTCTGGGATGCAACCTAGGTTACTGGGATGCAACCTAGGTTACTGGGATGCAACCTAGGTTCTTTGGGGTGCAACCTAGGTTACTGGGATGCAACCTAGGTGCTGGGATGCACCTAGGTACTGGGATACAACCTAGTACTGGGATGACAACCTAGTACTGGGATGCAACCTAGGTACTGGATACAACCTAGGTACTGGGATACATACCTACGTGCTGGGATACAACCTAGGTACTGGGATGCAACCTAGGTTTTGGATGTATCCTAGGTGCTGGGATGCAACCTAGGTACTGGGATGCAACCTAGGTACTGGGATCACCTAGTACTGGGTGCACCTAGGTACTGGGATACAACCTAGTACTGGGATACAACCTAGGTACTGGGATCAACCTAGGTTCTGGGATACAACCTAGGTTCTGGGATACAACCTAGGTCTGGATACAACCTAGGTACTGGGATACAATCCTAGGTACTGGATGCATACCTAGATACTGGATGCAACCTAGATACTGGGATGCAACCTAGGTACTGGGATGCAACCTAGGTACTGGGATGCATCCTACATGCTGGAATGCATCCTAGGTACTGGGATGCAACTTAGGTGCTGGGATGTATCCTAGGTGCTGGGATGCATCCTACGTGCTGGGATGCATCCTAGGTACTGGGATGCATCCTAGGTACTGGGATGCAACCTAGGTACTGGGATGTATCCTAGGTACTGGGTTGCATTCTAGGTACTGGGATGTATCCTAGGTACTGGGTTGCATTCTAGGTACTGGGATGCACCCTAGGTACTGGGATGCATCCTAGGTACTGTGATGCATCCTAGGTACTGGGATACAACCTAGGTACTGGGATGCAACCTAGGTTCTGGGATGCAACCTAGGTTCTGGGATGCAACCTAGGTTCTGGGATGCAACCTAGGTGCTGGGATGCAACCTAGGTACTGGGATGCATCCTAGGTACTGGGATGCATCCTAGGTACTGGGATACAACCTAGGTACTGGGATACAACCTAGGTACTGGGATGCAACCTAGGTTTTGGGATGCAACCTAGGTTCTGGGATGCAACCTAGGTGCTGGGATGCAACCTAGGTACTGGGATACAACCTAAGTACTGGGATACAACCTAGGTACTGGGATACAACCTAGGTACTAGGATACAACCTAGGTGCTGGGATACAACCTAGGTACTGGGATACAACCTAGGTACTGGGATGCAACCTAGGTTTTGGGATGCAACCTAGGTTCTGGGATGCAACCTAGGTGCTGGGATGCAACCTAGGTACTGGGATACAACCTAAGTACTGGGATGCAACCTAGGTACTGGGATACAACCTAAGTACTGGGATACAACCTAGGTACTGGGATACAACCTAGGTACTAGGATACAACCTAGGTGCTGGGATACAACCTAGGTACTGGGATACAACCTAGGTACTGGGATACAACCTAGGTACTGGGATGCAACCTAGGTTTTGGGATGCAACCTAGGTTCTGGGATGCAACCTAGGTGCTGGGATGCAACCTAGGTACTGGGATACAACCTAAGTACTGGGATACAACCTAGGTACTGGGATACAACCTAGGTACTGGGATACAACCTAGGTACTGGATACAACCTAGGGGCTGGGATACAACCTAGGTACTGGGATACAACCTAGGTACTGGGATACAACCTAGGTACTGGGATACAACCTAGGTACTGGGATACAACCTAGGTACTGGGATACAACCTAGGTACTGGGATACAACCTAGGTACTGGGATACAACCTAGGTACTGGGATACAACCTAGGTACTGGGATACAACCTTGGTACTGGGATACAACCTAGGTGCTGGGATACAACCTAGGTACTGGGATACAACCTAGGTACTGGGATACAACCTATGTACTGGGATACAACCTAGGTACTGGGATACAACCTAGGTACTGGGATACAACCTAGGTACTGGGATACAACCTAGGTACTGGGATACAACCTAGGTACTGGGATGCAACCTTGGTACTGGGATACAACCTAGGTACTGGGATACAACCTAGGTACTGGGATACAACCTAGGTACTGGGATGCAACCTTGGTACTGGGATACAACCTTGGTACTGGGATACAACCTAGGTACTGGGATACATCCTTGGTACTGGGATACATCCTAGGTAGTTGAAGGAGCACCTACCCGGTAGTACGGCATTATTTTCACAATTAGTGTGTCCCAGAGCTCAGTGTAAAGACCTGAGATTTATTTGTAATTTGAACTTCTCGGTACTACTGAGTGAAGCCTGAGTGAGTGAGTGACTGAGTGAGTGACTGAGTGAGTGAGTGAGTGAGTGAGTGATTACGTCCCAAGGTTTCAATATTTGAGCCTCGAGTCAGTTCTAAGATAGTATAACTTTATACATGATTCTCTGGATCAGTGCTAAATCCCAAGAACGTATAATATAACCCATGGCTCAGTTCTATAGCCCATTTCTATAACCCACAGCTCTGTGAGACGATGCAGTATTAGCTACCACAAAATAAAAGGTTACTGAAGACACGGGGTGAACTGCGCTCTATCTGGCATTTATGACTAATATTTTGTACCTTGTATACGTAACATATTGTACTTGTACGTATAAGATTTGTACGTAATTCTTTCCAACTAAGAGTGCAAATTTTCCGTGGACAACTACCTCTCCTAATGACCTCTAACTACCATGGCATGAAGGATATTCCGTTACTATGGGATTGGGGGGGGGGTGATTATGGAAGGGTTTCAGTCCCATTGTTATCACATAATAGATCGCCATCACAAGGGATAACTTCCCTGTTTGAAATTTACAGCCCAAGGGAGCTTTTAAAGTGTTCCTTTGCTTTGACCTTCGAATTTATGCTGTGAGGACATAATATCCTCCTCTTCTTCCTCTCTCGCAGGGCATCGGGTCGTTGTTCTCAGCGCTGAAAGTAGTACGACTTCTGAGACTAGGTCGAGTGGTGAGGAAGCTAGACCGCTATTTGGAGTATGGTGCTGCCATGCTCATCCTCCTCCTGTGTTTCTACATGCTGGTGGCCCACTGGCTCGCCTGTATCTGGTACAGCATAGGTAGGTGCCTCTCGCCGCCTTCACAGCGCCCACTACAATACCGGTACGTTTAATCTTCAGTTCGAGTCCAGTGCTCTCTTAAAGTCAATAATTCTTCACTTTCTTTCGCTCGAAACTCAAGCAGGTCGCCAGCAATGTGGCCAGACATTGCCGAGTATTATTTAAAACATTCATTAAAACGAGTGACCACAGACGAACCTTCTGACGACGTTCTGGATAATCCTGGAGCATTGTCAAGTCACAACTGGGGACGAGAAAAGTAAAAAAGCCAAAAGAAGGCCAACCGCATGGTCTTTTGGTCTTCTCTACTTTTCTGGCCCCGGTTGTGATTTGACAATGGCCCAAGAGGGATCATTGTCAGGTTACAAGCCATAAGATTCCTCTGTTAAATACGACTTTTTGGTTACTTGCGTTAGCCACGGTATTGTTACTTTATATTCTTCAGGGATACATGAATGATTAGATCGTCTCACCTTTTCAGTCGTCTTTGTACGTGTAGGAAAGATATTTCAGAAGAGTGAAGACACGACCAGGCACTCACCTGGGTTCTCCTTGGGCAGGTAAGAGCGACGCTGACAACGGGATCCAGTACTCATGGTTGTGGAAGCTGGCTAACGTCACTCAGACTCCTTACGCCTATATCGTGTCCAACGGCTCCAACACGCTGGAGCTCATCAACGGACCCAGCAAGAAGACCATGTACGTGACCTCTCTCTACTTCACCATGACCTGCATGACGTCCGTGGGGTTCGGCAACGTGGCGGCGGAGACGGATAACGAGAAGATCTTCACGATATGCATGATGATTATCGCAGGTACGTTGATGAGCTCCAGCGTATTGGGACCGTTGGAGACGCCTTCTTTACCTAACCTGGATTTGCCTATTGACGGATTGTGATGCAATATACGTTAACAATAATGACCATGGTGACTGCCATCTCGCAGGCGTTCCGGAGTAACTCACAACCCTTTGTGATCTCTCTTGTTCCTCTGATCTCATTTTGTGTTTCTACTCTCGTGTGCCTTTGAAAATCCATCATTCTGGTGTGTTTGAGCCTCAGAATTTCTTCTCTTGTCTTGTACTTCTGCCCTTCCTCGAGGAAGCTTCTGTTTTTTTTTCTCACGTTAACCTCTAAACTTCTCCAGATTAACTCTTCTCTTTGAACCTGCACACCCTCCCTCTGTCCTCGAGTTTGTGTTCACTATCTCCTCCCTTCCATCACTCAACAACCCTCACAGACTTTGTACTCTCCTCCCCTGCATCCCTTAGCATCCTTTATAAACTTTGTACTCTCCTCCCCTCCAACCCTTATCAACCCTCATAGACTTCGTACTCTCCTCCCCTCCATCCCTTATCAGCCCTCATAGACTTTTTACTCTCCTCCCCTACACTCCTTAGCAACTCTCACGGACTTTGTATTCTTCAGGCAAGCCACTCACTGTATCCCCTGAAACAGCGCCCCCCTGTACCCCTGAACCTGTGCTCTCTCTCCCTCCCTTCCAACAGCGCTGCTCTACGCTACTATCTTCGGCCACGTCACTACTATCATCCAGCAGATGACCTCAGCCACAGCCAAGTACCATGAAATGCTGAACAACGTACGCGAGTTCATGAAGCTCCATGAGGTACCTAAGGCCCTGTCGGAGAGGGTCATGGACTATGTCGTCTCAACGTGGGCCATGACCAAGGGCATCGATACCAACAAGGTAGAAACCGAGGTACTTATGACCCAACGCGACGGCCGGAAGTTATACAAGTGAAAAGCATGGTGTACTCTGAGTGGGATTTACCTATCTGTTTCTTTTTCTTGGTTTATTTTTCTCTGTCCATTGATTCGCTCTGTCACGCCCCTGAGGACCCACCCACGTGTGTGCTCATGTACACGCCTGTGTGTGTGTGTGTGTGTGTGTGTGTGTGTGTGCGAGCGTCAGACAGCTTGTACACAGCCGCTATAACTATACGCCCACATTCATACTCACAGCACGCACACACACATTTACACAGCAACATACACACATGTACACATTCAGACATAAACGTACATACACAGACACATGCAAACACCAACATACACATTCAAACACCAACATATGCACATACATACATGATACACACACATGACACTCACTACACACACACACACACACACACACACATACACACACACACACACACACACACACACACACACACACACACACACACACACACACACACATACACACACACACAGCCCCTAACCACTCTCCACAATAACTACCAAAGTGTACCCAGAGAGAAATTACTCCTTGCTTAACTAACAGCGCACCTGCCTTGCTTCATCAATTTCCAAAGCTGATCGTAAACAAAACAGCGAATGTTACAGAGGTAAGTTAGTCAGCATGAAGGATCCACTATGTACCGTAGTTAGTTGTAAATCCACTCACACACTAAATCCCATTATTTAACTCCATTAAAAATTAAAAGGAAATAATTAAATGGATTTAACGCTTTTTTGGTAGTGTATTAGAAGTGCTGATTGTTATTCATTGGTGTTGAAAACTGGAGATTACAGCCAAACAACTCCAAAATTCATTGATTCCAAATTATTCAAGATTTAGTAGGCTCACTTTCAGATTATTTCTTTTTTCACCTTGGGCCATGACACTACGCTCTAGAATGTGGCACTGATTTGTGACTTTTGGCACTGGTGTGACCCTCAACACTGACCTGTAACCCTGGACACTAAATGATGACTTTTCACACTGATTTATGACTCTTGGCACTGATGTGACCCTTGACACTGATTTGCGACCCTTGACACTCATTTGCGACCCTGAGCAATGACTGATGACTTTTCACACTGATTTATGACTCTTAGCACTGATGTGACTCTTGGCACTGATGTGGCCCATGGCACTGATGTGACCCTTGGCGATGATTTGGTGCTTGGCACCGACATCGACTTGTCAACATTGATTTTTAATCTGGCACTGATTTGTAACTTCGCACCGTGTTGTGACTCTAGGCACTGACCTGCAACATTTGGCACTGACCTGCCGGTAGCGACACTTGATGTATTAATGTTAACACTGTCTTGGTATGGTAATGACGGTAGGAGAGTGAGCAACAACAACGTGGAACTGACTTATTTAGTCGTGATACAAACCATGGCAGATGACAACCCAGGTTCACTCTTTGGTAGTGACCAATATGTGGTGGAACTAGTGTGTTCTCCCTCTCACTCTAACACACACACACACACACATACACACACACACACACACACACACACACACACATACACACACACACACACACACACATACACACACACACACACACACACACACACACACACATACACACACACACACACACACACATACACACACGCAACTGTTACAGAGCACCTCTACAGCGTGTGTGGGTACCAATCTATGGGCTGACTTTAGTGCCCTTCCTCTTCAAAAGCTCAGAAATATACATGCACAATATTGAGACATTCATGCATTATTTTGCTTGCTCTGGTTTTTTCTCCGGAAATGGGCTTGACTTTATTATTATTATATATATACATTTTTGCATGCTTTTCACTAGTATAAGACGCGGGTTCCCTCCCAAAGTGAGACTCGCAGAGTGCATCCCGCCCCTGGCTGGCTGGCTGGTTCCTACTGCTGCTGGTCCTTCGAACCGGATACCACGGACTCGCATGCTGGGGTACTCTGCTCTCTTCGTCTCATCCTCAGGGTTCTCCACTATGACATATCTCTTCTTCCCCCATATTTTCACATTCACTTCTCTACCATCTCCGTACTCTCACACTGTCATTTCTCTTATGTTGTCACTTAAGCTCTTTTTTCCTAGGTTCCTGGGCCATCTCCATCGGCCACCAGTCTAGGGAGGGAACCCCGAACCCGGCCACTGCGTGCAGGTGTTGCTAGGTGTTAGACACCTGTATACATCCCTGCCTCCCTCCCTCCCTCCCATTGTTTCTCAGTCTCCATGTCATTATCTCCCTCCCTCCAGCTCTTTGTTTCTCTTTCCTATCCTCATTTGTTCTTCTTCCTCTTCATCCCTGCCTCCATCATTCTGTTCCCCCAACTCTCTCTCTCTCTCTCTCTCTCTCTCCTCTCTCTCTCTCTCTCTCTCCTAACTCTCTTTTTATATATCTTCCTCCTAACCCCTCTCCTTCCCCTTGTCTTTTTTAGTCTCTCCCCTTCTCCCCATACTCCAATTTTCCCTTCCCCACGACTCATCTAGCTCATATCTCTCCCCCTCCCTCCCTCCCTCCCTTATAAGTATATCTCTCTCATTACTCTTTCCCTCCTTCCCTCCGTCTTTCCCTTCCCATCTCTGCCTATCCTATCTCTCAAAATCTCCCCACTTGTCTTTCCTTCCTGATGTCTCTCTCCACACTCTCATCTCTCCTTCTCCACGTCTTTCCCTGAATATCTCCCTCCCCATTCATTAAGATGACTACTTTAACTAATCATATGCTAATTAACCTCATTACCCATCCCTTTAATTATCCCCAAACCCGCCAGCTTAACAAGCTCGTAAGTAGAGTTTCTTTTAATAATAAACTCATCTGACGTATTTCATCTAGTTTTGCTGTTGCTAGGCCATGAGAGGGGCAGTAAGACGGGTGAGGGTGAGAGGGAGGGTGAGGGATGAGGGGTGAGGGTGAGGGGTGTGGGTGAGGGATGAGGGTGAGGATGAGGGTGAGGGTGAAGGGTGAGGGGTGAGGGTGAAGGTAGGATACAGCAGTGAAAAAAAGTAAAGTTTTGAGTTAAAAGGAAGAGTGTTACGATATGCTCAGTGGTGTGACCACTCTGGGTGGGTTTTAAAATAATGGTTTTCGTCACACAGGGACGAGTAACTATTACATCGAAAGCACAATTTTTATTGCTAACTCGAAAATAATAACTTATGCCCTTTTCAATTATTGCTTAATTTGTCTTATTTAATTTTATAAATACTGACTTTTATTCTTTGTTTTTTTAAAGAATGAGTTGGCAAATACTTAGTTTATAGTTTAACTTTAATTATTATAAGTTTAGTGTTCTAGTATACGTCAGCTGTCCTTAGCTATGATGTATTTTAAGATACAACAGACTGTGTTGAGTATTGTAGGATATATTGGACTCTCTTGTGTATTCTAAGATACACCAAACTGTTGTATATATTTGAGTTTATACCTGAGTGTGGAAAAACACTTATGTTTAATGAAACATTTAGTAGTCAGAAGTACCGAATAAAGTGGACATAGATGATATGTGTATGATAGCAGCTGTGAGGATGCTGGCTGACTTTGCTGTGAGGATGCTCGCTGATTTTGCTGTGAGAATGCTCGCTGACTTTGCTGTGAGAATGCTGGCTGACTTTGCTGTGAGGATGCTGGCTGACTTTGCTGTGAGGATGCTGGCTGACTTTGCTGTGAGGCTGCTGGCTGACTCTGCTGAGACTACGCTGGATAACTTTGTTGTGAGGATGCTGGCTGACTCTGCTGAGACGATTCCGGATAACTATGCTGTGAGGATGCTGGCTTACTTTGGTGTGAGGATGCTGGCTGACTTTGCTGTTAGGATGCTCGCTGACTCTGCTGAGACGATGCTGGATAACTTTGCTGTGAGGATGCTAGCTGACTCTGCTGAGACGATGCTGGATGACTGTGCTGTGAGGATGCTGGCTGACTTTGCTGAGACGATCTTCTGATCTTCACCATTCTTCTTTGAATAGGACTGATGAAGTCACTGTGTGGCGAAACGTTTCCTCAAAGTCTGAGGGACTTATTACCTTATATTTTATATAGTTCTACTATCTTCCAGTTATGTCCTTGAATTTGTATTGATAAAGCCACTGGTGGGCGAAACGTCTACAGTAAAAATACCCAGATGTTACACATATTTAATTCTTCAAAGAAAAGATTGTTAAACAACTCCTCCAGAAAAACAAGCTAGTGTGTTAAGGCTCTTCATGCGTGAGTGACAGCAGCTCCTAGAGAGAGAGGTTGTGTGAGACTTACACAACCTTCAACAAAGATATGGCAACGATAACTGACCGTATCGCTTTCTAGGTTAGCGGGAACAGACAGACATAAAATGGGATATGGGATGATGAAAACTATGGAGTGTGTTTATGCAATAAAACATTTAAAATCATGTGAAGTGGCCAAGTTGAAAACGGGAAATCGTCTGTGCGCAGGGATAGCTAAATATTTTATTCAAAATATTTTCTTCCATGTAATGCATTGTATATCGACAGGATATATACAATAAGATGAGTATATCTCTGTGTATATACACTGCTGGTGAGGTGTATGTGATACAGCAGCCTTAATGACCCCTCGTGCAGTCCACATGCTTTAAAAATAAACCAATTGATGATGATCTAATTAGGTTTGATAAGTTTTAAGAGTAGGGTACACACTGTCAAGCAATGTTCATTATAACTCGCTGTTCGGAGTTTCACTTGGCATTCAACTCTGTGTAGAGTATAGGTGGCGCCTGGTTATTACGTTTCTGTGTTGTATCACAAATATATCCATTACAATGCATTATTTTTTGTCTGATCTTCGTAAATAATACATTTTTCTTCTGTCAGAAGGACTGACTAAGAGACAATTGGTGAATCGTTATTTATTAATAGTTAATGAGGTGCTGAAGCAAGGGATAGTATTTTTGAAACAGTCTATGAAAAGAGTGACAGCATTACCAACAAAGGTCATAAAACCAACAAGGGTCATAAAAAATATAGAGAATAGAAGTCCCAAGTAAAATTTAACATAAATGTCAGAGCGACTACAATTAAATTCAGATTATACATAGATCCAGAGGTGGTTCGCAGAAAAACAGATTAGAGATATAAATTAATGTGATATGGGGAGTAGAGAAGACGTCAGGTATAGTGAGAGTGGTCGTTGGTGTGGTATGTGATGCAGTGAGTCTGGTTGTGATATAGTGAGGGTGGTACTCTGGTACCAACGCTTATATATGGATGTGAGGCATGGGGCTTAAATGCTGCAGCAAGAAGGCTAGAGCAAGTAGAGATGTCGTGTTTGAGAGCAATGTGTAGGAGTAAATATTATGAACAGAATTCTGGGCATAGAGTTTAAGGTGGGGGAAATCGTTCTTGAGTGATAAAAAAAAATTGAAAAGTTATGGAAAAAAATTACTTTCTTACCGAAAAATAGTGCATAATTCTGGCAACAAGTTAATGTAATTAGCTTGTTTCTATCATATTTCTAAGTATTTTTTCCAAAAATGTATTTTTTTTTTGTTCTTGCTGTCATCAAAAAGACATAATGCCAATCTGCTTTGTATTTTCCTCCAAAAATTACGATTTTTATGATTGTTTCATTATAAATACACTACATTGCAATTTCTCTGAGGATTCCATTCAGGGCGTGATAAGAGCTCAGTCGCCTGTGGGTTGTCAACATGTGTTGAGGTGTACAACATACTGAAATGTGGCAAGTCATGACCGTAGAGTTTTACAGAAAACATAATATATGTGTAACTCAGGAATAAGTTGACATTATTTTCCATTTTTGGCAAAAAGTGTTTATAGCAGTGTCATGATTTTTGCACACGTTATTGAGTAATGATGCTTCTACTAATATGCAAAGGAGATTTGTGATATTTTTTACCTCTGTCTTTTTATTGATTTTTTTTCCCAAAAAAGTCCTTAAAAAAATAATAAACTTCAGCACTTTTTATTATACAATCTATTGATATTTTCGCTCAAACGGGGTTATTACATAAGAACATAAGAAAGGAGGAACACTGCAGCAGGCCTGTTGGCCCATACTAGGCAGGTCCTTTACAATTCATCCCACTAACAAAACATTTGCCCAACCCAGTTTTCAATGCTACCCAAGAAATAAGCTCTGATGTGCAAGTCCCACTCAAATCCAACCCCTCCCACTCATGTATTTATCCAACCTAAATTTGAAACTACCCAAAGTCCCAGCCTCAATAACCCAACTAGGTAGACTGTTCCACTCATTAACTACCCTATTTCCAAACCAGTACTTTCCTATGTCCTTTCTAAATCTAAACTTATCTAATTTAAATCCATTGCTGCGGGTTCTCTCTTGGAGAGATATCCTCAAGACCTTATTAATATCCCCTTTATTAATTCCTATCTTCCACTTATACACCTCGATCAGGTCTCCCCTCATTCTTCGTCTAACAAGTGAATGTAATTTAAGAGTCTTCAGTCTTTCTTCATAAGGAAGATTTCTAATGCTGGGAAGATTTCTAATGCTAGATTATCTATCCCTTATCTTTCATCTGACCAATTTTGTAGATAAGGGAGAGTTTTATGCCCTATGGAATTATGCACTATTTATTTTTTCTATCTTTTAAAGCAAAAATTCACTACAAACACAGTGTGTAGGCTTCAAATGCTGCTTAAATCACTGTAAAAGTTTCATTGAAATTTGACCAAAAATAAAAGACCGAGTGGGATTACTGAAGGTATAATCCAGACGGCTGAGGAGAGGTTGAGATAGCTTAGTCCATTGAGAGGGTGTGGTAAAGTAAGATGACTAGGAGGGTGTATAAATCTGGGGTAGAGAGAAAAGAAAGGGGCTGCCCTGGGACGGGGTTGGAGGAACGGTTGTAGAGGAGGTTTTGAGTACTGCTTGAACGTCCAACAGGTTTGTGTGAGTGAGTTAAAGACTGAGGGCAAGAACATTTTATGATCTGATGTTCTGTTGGAGTGTAAGATAATATTTATGAAGGAATTCAGGGGAAAACGTTCAGCCAGACTTGAGTCCTGAAGATGTCTGCACTTCGAAGGACGGGTGTGGGATGTTGCAGTTTGGAAGATCATCTGAACTGTGATATATACACACTTTTGGCAAGACAGTGATTGAATGAATGATGGTGGGAGACGGTCGGTGCGTTAACAAAATATCCACTTATATCACAGAGGGATAACAACTCATATTTATGATTAAGATATCATTAGTTATGTGTTAAGGAATCGCCAAGTATGTGAAGTGAGAGATGACACAGCAAACAGCAGGAGTCACCCTGGGGATGGTGACACAGCAGACAGCAAGGGTCACCCTGGGGATGGTGACACAGCAGACAGCAGGGGTCACCCTGGGGATGGTGACAGTACTGACGTGTGCGGCTGTGCATGCTGAATCCGTATACAACACTTTCACTGCATTACACAACACCTTTGTGTATTACTGATACCAATCCGGTATAACTCTCACCCCAGACCGCTGCTGAATCGAGAGCTTCCCGTGTGTGTGTGTGTGTTTGTGTGTGTGTGTGTGTGTGTGTGTGTGTGTATGTGTGTGTGTGTGTGTGTGTGTGTGTGTGTGTGTGTATGTTTGTTTGTGTGTGTGTAAAACACGCCTCCGTTGCTTATTTCAATACTCTTAACGAGGAAAATAATTCATTTTCTCATGCACAGACTGCTTATTTTTGCAACAATATATTTGCATTGTTCTCTGTTATGCACAATATTTGAAGCTTGCAAATTCTCCTGTTGCAGGCTCAGATTTTTTTTCTCTCTGTATATACAAGCTTACACGAGTTAATATTTCTGATACAATCACTGTGTGAAATCTATTTTGACTTTGTCAAAACTGGGTGGCATCCTAGATGTAGTGGCCCTCTTGAGTGGCACTAGAGGCACCATATTGACTCTGACCCCTCCATTAGGTGCTCAACTACTGTCCCAAGGATATGAAGGCCGACATCTGTGTCCACTTGAATCGCAAAGTCTTCAACGAGCATCCCGCCTTCCGTCTGGCCTCCGACGGCTGTCTCCGAGCACTGGCCATGCACTTCACTATGAGTCACTCAGCCCCAGGTGAGTCCTTGTCTGCTGGCCAAGTAACCTGTCTCTTGGCCGGGTAAACTGTTTGCTGGCCAGGTAACCTGCCTGTTGGTCTGGTAACCTGTCTGCTGACCAGGTAACCTATCTGCTGGCCAGGAAATGTCTCTCACATGTATAATCCTACGAATCTATTATACCTTATTGTTAGTTTTTTCCCACTTTGGTATTTCTCCATATAATGATGTTACGGATTTTAATGTTCTCTCTCTCTCTCTCTCTCTCTCTCTCTCTCTCTCTCTCTCTCTCTCTCTCTCTCTCTCTCTCTCTCTCTCTCTCTCTCTCTCTCTCTCTCTCTCTCTCTCGCTCTCTCTCTCTCACTCTCTCTCTCTCCTTTTCTCTCCCATTGCTCCCTCTTCAGCAGGGGCAATACTGACACTGTTGGAAAGAGAGACAAATTCAGTTAGTAATATACTTTATTGACGATCTTCTTAGTGATGCATCTCGCTACACTGTATAGGTCTACTTCCATATAATATGTTATAGCAGTGTTGTGAGGAACGTCCTGTAGCGTGGTATACCACAGCCAGAGCCTCGCTTGGAATTAAGCTGAGGCAACACGCCAGATGTAATGATAAACTATCCGAGAATATGTAAACATTGGGAGATAAGTCAGATCTCTACATCACAACAGCAACACTATTGTGTTGCAGAGAGAAAGAGATGACAGACACAGTGTTGCTGTAGTGTTGCAGAGAGGTGACAGAGCGCTTGTGTAGTGTTTTAGAGAGGGGTGACAGACAGTGTTTTTGTGGTGTTACAGACACAGAGGTGACACAGTGTTGTTGTGGTTGTTGCAGGTGATTTGTTGTTCCACACGGGGGAGTCGCTGGACACCCTCTGTTTCATAGTGACGGGGTCACTGGAGGTCATCCAAGACGACGAAGTGGTGGCCATCCTGGGCAAGTGTGATGTCTTCGGCGACACCTTCTGGAAGGATCCCACCGTAGGTCAGAGCGCAGCCAATGTGCGCGCCCTCACCTACTGCGACCTCCACGCCATCAAGAGGGAGAAGCTCCTGGAGGTGCTGGATTTCTACCACGCCTTCGCCAACTCCTTCGCCAGGAACCTGGTACTCACGTATAACCTCAGACACAGGGTGAGTAACCTTCTGACATGGCTGTGGTTTATTCTGGGTAATCAGTAGTAATTGTCGTGGGTAATGGAAGGTAATCAGATCTGATCCGAGGAAGGAGAGGGTAACTTAAGTTCTTTTTATCAACAGCTCTTCTGCAGCATCACTGCTCAATCGTCAATCGTCTATGTTTCATCCAACTTTCTTAAAAGTACCCTTTTCCAGGGCAACATTTGATGGTAATACTGTGGTAGAATATACCGTAACAATGCAAATAAGAAACAGTATGGTGATTGTGACATTTATGAATACATTTCTCCTTGTTGGGTGAAATGTCTTCAAAAATTTAATTTCATAACCCACAGATTTTTGTCTTAGAGTAGTGGGGCTCATGTTAACTTTCCTGTGGCTTCCAATGGTTTCCAATGGGTTGGATGAATCTCATTAGAACTGGCTTACAGTGGGTTCAAAGCCCACCCGTCTCGTAACTTATTTACGGCATGTATATTCTCCCTGCGCAGCTCATCTTCAGGAAGGTGAGCGACGTGCGCCGGGAGAAGGAACTAGCGGAGAGGCGCAAACACGAGCCCCAGCAGGAACTCAGCCATGACCACCTCGTCAGGAAAATCTTCTCCAGGTAAGCAAGTCGAGACTTCAGCCGAAGTATTGTGGGTTTCTAAATGGGTTATCCTCTTCCATGATGTTGGGAAAAGGGGTCATAAATTGATTTGACACATGTACGCTAACGACTTCATGTAAAGGAACTTAGTCCCTAAAGCAACGCAGAATTAAGTTCCACTATGTAAACAGGATTCCTTGGAAGCCCTTTACGATTTGGGGAAAAATAAAGTGTTACAGTGAATCGTTGCTTCTGGGTAAATCAAGTTGCCTTGCATACTATTGCCCTCGCACTTGGTTGACTGAGAAAATTATGTTCCGTTGCACCTATTTTCCTTTTGGTAACGTTTCTTAGGATATATTGCTCCGTGTGGGCAGTCGTCTTGTTTACAAACAAATTACCTTAGGGAGGAAGTAGAAGCTATGAAGGAGTGTTCTAACTGGGAAAATATGTTAATTATGCATAAGAAACTAATTCCTTTAGCAAAGATAATTTTAATATACCATTTTTTATTCTAAATGATAATTTAAATATAAATAATACGTCGTTGTTAAATTGTTCATTCAATGTTTGGAGATCCAGAGGCTCGGGTGTGTGCTCACCTTTTTGTGGTTGCAGGGGTAGAGTCACAGCTCCTGGCCCCGCATGTATGTGTTTGTGTGTGTGTGTGTATGTGCTTGTCTCACGTCTGGTGTAATCCAGCCCTTGACTATGTTTCTTTTCCTTGTTTCTGTGACTTCCGACAACCAGTGTCAGCGATCAAACTTGGAGGTAAAGTCCATCGCCCGGGTCCTCCAGTTGGGTCAGACCTCGGGCCTCACGCCAGCCTTCTTGAGTCATTACCTTTAATAAGTCTTTCTCAGATCTGCTTCGCCAGAGTCAGGGGCAAAATTTCTAAATATATTTTTTTTAAGCTGCTTTATTTTCAATGCTCTGCTTTTACGGGATCGTTTACCGTATTCTGTATATTTTTTCATCAGTCTTGTATTTATTATCTCTTAACCTCATTAATATTTGGATGAAGAAAAGATCGTAACAGAAGAAGCCGTGAAACTTAGAGATTGTGATGTAAATGATTTAGAAATCCGACAAGTTGAAGAATTAGACACTTTTGCAAATGTTGCAGAGGTGTCTAATTCTTTAACTCGGAGATGGTGTTGAGAGGCTGTTGTAGGCAGAGTGCTGCTGACAGTGGCTCTCTTGCACATTCTTCCAGCCCGCGGCTACCTCATCCGCTATACACTTCTAGAAAGTATTGCATTATCCCCTTAACAATAGTATAAAGAGAAGCTTAATATCTTATATTTTGACTGAGTATGAGGTCCGTGTGGTGCAAGTTGACGAGTCCTGTGCAGGACTCTGGGAGTCACTCTCCAGCTTCACGTTTTGCTTCCCGTCTCTTGTTTCTCTTCCCCCTCCTAACCTCATAGTTCCTACGATAGAGTGAGTCGTTCACTACCCTCAAGCTGCCCATCCTCTTACTGCCTGCCCAGTGGTAGAATGCACTTATTAAACCTGATCCGCCTAGGTGTAATCCCTCACCGTGAGTTCCCTGCCATCATTAATTCCTCTTTAGAATTCGCCCCGGCTTCCTCGAAGTCACTTTCTAATACTGGGCCCATATTCTTATCTCCGAAAATGCGTTAGTCTTCTCCTTTATCAGTGCCTATAGTAAGTTTCCAACTCATAGAATTAAATCACAACCAATTCCCTGCCTTCAGCACCTACTTGCAGTGCACTAACCAGTCCCTAGATACCAGTTATTGCCTTGCCTTAGCTGACAGTACTCACTCTTAGCTAACCTCGACAAATCCTGTCAGACTGATATTTGATGGCCATCCTTCGCCAGCGATTAGTTCCCCAGTGTAGCTCTTTGTCCCCAAACCTCACTACCTAAAATGAGCCTCTTGTGATCCGCAGTAAATATCGAAGGTTATTATTCCAATATGAAACTAGCAGTTACGGGTGAGGCTGCTCTTACTTAGTGCTGGGTAGGACTCCCAGGTTCCCCTGCCCTCACTCAACACTTAGGCCACTCCCAAAAGTCCTCTACTCCGCTTGTTACTCTAGCCATTACTGATCATTCAGGGTAGAGTCTAACCCAGTTGTAGCATTAGTTTGTGTTTCAATCGCTTTGCATCCCTAACTTACCCAGCTGAATGGGTGAGGCCCCAGGCGGTGTACCTGTTGTGCCCTGCCAGCTGCCTCTGCTTGTAGCACCAGCTAGACCAAACCTCAGCCACTTTAATACAACCTCAGCCTCTCAGATATTAGTTCACAAGACCTTGGACGGCAATTGTAAATAAGAGACAGTTACAAAAAAATCAGTTGAGGCGCCATGAGTTACGTTGCCACAGCAAACTACTGAACTTGACTAAAAAAACATAAGAAAAATAAACAGTTCATTAAAAAAAATCTTGAGATACTTTGATGACAAATATTTTCATTTTTTTCTAAAATTTCACACACTGACTTCACCTCATATATCTGAAGTTACTTCACTTTGAGTGGTGTTGCTGAAGCACTGAGCTGCACCGCTACTTAGACTGTGCACACCGCCTGAGCTGCCCACCCAACCCACCCACCAACCCACCCACCCCGCCTGCAAATTTTATTCTCCTAAATTATGTGCTTTTTTATATATTCGATTACTCAAGAAGTGTACAGCGACCCGCATTACTTCTGACGGTGGTAATATTAATAGAAATTTGCAAATTTTCCTCAAAATTTGTATATTATATTTGAACATCAGACATTTTTTAAAGTGTTCTTCATTTATATCTTAAAATATCCTATTTTTTATATACTTGCTATTTTTTTATTAAAATTTAAGTAGTTTGTTTAAACTTTTCTGGAGAATGTTTCAGTCTGTGTGTGTGTGTGTGTGTGTGTGTGTGTGTGTGTGTGTGTGTGTGTGTGCTGCAAATGCCCTTCCCCCATTCGTAGGTGAGATCACTCCTAGCAAGCGGTGTGACGCCCTCCTATAACATGACTCACACAGATACTACCCGTAGAGACTATAAACACACTACTACTATATGTAGCTACATCAGCAGTGCAAATGCTCCCCTCTCTCTCTTCCCTTCAATTTATATATATATATATATATATATATATATATATATATATATATAATATATATATATATATATATATATATATATATATATATATATATATATATATATATATTTATATATATGTCGTGCCGAATATGTAAAACTGGTCAATTAGCAAGAACTCATTTAAAATTAAGTCCTTTCTGAAATTTTCTCTTATACGTTTAAAGATATATTTTTTTCATCAATGTTAATACAAAAATTTATAATTTTGGACCAAAAGAATCTTAGAAAACTTACCTAACCTTATTATAACAAGTGTAATTTATTTTAGCCTAACCCAAGTAAATATATTTTAAATACGTTTACAATAATTTAGTACTAAACAAACACAATCAAATATATTTTTTTCGTTAGGTTCAGAATGATTTTGGCGAAATTATTGCATACACAAATTTTCACTTGTCCTATATGGCAAGATGAGCGTTGCTATTTAAGCCAAGATCGCAAGTTCTGCCTATTTGGCACGACATACACATACACACACACACACACATATATAATATATATATATATATTATATATATATATATATATATATATATATATATATATATATATATATATATATATATATATATATATATATATAATTTCCTGTGACTGACAACCAACACATTGATCTCACACTCAGAAAAACATTTTGTTATCATTTGTGTAGTCTTCCTCTCAACTGGCTGTGACTGTACACTCTCACTCATGGCCTTGTACCCTATCATACCACTTCTTCAAGCTGTGTATGGAGTCACCTCTCCATTCAAGATCATTCCACTTTCTGCTCACTCGCAAAAAAATGTATTCCCTGGCATCCTATGCTCATGTGTGTGCTGAGTGTATATATCTGTGTATGTTTGTTTTGTGTACGTGTAAATGTACGCAAATCAATCACAGGGGAATTCCCACTGTGGTTGATTTGCATCTGTTTTCGCCATTATTGCATGTGAATGTATGTTTATATATCTTTGAATCTGTGTGTGTACGTGTGCGTATTTGTGTGTACTGTACTTTCGTATGTGTACGTGTTTACATGTGTGTAAATGCTCATTTTGTATTGAAAACACTATTATATTTACATAAATGTAGGTAAGTGAACTTATCTTAGTCACCAGACCTTTGTGGGTTCACTCTTTTTAGTGTTCCACTCATTCTCCTCCTCCTCCTCTCCGTCTCTCACTGGTTCTCTCCATCTTTCACTGTCTACCTTCTTTACTGTCTCCCTCGGTCTCTTTCTTCCTCTGTCTCTGTCTCCATCACCGTCTCCCTCCTTCACTGTTTCCCTCCTTCACTGTCTCTCTCCGTCTCTCACTGTGTAACACCAGAGGGTCGTCAACAGGTTTCGACGAGACAAGGCAAGTGGAGGCTCTGGCACGCCTAACAGTGCCGCCTCTGACATGGTGGGCGTGAGTGGACGTGATGTGGAACGAGGCTCCGGTGAACGCTCGGACTCCGAGGTGGTGGGCACCACCGATGCCCTCAAGGTAATAATAATAATAAAAATAACAATAATATTGGTCTTTGGCAAGCATCGTAAACAAGTGTCTCTCCACCCTAAGAGTTTGTGTCAGCAGATATTACTGTCAAAGCTTTTCTTCATTATAAGTAGATTAAGTTGTATGTGATGCTCGAACCAGAGCATAATTGTGTCCTCTGGTACAAATGGTTTCTTGAAACACTGCTGAGGCACTCAAATATCGCTTAGCAATCCTGTTGTAGACTTTCAGCCCCTAAAGCAACATTTTTCTATCCAAAATTTATATCTGCAGTCAGAGAAACAGACTTAAGTTCACACATGATCTAGCAGTTGGATCTAAAGCCCAACCGAAGGTATAAGAGTGTAACATATGTGTTTGTTGTGTGTAGTTGGTAATTTACGGATATTCTAAACTACTGGCTCGACAGGACGACCCTTTTTCATCAATGATTCGTAATAACATGATTGCAAACAAACCACGGAACGGGTGAGGTTTGAACCCATGGCGAGTGAGTCTGGAGTTTTAGGACTCACTTGCCATGCATTCATACGCCACTAGTTCCATGGTTTCGTCAACGAGTTTAAAACAGGTATATCATGCTGCTTCGCTAGGCACACCATAAAGTTCACATTGAACTATATAAATCACACAACCCTTGCTACCAGAGGCTAAGTCGACAATGGAGGAAATCCTCTCTTAGTAAATGACTAAATCCACATTGGACATAGAATTTACATGACTCATGTTTCCATTAACTAAGTTTCATAAAGAACTTAGCTTATAGAAACTAAATTCAACGATAAACACACCAGCCAGAGCTGAAGTTCACAAGTCCGTACAGGAGATACTTCAAACACGGAGCAGAGCTCTCAGACTACGTCCACACTGACCAATTAATATGCTTGTGTATTTAATGGATACGCTGAACTCTATCTGCCTGCATTCTCTGCTCAGCAAGCACTGATGACTGCACTGAAAATCCCAGAAACAACTGGCAGAGTGCTGCCCTGGCAGTTATCACAAAACAAAGCTCCTCCCATCGCTTGTTGAACTGTATGTTACAGCCAGATGTGGCAGCCAGGTGTGGCAGCCAGGTGTGGTAGCCAGGTGTGACAGCCAGGTGTGGCAGCCAGGTATGGCAGCCAGGTGTGGCAGCCAGGTGTGGCAGCCAGGTATGGGTAAATCCACCAAGCCACCTCAAATACTATTTCTCCTAGACTGACGGACTGATTACATCTTCATTTCATTTGACTGAAGAAACCTACTGTGTAAGCGAAACGTTTCAACAATAAAGATACCCAGGTGTTATATATGTGTCTTACTCATCATCAGTTTCCATCACCAAGTTGTCTTTACCTGATGTAATTGAGATTAATCAAGATTCATCGGTCAGGAGGCAGGATAAACACCACCTATCGCGGGGCATATGATCATCTGCCACTAGAGGATTTTGCCATATGCTCGAGGCCTTCCGCTGGTTTACCTCTCCACTCCCTTTATGAATAAAAAATAATATTTGATGTATCAAATACAAGTTCCGTAAATAATGTTGGGTCATCGCAAATTACAAAGGAATTTTTAGTGTCAGTGGATAAAGAGAGAGAAAATAATTTCTTTTCTTTAATGTTGACCAGTTGGGCATACCTTTGATATACCTTTGAAGAGTTTCGAGAGTTTATCTACTCTCTGAGCCCGGCCATGGGCCAGGCTCAGAGAATCAGGCATAGAATCAAAGCTTACAAAAGTCAGTTCCATTTCTTGAATACACATAAATATACATAAAATATGTTTAAGGAAACATTTGTCCACATAAGGAATGTGGTGTGCCATCATAATATTGTTAATAAGGCAAGTATGTTGCCTGATGTGGCGGTGTCTCCTTTATTTGCATTAATAATGAGGTGCAAAGTATGTAGTTGTTTCTGAAGTGACAGGTGTCCGCGTCTCGTGCAGGTGGTGAAGATGCCGCCGGCCAGAATGAACAACATCTGTGAGACTAATGGACCTCGTAAGTGGAAGAACATTTTCGGCAGGAATGAGGGTAAGTAAAGGCCAAAATGCCATTTATTTCCTCTTTTTTCTTTACAGCTGTAGTTAAATTACAAAGAAAATGTCTGCGTCAACACCACGACGTCAAAGGTTTTATGACGACTTGTTCCAGATATGATATTGTGAATTTATTCTCACCAGAGTGAGGTGAATGATCTGCAGTTCCGTGTGTTGAACATTAGTTTGTCAGAAAGAATTAAATCTGTTCATATCCTTTAGTCATTTATTATTGTGATTTATCAATATTTGGCTTCTGGTATTTAATATCTATCTACTTTTAGTGACATTCTAGACGTTATTGATATCAAATTTGTCCAGTCATGGATGTACCTGATAATATATGATGTACAGGTTTAACACTATTCTTTAGTGACCTGCAAGATGGCGGTGAGTTATTCAGTGTACTGAGTACATGCTCATCTCTGTGTGCTAAGATTTTTGTTTCTGTCTTCCATTTGTGCATTTTTTTTTATTTTCTGCTATTGTTTTATTATTCTGATAGTTACCCAGTGTTTCTGAAGGTGTTGCCTGTTCATCGTCTTGATGGATATTAGCTAAAGTTTTAACTCTGCACTCTTGTGGTGGTTCAGGCAGGCGGTGAGGAAGATGGTTCCACCACAGACGAGTGCAACAAGAAGAACCTTATGCAAGATGGAGTACTAAGGAGCCTCACCAATAAGCACAACACCAACCTCTCCAAGGTACCTACATACCTCACACCCTCGACTGCATGTATCTCCCTCCTTCACCTATTTTTCCCCTCACCTCCACCCCCCACTTCACCTGTGTCTCTCACATGCTTCCTTCCCTCATCTGTCTCTCTCACCCTTCTTTTACTTCCTCTTCCTCCCTACCCTCCCCTCACCCTTCGTTTTTTCATTTATATTCTCTACACAGCATTGTACGTTTTTGCTTCTATACATATCTTTATCATCTTTCATTGTGCATTATCCTTCTCGATAAAAAATGTTCAACATCTCTTTTTTCCCCTCTTAAATAACGGCACTCTTAACATAAAGATAATTCCCGTTTATTCACTCGCTTGGTAAACTCTCTTATGGTATTTCTGCCAGTGACAAGGAATCTAACTGGTATTGAATCAATAAAGCTTCTGGCTGGCGAAACGTCTTTACAATATAGATAACCAGGTGATGAACTAGGTACTTGTGCAACAACTGGGTGTCTTTACTGTGGAAACGTTTGGCCAACCAGTGGCTTCAGTCCAGTACAGACGCCAAAGTGTTGCACAAGTGTGTAGGTCATCATCCTGTCGGTTCCACGAACCATTTATCTACTGATACCTAGGGACGGATCTACTATGAAACTAATGAAGCTTAAGTTTCAGGGCTCCTAACCCCTGAGGTGCCCAAGAAGCGACTTTAGTCAACATTGCTTAAAAATTTTGGATCCACTGTATGAAAAGGGGTTACGAAGGGGCCCCCATAACATTTCAGGCCCCAAAAATGTGGGTTCGTCACTGCAGATATCTAGCTGCTGCACATATAACTAATTCAACGTCACTGATCTTGCTAGGTTGAATCAAAATCGTTTTCTAAATCAAATGGGGACCCACAGCCTAACTGAAGTTGATAAAAAGACCTCAATGTGTAAAAACAATATATATTTTTTATTTCTCTTTGAAGTCGTATGAATATTCCACTAGCACGCCATCTTTTGGAAATACACCAAAATGTATATTCCATTATGTAACATTGTGTATTATTTCCGTGTATTGGATTTCCACTTTTGCGTAGGTAAACTTACGACGCCATTTTGCTTACCACTTCAGCGCTATATTACCTGTACGGGTTTAGAGAATTTTTGTTCAATACAGCTAACTCTTATAGATTTTTATAATCAAAAAAGAAGCGCTAAACCACAAGGGCTATACAGTAACTCTTATAGAGCTTCTCTGTAGAGTGTATTTTGTTTTATAAATGCGATTGAAAAAAAAGTGCATCAGAAAGTGTATATCTTGCATGTTGAAGGTCCTTGCAACGGGGTATTCAATTCTGAATGTACCTTTCCAATGGCAATGTACCTTTCCAATGCAATGTACCTTCCAATGCAGTGTACCTTTCCAATGGCATTGATTGCCCTGTATAGAGGAGCTTGATGAGAGAGCTGACTGTGGAATAATAAGCTTGCCACTCTAGTTAGTGAAGGTTGTACCTTCACAAATGCCAATTCAACATTCACAATGTTCCATTCATTAGGCTCTTTACCCTCTTTTTTTACAGTTAAGATATTTTAGTGTAAGTAATTTCATGGTGGACTTCTAAACCCAGGGTGATACTTCTCCTGGTCCAGCTGCTTTACTTTTGTTTTTATTGATCTTTTATACTTAAAACTCCCATGTATGAGATATATAGCCGAAAGTTTGGTCCGCTAAATAGGTGATTAAACACATATGATTTGCTGTATAACTGACTGTATGGTACCAGTTGTAGCCGAAAGTCCTTTAACGTTCAATAGTCTCCTGTGTGGGCATGGTTATTAGGAACTTGTTCCAGGGCCAGTATTATGCCTTTTTAATTTTTTATTTAAACCCGATATTGAGGCTGAATTTCCATTTTCCAGTTGGAGTTGAAAACTCCGAACTAGAGGATAACCAAAATTCTTATAAATTTTCTCCATTCATAAGTCATTTTAGCTTTTCTTATTATATATTTTTTATGATATTTCATTCTATATTATTATAGTTATTAAAATAACTAATATTTTATAAATATACCATATATATCTTTATTTCATATATATATATATATATATATATATATATATATATATATATATATATATATATATATATTATATATATATATATATATATATATATATATATATATATATATATATATATATATATATGGTCTTCTCCAGCTTTTTTCCTATATTATTGAGTGCATATGTCTGTGTGCATATGTGTACATGTGCGCATAAATATATGCATACACTAGTACACGTGTGTACACGCTTGTGAGAGCCTGGTTTTCTTGGACTGACTGGCTGGTGTTACTTGTCCCTCCCTCCCTGGCAGACTCTTGGAGTGACTCCCAAGAAAGCCAACACATCCTCAGCCACCACGCCTGGCACTACGCCCAACAACAACCATAACAACAACAACAACAATAACAACAACAACAACAGTGCCAAAACAGTGGCCAAAAAGGTAAAGGAAGGACAGAAAGAGTAGTGCCATACCCACCTCTTCCCCTCCCTCCCTCCACAACAGTACCCAAACCATCCCAGAGCTATTCCCTTCCCTAGTTCTCTGTGCCAAGTAGGCGCTACTTGCTGCTTTGTCATGTAGCCGTTGTTCCAGACCTTGTATACCTTGTAGTTAAACTGAGGCTTTCCTTAACATTTGTAGTTACTGCAATGTGTAACAAATAAATCCCAACAGATCATTTCTCCCATCCTAAATACTGCCTGCCTCCCACCACAGTCCATAGTGCCTTCCAACGTTGCCTATAGTTCCTCCCACCACAGCCTATAGTACCTCCCAACACAACCTATAGTTCCTCCCACCACAGCCTATAGTACCTCCCAACACAACCTATAGTTCCTCCCACCACAGCCTATAGTTCCTCCAATTGTAGCCATCTCGTTATCAACACGTATCGTACCCTAATCAAAGCCTGCATCATTCTTATCAAAATCTGGAGCATTCTTATCAAAGCCTTATGACACTTTTTTTATCAAAGCCTGTTGCTCCAGTATCGTACCTCGTAACATTTATGTAAAGGCATGTATCATTCTTAAAATAAAAGCTTGTACCATCCTAATCGAAGCTTGTACTACAACCTAACCTTACCTATAAATGCCTGTATCAGCATCTTTATCGGATCCTGTAGGATCAAGACCTCTAAAGTCCGTATCGAAACCCGCAACGTCCATATGAAAGCATGAAAGCGTGCTTATCCTGCCCTTTATTGTCCTTATGGAACCCTGTAGCGTGTTTACTAACCCCTACAGCCTCCTTATGTGAAACCCTATATCGTCCTTATTAAACACTATAGCGTCCTTGTTAAACCCTATAGCGTCCTTGTTAACCTTGTAACGTCTTTATCAAGGCGTCTAGCAACCCTACTGAAGCCTCGTATTGTACAAGAAAACACATACATACCCAGGCGTCTGTCTCTCTCAGCTCAGCCTTTGATGTCTGCCGTTCCTAGCTCACCCTGCCATGTTCGTAATTCCTAGCACAGACCGTCAAGTTTGTAGTGCAAACGAGTGGTAAGCTTGCTGGCCCTGACCTCTCTATCTGGGATGACCTGCCTGCCAACACCTACTAGTTCTGGCCTCTGTGCTTACACAAGACGACCTGACAACCTCCTAGTCCTCTCCTCCATCTGTGCTTATACTTGATGCATGATGACCTGAGTCTCTCCTGAGATGACCTAATAACCTCTTAGTTGTTACCTCTATATGTGCTTAACGAGGGTAACTTCACAAGCAATTCTGAGGCAATACGTTAAACTTGCCTTAATCCAAGTGAGAGAGAAAAAATACTCCTTTTTCGCTGTTTTTGGTAACAAATCTGCATACAGTAAGTTGCATGCGACCAGTGTGAGTTGAGTTCCTTACTGAGTGTTCTCTTTCAGATATTTGTGATACCTGTTGACAGGGTAAGTATTGTGTTTATATATATATATATATATATCTAAATGATGGTTTACTGGCTGCAGTTATGATAGGATCACACTAGTAGTGAATATCTGAGGTCACCAGAAAATACTCTCATTTTTTTTCTATTATTCTTTCAGTTTCAGCATTCTCTCTCCTTCTTTCCCTCTCTCTCTCTCTTCTCTCTCTTCCTCTCTCTCTCCCTCTCTCTCTCTCTCTCTCCTCTCTCTCTCTCTCTCTCTCTCTCCTCTCTCTCTCTCTCTCTCTCTCCTCTCTCTCTCTCTCTCTCCTCACTCCTCTCTCTCTTTCTCTCATAGTGACACATTAGATGCTCCTAGGCTGCTTCCTCTTCACTGCGATGCATTGTTATAACCAGTTTCGTGGCACGTAATTCAGTTTCCATGCTAGACGCTAATTTAACTAACATCAACATAGTGGTTACTCTGGCTGTCATGCTTGTACGCCAGAATATAAACACACTTTTATTATAAGCTTTTTTCTTTAAAAGGCAGAGTTAACTTATTACTCAGTAGAAACGAAGCCTAAATAAAGGAAAGTTTTGTGACGGGAATTAAATGCTACAACGGCCAACCTTGTTAGGATTTGTGATGGAGTCAGCTGGGTGGTTACCATTTAGGGAAGCTCCTCAGGGAAGAGCTGAGCAGATGGAACCGAATTGTACCAGCCATGGTATTGTGAGTTAATTGTGAGTTGCTCCAGTCATGGTATTGAGGGTTAATTGTGAATCGTTCCAGTCATGGTATTGTGGGTTAATTGTGGATTGTTCCAGCCATGGTATTGTGGATTAACTGTGAATTGTTCCAGTCATGGTATTGTGGGTTAATTGTGAATTGTTCCAGTCATTGTTCTGTGGCTTATTTTTTATTATTGACTTTCAGAACAGCACAGGTTATATAGTAGTTGTAGGTATAGCTATTGCAGCAGCAGCAACAGCAGCAATAACAGCAGCAGCAGTTAAAGCAGCAGCAGTAACAGTAACAGCAGCAGCAGTAACAGTAACAGCAGCAGCAGCAGTAACAGTAACAGCAGCAGCAACAGCAACAGCATCCTCATAAGGCAATCCTTAACTTCAAATGATATTAAAATCAGCAGAGAATATAATTTTTAAACCAACAAACTTTAATTTTTTAAGAGGAATTGGAGGGGTAAGCCAGTGGAAGGCCTCGGTCAGATGACCAAAAGCTCCAGCTGCGGGTCACCTGAAGAATCTTACCTAACCTAATTTTTCAAATGACTGACTCATGACTAACTTGTTCACCAAATATATATTGTATTTTTTAAATAAGGATTACTACATAAAAACTCATATGTAAGACAGTACGAAAAAAATGATAAAATATAAATAACTGAAAATTGTGTAAACTTGTAAAAGCCAAAAGTATATAAAAAAGTATTTATTGACAGTGTGTAAATATGTTTATATAATGTAAATAAAACAAAGTTAAAGCATATTATTTTACATTTATTAATAATGTTACAAATGAACAAAAGTGAAGATAATATGAACAATTAAGTCGAGTGGAATTATAATTGGCTGACAATATATATTAAAGGAAATATGAGAGGAAATGGGTTACTAGATATTTGAAAAGCAATTTCAAGGAAGGAAAATTTTAATTAAATCCATAGTTACTCGAAATGACTGAGTAATTAACATTATTATTATTATTATTATTATTATTATTATTATTATTATTATTATTATTATTAATATTATTATTATTATTATTATTATTATTATTATTATTATTATCAGCATCATCATCATCATCAAAAGTAAGCGCTAACGTACAATTATATATTACAAAAGATACTGACAAATCACACCTTACAAAAAAATACTTTGCTAAGAATGTAAAGAGAATTACATTGGACAGACTGGACGACACCTGAAAACTTGGCTTATGAAGCTCACCAGATCACAGCTCTTTGGAATCAAGTTCTGCGCTGTTCTAAGATATGGGAAAAATCATCAAATTAACAACAGACATAGCCCCACTCCACAAAGGGGGCAGTAAAGCAACAGCAAAGAACTACACACCGATAGCACTAACATCCCATATCATAAAAATCTTTGAAAGGGCCCTAAGAAGCAAGATCACCACCCATCTAGAAACCCATCAGTTACACAACCCAGGGCAACATGCGTTTAGAACAGGTCGCTCCTGTCTGTCTCAACTATTGGATCACTACGACAAGGTCCTAGATGCACTAGAAGACAAAAAGAATGCAGATGTAATATATACAGACTTTGCAAAAGCCTTCGACAAGTGTGACCATGGCGTAATAGCGCACAAAATGCGTGCTAAAGGAATAACAGGAAAAGTCGGTCGATGGATCTATAATTTCCTCACTAACAGAACACACAGAGTAGTCGTCAACAGAGTAAGTCCGAGGCAGCTACGGTGAAAAGCTCTGTTCCACAAGGCACAGTACTCGCTCCCATCTTGTTCTTCATCCTCATATCCGACATAGACAAGGATGTCAGCCACAGCACCGTGTTCTTCCTTTGCAGATGACACCCGAATCTGCATGACAGTATCCTCCCTTGCAGACACTGCAAGGCTCCCGGCGGACATCAACCAAATCTTTCAGTGGGCTGCAGGGAAAAAATATGAAGTTCAACGATGAGAAATTTCAATTACTCAGATATGGTAAACACGAGGAAAATTTAAAACTTAATCAGAGTACAAAACAAATTCTGGCCACAAAATAGAGCGAAAAAACCAACGTCAAAGACCTGGGAGTGATCATGTCGGAGGATCTCACCTTCAAGGACCATAACATTGTATCAATCGCATCTGCTAGAAAAAAAGACAGGATGGATAACGAGAACCTTCAAAACTAGGGAGGGCCAAGCCCCATGATGACACTCTTCAGGTCACTTGTTCTATCTAGGGTGGAATATTGCTGCACACTAACAGCACCTTTCAAGGCAGTGAAATTGCTGACCTAGAAAATGTACAGAGAACTTTCACGGCGCGCATAACGGAGATAAAACACCTCAATTACTGGGAGCGCTTGAGGTTCTTAAACCTGTATTCGCTGGAACGCAGGCGGGAGAGATACATGATTATATACACCTGGAAAATCCTAGAGGGACTAGTACCGAACTTGCACACGAAAATCACTCACTAAAAGCAAAAGACTTGGCAGACGATGCAACATCCCCCCAATGAAAAGCAGGGGTGTCACTAGCACGTTAAGAGACCATACAATAAGGGTCAGGGGCCCGAGACTGTTCAACTGCCTCCCAGCATACATAAGGGGGATTACCAACAGACCTGGCAGTCTTCAAGCTGGCACTGGACAAGCACCTAAAGTCGGTTCCTGACCAGCCGGGCTGTGGCTGGTACGTTGATTTGCGTGCAGCCAGCAGTAACAGCCTGGTTGATCAGACTCTGATCCACCAGGAGGCCTGGTCACAGACCGGGCCGCGGGGGCGTTGACCCCCGGAACTCTCTCCAGGTAAACTCCAGGTATAGAAGAGTATATACATATATATATATATATTATATATATATATATATATATATATATATATATATATATATATATATATATATATATATATTATATATATATATATATATATATATATATATATATATATATATATATATATATATATAAACAAGAGAGATAGAGATCGCAGTCAGCAGGATTCGATACTGCTACTGGGGCTGACAAGATTCCCAGGCAGAGCTCTTAACTACTCGGCCATCACAATATATATATATATATATATATATATATATATATATATATATATATATATATATATATATATATATATATATATATTATATATATATTTATATATATATATATATTATATATATATATATATATATATATATTTATATATATATTATATATTATATATATATATATATATATATATATATATATATATATATATATATTATATATATATATATATAATATATATATTATATATATATATATTATATATATATATATAATATATATATATATATATATATATATATATATATATATATATATATATATATATATATATATATATATATATATATATATATATATATATATATATAATTCTGCCGTAATATGTAAAAAGGTAATAGAAGAAACTTTTAAAATAGATCTTTTAAATTGTCTGATGTATGCGGTAAAGAAAAGATGATTCTGTTTATAATGTTAATGTAAGATTTTTATTTTAGCAAAAAAACTGAAAAGGTTACCTAACCTATTATAACAAGGAAAATTTAATTTTAGGCTAACCCAACTAAATATAGTTAGATTTGTTTCAGTAATTTAATACTAAACAAACACAGTGTAAAATATTTTTTTCGTTAGGTTCAGAATGATTTTGGCGAAATTATTGCATACACAAATTTTCACTTGTCCTATATGGCAAGATGAGCGTTGCTATTTAAGCCAAGATCGCAAGTTCTGCCTATTCAGCACGACATATATATATATATATATATATATATATATATATATATATATATATATATATATATATATATATATATATAAATATATATATATATATGTATATTAGTTCAGTTTTACTATTTTCACTGAGCAGTGGGTACCGAAATCGTGTGTGAGTGTGTGTGTGTGTGTGTACTCACCTAGTTGTACTCACCTAGTTGAGGTTGCGGGGGTCGAGTCCGAGCTCCTGGCCCCGCCTCTTCACTGGTCGCTACTAGGTCACTCTCCCTGAGCCGTGAGCTTTATCATACCTCTGCTTAAAGCTATGTATGGATCCTGCCTCCACTACATCGCTTCCCAAACTATTCCACTTACTGACTACTCTGTGGCTGAAGAAATGCTTCCTAACATCCCTGTGATTCATCTGTGTCTTCAGCTTCCAACTGTGTCCCCTTGTTACTGTGTCCAATCTCTGGAACATCCTGTCTTTGTCCACCTTGTCAATTCCTCTCAGTATTTTGTATGTCGTTTTCATGTCCCCCCTATCTCTCCTGTCCTCCAGTGTCGTCAGGTTGATTTCCCTTAACCTCTCCTCGTAGGACATACCTCTTAGCTCTGGGACTAGTCTTGTTGCAAACCTTTGCACTTTCTCTAGTTTCTTCACGTGCTTGGCTAGGTGTGGGTTCCAAACTGGTGCCGCATACTCCAATATGGGCCTAACATAAACACGTGTACAGGGTCCTGAATGATTCCTTAATTAAGATGTCGGAATGCTGTTCTGAGGTTTGCTAGGCGCCCATATGCTGCAGCAGTTATTTGGTTGATGTGCGCTTCAGGAGATGTGCCTGGTGTTATACTCACCCCAAGATCTTTTCCTTGAGTGAGGTTTGTAGTCTCTGACCCCCTAGACTGTACTCCGTCTGCGGCCTTCTTTGCCCTTCCCCATCTTCATGACTTTGCACTTGGTGGGATTGAACTCCAGGAGCCAATTGCTGGACCAGGTCTGCAGCCTGTCCAGATCCCTTTGTAGTTCTGCCCGGTCTTCGATCGAGTGAATTCTTCTCATCAACTTCACGTCATCTGCAACAGGGACACCTCAGAGTTTTTCCTACCGTAAGTCGTTCACAATACCAGAAACAGCAATGTAAAAAGGAGACATGCGGTGTGGGTGTGTTGTGTAATGTGTTGTGTGAAATAGTAAAGTGTGTAGTTTGTGTGTGTAAGTGTAGGATGCTTGGTAAGTGTTGTTGTGGTTGAATGTGTGTGTGTGTTGTTGGTAGTGTTAGTGTGTGTTGGGAGTGGGGGAATTTTGGTGTGTATGTGTGTGAGTGTGTAGTGTGTGTTCGTGTTGTGAGGAGTTGTTGTGTGTGTATGGTAGCGTGTGTGGTGTGTGGGGTGTGTTGTGGTGAGTGGTGAATGATAATGTGTGTGTGTGTGTGTGTGTGTGTGTGTGGTATGATGTGGTTAAGTGATGGGTGTGTGTATTTGTGTGTTGTGTGTGTGTGTATAATTTTGGGTGGGTTGTGTTTGGGTGTGTGTGGGTGTGTGTGTGTGTCTGTGTTGTGATGTGTAAAGTGTGTGAATAGTGTATGGTATCACCTTTGTGTTGCAGGGCTTCGATAATCAGCTCTGGCCCGCCTCTTCACTGTCGTAACTAGGGTCTTTATCGTCCTAGCATCCATGAGCTTTATCGGTATGCGTCTTAACACTATGTTGGTATCGTGTCTCCACTTAACAAACATCATTGCAAGACTAAAGTCTTTCTTTGTGTTTGGAAGTGTGTTACTCACCGTATGTTGTGGTTAAGGGGTCGTTCACAGGTCTGGCCCCGTGGTGTGTTGAAGTGTGTGTGTTTTGTGGTGTGTGAGGCTAGTTGTGAGTGTGTTGGAAACGAGGAATTTTTTCGTACACACATGGCGCGTCAAGCTGTGCTCGATGTACTGTGTATACAAAGGCTTGAAAGGTGAGTTCATTAGCGCAAGGAATGGTGGAGTCTTCACTTACCTTCGTCGATCAATGTAACCAATCAGTGTTCTCAAGGAATAACTGACTTATAAGTTTTGTTACACATTCTACAACTCACCCTCTACGTTTCTTCCACTAATTACAACTAAAATTTTTGTTAGATACAGAATTTTTGTGCAACACGGAAAGCGTAGCATCGTAGCGCTTTATTGTGTAAATTCGTCCGCATAGAGTTGCACTGTAATATAGTATGGTACCGCAAGTGTTTCTGTAGCTGTGAGTTGCAGTAATCATTCACCATTACCCTCCCAGTCACACACTCACCTCCATTATTTATACAACCATTCTGTACTCAAATCAAGGAACAGGTGAGGGTTTGAACCCATGGCAGGTGAGTCCTAAAATTCAGAGGCCAGTGCATTAACCACTAGGCCAGCTGGCTCTAAGATTCTTATTAGAGGCAGCTGGTCGAGCGGTTTAACTCATTTAAAAAATAGGAGAGGAGGTTATTAAAGGAGAGTTAGAGGTTTGGGAA
>NC_069467.1:11792816-11815316 GCF_026875155.1 Cherax quadricarinatus
GGTTTATAGTTCATATTATACCCATGGAATAGTGCCTGGGGGGAGGGGAAATGGGATTCAATCATATTCGATTCAAGGAAGGGGAGGTTATGTCCATTTGCTTGGATCAAGAACCCTTCATCAGCGTCCAGGAACCTCTCTGGAGGAGACAGCAGCCAAAGCTCTGATTTAAAGTTTCTTTCTCTCCTGAAGGTTGATCTGAAACTGGAGATCCAGAGGATGAACCAGAAGCTAACGAAGCTCGAGGACAACATGAACGACGTGATGACGAGAATAAACTACGTGCAGCGATCAACGTCCCAGCCAGTGAGCGTACGACCTTCTTGCGACGACCCGCTCACTCGACCACCTCTCCGGCGAGAGAAGGAAAGAACCACGGTGACCGCCGGGGAAGCCGGAGGTGATACTGACGAAACCAAACACAATTTACCGAAAGTGACTGCTAGTGAGGAACCGAGAAAGCCTAAGAGGCGAGACAAAAATCGTGCAAAGAGCGTAGGGACGCCGCGCACCTCCCCTACAGACTCAAACTCTCCCACAGACTCAATGGTGCGAGGTATGTTAGAGGACGAGATTCTGGAGCAAGCGACGACCCCCCGCGCTGATGGTCCTCAAGTAACTAAGTCTCGATCCCGGGAATACCTCTGAGACCCCAGTAAAAACCTTCACTCGCCCGCGGTTTTTCCCGGGAGCTTTACCCTCGACCCCTCGAGCACGGTAGCACAAGTGTACATGGTAAACAAGTTTATTAGCAGCAATGTATTGGAAATGGGCAGAATTATTCCCAAGAGAAACTGACACAATGGGTGATGCTGAAAGGACACGGCCTTGTTGTGTTTCCCAATTATATTTTTCAGGACGACTGCAAGACTGTTGTTAAGGTAGCGTGGTAAGTGTTGAACAATGGTGCGATCAATATTGACACGGATATCTCATTAAAATATTCTTATTAGGCAGAAAAAAGATTATTGACTTCATACCATAACAGTTCTGAGTCACTTAGTACAGCACTTGCCACTCTACTAGTTGTCAGAAATTGCTGAAGGTCCTACGTTGAAATAATTTATTTTTTTACAAATTTGATTATCTTAAAGTTCTGTGTTATGTTGTCGAAACATATCAGTTGTGGTGCCAGTGTCCCAGCATCCAAATAATGAGTCGCAGTTCTCAATACCTGCGTCCCTGTACTCAGCTGCAGGAGATAAACATGAACTCTCAGCGCTCTGCTCGTCATGAAGGCAGGAACCTTGAGCTTTTCTGACAATGAAGAAGACCTCGTTCTCAGCTGGCCATACAGTGACGTGACTGTTCTCTGGTGGTCAAGAGGACTTCTATCTTTGCTGGTAATGAAGAAGACTTTGTTCTCTGCTGACCATGAATATGGGGACCTTGTACTCGATAGCCATGAAGAGGACCTTATGTCCTGCTGGCCCTTGTAAATATGATTCCCCCTCTACTATGTTGGCTAAACAAGAGAGATCTCTGAGCCCTGCTGGCTAAGACAAGAGCGTGCCAGTGGTACATTGGTTAGGAGGTCTTTGTGTGCTACTGGTCCTGCTACCAACGGATCATCCCTGCTGGGAACTCAAAGCAACGTGTGCTTGGTGGGTAGATGACCCCTCTGGCACCAACTTGACCCCTGGTGGTATGAACCCGTATGACTTTACCATTAGGTTGCCGTGCCAATGGGCATGGTGCAGGCCGGACACTCTTGGCAATACTCAGCTGACCCTCGTTCGCCAGAGTCGAAGGGAGTGGAAACAGTCTCAGCATTTACACACAAGTACCGTCCCGTTTGTTTTGTACATAACAAAACAATGTTTTAAAGTTGAACGCAAGAGTGATGCATTTCAGGTGTTTCATCGAATATGTATTGAGTTTCGTCGCAAACTTAGAGCAAATTATTTGACATTTGTTTGTGCTACAGTGGAATTTTTAATATTTATATTTCTTGTGCTGATTGTTACTGTTCCAACTGATCTGTGATAACATGTCTGTTTAGGTACATGAGAGCCACGCCATGGCGTGGACGGCGGGGACTCCCCACCCACAATCCTCCACCCTAATAAGCCTTGATCCAGCACCCTGAACACCCGGGACTCCCCCGACACTCCGACCTCACAAAACCTTGACCCAACGTTTATGTCCCTGAACTCAGTCTCCCCCACCAACCTCAGTTTTACTCCCCTCTAACCAGCCTCCCCATTACCCCTCGGCCTTTTTCCCCTCATCCTTCATCCTGGAGTAACACTCCCAGCTCTCAAACCCCAGGCCATTAACTTATCCCCTATCAGCCTAAACTTTCCTTCCCTCTAACCTCCCCCTCTCCCAGCTTGAAAAATACCTCCCCTTCCCTACAAAAGTCCCCCCTCCCTTGATCCCCTCCTCATATACCCCCACTGGTCGTCTCCCTTAATAAACGTGACCAACGTGTACCCTTAAAATAAAAACATACATGTATATATCCACTCTAGATGACCTTGCTGTTCATGTATTCTTCTGCTTTCAGCTTGACCTTACTTACAGGAGTAGAAGATGACTCTTCCTATCACTTCCTTTCCATCTCACTTTCCTCCCCACTCCTCTGCTTACTCCACCAGCTGGGTTTCATTATCAACACCTCCCCTTCCTTCCCTTCTCTTCCTCACTCCAGCTAAGTACTGTCACCAATAACATCTCGCGTGGCGTCGTAGTCTTTCCCTCTAGCGTATTTCCATCTGTTTAGTGTTGTCTGTATTTCGCTGCGAACAAACTTGCACCCTGAGTATCTTACAATGGGATTAGCCAGTCTGAAGTCCAGGTGTTGACATCTGAGTACCTATTTTGTGTGTCGACGTCTTGTGGAGTATTTTTAATCATCACATTAATGTATTTTTGACATTCTCAGTTAGTTACTTTCAAGCTGTACCTTGAAATGCTGAGTGTAAGCAAAAAAATTGTCTAGCCGGTCGTTTCTGAGAAGGAGAGTGAGAGGTAACAAGGTTTTACACAGTGACATCTGTTAGTGCAGATGTCTCCAGAGAATACTAGAGGATTAACTCATTCGTCCCCTTCTTGCTTCTGGCCTGTTTCTGGTTTTGTAACAATTTGTTACTTACTCGATACTTTCCACTAGTGTGACTCAGTTACTTTCCACTAGTTTGACGCAGTTACTTTCCACTAGTGTGACGCAGCTACTTTCCACTAGTGTGACGCAGCTACTTTCCACTAGTGTGACGCAGCTACTTTCCACTAGTGTGACGCAGTTACTTTCCACTAATATCACATAGTATTTATGAAGGTATTCCTCATCCTGTCAAATACTTTATATTTGAGAAGATTCCTTTTCACTTGATTTTGTAAGATGATTCTTTCTTGTGAAGGTTTTGCTGCAGGTTTATAACTCATACGGGTTTACGCATATTTTTGAATAATTGCTTGGAGAGATTTGTCTCCCGAGGGACTCCTGCCTTTAAAAAAAATTATTTCTAAGCTTTCTTTCCTCTGCTGTCAGTGAATTTAAGTCTATCTGCATCAAACCTCTGAAGTTGTATCCCAGCCATGACATGTATGGGTCATTCAAGCCCACATAGGCCTACCCTCATCTTGCTGACCTTGAACGCCTGTCTGCCCAGACATTCCAACATTATCACTGTCCTGAAGACATTCATTTGTCATTCCCACCACCATTTATTGTCATCACATGTAACTATTTCCATTACCATAATGTACAATGTATCGCACATGAAAGCCTGTTCTAATATTACATTCATCATATGATGCACTACTTACCATTCCCACTATTCTACCAGGTTTTCCAGTCCTGGAATTCCCACCAACCATTTTCATAATGTAACAATACTCGTCTGGACATTCCAGCAGTCTAAAAATATCTGCACATAAGTGTATAAACATTCCAGACATCCATAATTACTCATTTGAATTTTCAGACCCGCGAGGAATACTCACTCTTAACATTCCACTTTGTTAGGGATACTCACTCTCAACATTCCACTCTGTTAGGGATACTCACTCTCAACATTCCGCTCTGTTAGGGATACTCACTCTCACATTCCTCTTGTGATCACTTAACATGTCAGACATTCCATCTCCCTCGCCTCGTCTCTCAATCCCACCCACTAACATTCTACATTTTCTGTCTCTTACCCTTGATGCTGGCAACGGGTTCTTGATTCAAGGAACTGGTGTTTACCTCCCCTTCCCAATGATCAAGATGATTCCCTTTCATTCCTCAGGCACTCTGTGAAATGTAAGGGAATCATCTACGAATTACGAATTTAGCACTTCGCCGTGAATATAGTAATCCATGAGTCTCTCCAGACTTTCCGTCACCCTAGTGTTTATCGGCTCACAAAAAAATGGTTGACCATATGAAGTGCGTCCTGTAAATGGAGTGTTCGAGGCTCAGTCCTCCGTTTGCTGATAGCCAGACAGACGCACACATAACCTGTGGTGTCGACCTTGTAGTTACAGTACCATCCTCTGCCTTATTATTGTTTGATTTATGAGTGTTGTGAAGCGTAGTGTGTCGTGTTGTTTGCTTCCATCGTGTCCGTACTGGTTGTTGCCATCACTGCAAACATGTTTGCAGTCTGTGAACACAGACGCTCGTGCACGGTTCAAGACTTTGAGGAAGCGTTGTTAGATGCTTCTTTATCGAGGCAAGTGGACCTTTGGAACACCTTGTGATGTGACGGTTCCGTCTTTTTATGGTAGAAATTAGCCAAGAAATGTTCATTTCAACAAATGCATTGGTAACGTTTGTTATTTAGGGAGTTAAACGTAAACAATACTTTTTCAGTCCTAGTAAAACGTGGCGAAACGTTTCCACATCTTCTTGAATTGTGTACGAGACTGTCCATACAGTGTCAGTATGACTATACTGTTGTTGTCAAGCCATACTTACCCTTCTTGATCTGGCTGCCACCCACCACAAGAAGCCTCGTTTTATACTCTCAGCTTAATTAATGCTCCAAATACTCCAGCTGTTGCTTCTCTCTCCCTCTCTCTGGATGTTCTCCCTCTGGCAGCTGGAAGACAAGTTACACTTGTTGAGGCGCAGGACGCCGTTGTTCTCATGTAGTGACGTAGATTGTTTTAATGTTGGTACAGTTACCGACAATATGTTAGGTAAAAAGACATTTTGTTGATGGAGTAAACGAGGAGTAACGAGGCAGATATTATAGCCTAACTCTACAGTACATATGTTTCTCTTGGAGAGCGAAACGTTGCCACAATAAAATGTACTTGTACTTGTATCCTTTCACCTAACAGTAACGTAGAGGTTCCATCATGTCCTCTCCTCTGCCACCACCAGTATGGTGCGCTCCCATACATAACTTCTTACATAAACTACCTATCATCTTACTTGCTAATGGAATCTCCAGTAACCTCTTATTCAGATCGATTCGTATTGGGCAATATTTTCAGGTCTCATCTTAGGTTCAAGTGACCGAAGATGCAATGACTGCCTAGTTCGTAATTGTCGAGGATGTTCAGCACGCATGTTCAACTTTCAGTGCACGAGTTAGTGTTCAAATATTATGACATATATCGTGGTGCTTTGATCTCTTCGTATCATCCAGATAGTGTAATGGTTTGTTGTGATGGAAGGTGTCCTTACCAGCTACCGGTGTGTCTCAGCCGGACCTAATTGTCCCCTAATTAGTGACTGATCCTACGTACCCTGATCTGTGTCCTCGGCTGGTGACCTGCTCTGTTCTTCCTACCTCCAGTGTCCTTAACTCGTGAGTGATCGTGTAAGCCACACTCTCAGTGGCACCAAGTTAGTGCCGCTGTTGTTCCTTACCCCAGTTGGTGACTGATCCTATTGTTTCTTGCCCCAGCTGGTGGTTGATCCTGTTGCATCTTGCCCCAACTGGTGACTGATCCTGTTGTTTCTTGCCCCAGCTGCTGACTGATCCTGTTGTTTCTTTGCCCCAGCTGGTGAATGATTCTAATCTTTCTTCTCCAGTGTTTTCAGCTGGTGAGTGAAAACCTGTCATTCCCAACCTTCCTTTACTTCCTTCGGCTGGTGACTGATCCTACCCTTCCTTACCCCAGCTGGTGACTGATCCTACTCTTCCTTACCCCAGCTGGTGACTGATCTTATCCTTCCTTACCCCAGCTGGTGACTGATCCTACCCTTCCTCACCTCAGCTGGTGACTGATCCAACCCTTCCTCACCCCAGCTGGTGACTGATCCTACCCTTCCTCACCCCAGCTGGTGACTGGTCCTACCCTTCCTCACCCCAGCTGGTGACTGATCCTACCCTTCCTTACCCCAGCTGGTGACTGATCCTACCTTTCCTCACCCCAGCTGGTGACTGATCCTACCCTTCCTCACCCCAGCTGGTGACTGATCCTACCCTTCCTCACCCCAGCTGGTGACTGATCCTACCCTTCCTCACCCCAGCTGGTGACTGATCCTACCCTTCCTCACCCCAGCTGGTGACTGATCCTACCTTTCCTCACCCCAGCTGGTGACTGATCCTACCCTTCCTCACCCCAGCTGGTGACTGATCCTACCCTTCCTCACCCCAGCTGGTGACTGATCCTATCCTTCCTTACATCCAGTGGCCTCAACAGATGATGGCTCCTCATCCTCCCTCCCCCCCTCCCAGTTGTATATCTACCCTACCATTTGTGGAAGCCAGCTGCTATACCAGTGGGCCTCTGTTGGGACCACCTGGAGAGAGACATCCCCACCACCACCACCACCCAACCCCTGCCATCCTTCAAGCTATAATACTATAGCAATATAGGACTTGTTTCATAGCGCCTTTGTTTCTTTTCCTTCACTGAGACGGACGCTGAAAATCTCTGCTCTATACCAAGAAGTTACCAGTACTTCCCACCTCTTTCCTATCCCCAGTAGAGCTCTGCCTGGTACTCCCGCTTTATGTTCAGATAGACTTTAACAACTAGCATAACTTTAAAAAAACATTATTGTATTAAAGATTTTTTTATGGAAGAACAGTTGATTCCAGTTGATTCCAGGTTATATCTGGAGGAACATGGAGTAATAATTAACGAGCTGGTGACAGGGATGATTTGTTACCGAGTTGCTCCTTGACCAGTCTGGGAAAGTGACGGCCACCTGCTGAAGGTGGTGCTGTAATGGCCACCTGCTGAAGGTGGTGCTGTAATGGCCACCTGCTGAAGGTGGTGCTGTAATGGCCACCTGCTGAAGGTGGTGCTGTAATGGCCACCTGCTGAAGGTGGTGCTGTAATGGCCACCTGCTGAAGGTGGTGCTGTAATGGCCACCTGCTGAAGGTGGTGCTGTAATGGCCACCTGCTGAAGGTGGTGCTGTAATGGCCACCTGCTGAAGGTGGTGCTGTAATGGACACCTGCTGAAGGTGGTGCTGTAATGGACACCTGATGAAGTTGGTGCTGTAATTGCCACCTTCTGAAGGTGGTGCTGTAATGGACACCTGATGAAGTTGGTGCTGTAATGGCCACATTCTGAAGGTGGTACTGTAATGGCCACCTGCTGAAGGTGGTGCTGTAATGGCCACCTGCTGAAGGTGGTGCTGTAATGGCCACCTGCTGAAGGTGGTGCTGTAATGGACACCTGATGAAGTTACTGCTGTAATGGACACCTGATGAAGTTGGTGCTGTAATGGACACCTTCTGAAGGTGGTACTGTAATGGCCACCTGCTGAAGGTGGTGCTGTAATGGACACCTGATGAAGTTGGTGCTGTAATGGCCACCTGATGAAGGTGGTACTGTAATGGCCACCTGCTGAAGGTAGTGCTGTAATGGACACCTGATGAAGTTAGTGCTGTAATGGCCACCTTCTGAAGGTGGTACTGTAATGGCCACCTGCTGAAGGCGGTGCTGTAACGGCCACCTGTTGAAGGTGCTACTGTAATGGGCCACCTGATGAAGGTGCTACTGTAATGGGCCACCTGATGAAGGTGCTACTGTAATGGGCCACCTGATGAAGGTGGTACTGTAATTGGACATCTGATGAAGGTGGTACTGTAATTGGACATCTGATGAAGGTGGTGCTGTAATGGCCACCTGCTGAAGGTGCCACCTGATTACGGTGGTACTTTAATGGCCACCTGCTGAAAGTGGTGCTGTAATGGACTCCTGATGAAGTTGGTGCTGTAATGGCCACCTGCTGAAGGTGGTACTGTAATGGCCACCTGCTGAAGATGGTACTGTAATGGTCACCTGGTGAAGGTGGTGCTGTAATGGCCACCTGCTGAAGGTGGTACTGTAATGGCCACCTGCTGAAGATGGTACTGTAATGGTCACCTGCTGAAGGTGGTGCTGTAATGGCCACCTGCTGAAGGTGGTACTGTAATGGCCACCTGCTGAAGATGGTACTGTAATGGCCACCTGCTGAAGGTGGTGCTGTAATGGCCACCTGCTGAAGGTGGTACTGTAATGGCCACCTGCTGAAGGTAGTATTGTAATGGGCCAACTGCTGAAGGTGGTACTGTAATGGCCACCTGCTGAAGATGGTACCGTAATGGCCACCTGCTGAAGGTGGTGCTGTAATGGCCACCTGCTGAAAGTGGTACTGTAATGGCCACCTGCTGAAGGTGGTGCTGTAATGGGCCAACTTCTGAAGGTGGTACTGTAATGGCTACCTGCTGAAGGTGGTACTGTAATGGCCACCTGCTGAATGTGGTGCTCTAATGGGCCACCTGCTGAAGGTGGTAATGTATTGTAATGTAATGGTCACATGCTGAAGGTGGTATTCTAATGGCCACCTGCAGGAGCACAGACCATGACGCTCATATACAGGGAGTGACCCAACACTCACCTACTGAAGCACGGAACCAACACTCACCTACTGAAGCAGGGACCCAACACTCACCTACTTAAGCAGGGACCCAACACTCACCTACTGAAGCACGGACCCAACACTCACCTACTGAAGCAGGGACCCAACACTCACCTACTGAAGCACGGACCCAACACTCACCTACTGAAGCAGGGACCCAACACTCACCTACTGAAGCAGGGACCCAACACTCACCTACTGAAGCAGGGACCCAACACTCACCTACTGAAGCAGGGACCCGACATCACCTACTGAAGCAGGGACCCAACACTCACCTACTGAAGCAGGGACCCGACACTCACCTACTGAAGCAGGGACCCAACACTCACCTACTGAAGCAGGGACCCGACACTCACCTACTGAAGCAGGGACCCAACACTCACCTACTGAAGCAGGGACCCGACACTCACCTACTGAAGCAGGGACCCAACACTCACCTACTGAAGCAGGGACCCAACACTCACCTACTGCATCAGGGACCCAACACTCACCTACTGAAGCAGGGACCCAACACTCACCTACTGCAGCAGGGACCCGACACTCACCTACTGAAGCAGGGACCCAACACTCACCTACTGAAGCAGGGACTCGACACTCACCTACTGTAGCAGGGACCCAACACTCACCTACTGCAGCAGGGACCCAACACTCACCTACTGAAGCAGGGACCCGACACTCACCTACTGCAGCAGGGACCCAACACTCACCTACTGAAGCAGGGACCCAACACTCACCTACTGAAGCAGGGACCCAACACTCACCTACTGAAGCAGGGACCCAACACTCACCTACTGAAGCAGGGACCCGACACTCACCTACTGCAGCAGGGACCCAACACTCACCTACTGAAGCAGGGACCCGACACTCACCTACTGCAGCAGGGACCCAACACTCACCTACTGAAGCAGGGACCCGACACTCACCTACTGAAGCAGGGACCCGACACTCACCTACTGAAGCACGGACCCGACACTCACCTACTGCAGCAGGGACCCAACACTCACCTACTGAAGCAGGGACCCAACACTCACCTACTGAAGCAGGGACCCGACACTCACCTACTGAAGCAGGGACCCAACACTCACCTACTGAAGCAGGGACCCAACACTCACCTACTGCATCAGGGACCCAACACTCACCTACTGAACCAGGGACCCAACACTCACCTACTGCAGCAGGGACCCGACACTCACCTACTGAAGCAGGGACCCAACACTCACCTACTGAAGCAGGGACCCGACACTCACCTACTGTAGCAGGGACCCAACACTCACCTACTGCAGCAGGGACCCAACACTCACCTACTGCAGCAGGGACCCGACACTCACCTACTGAAGCAGGGACCCAACACTCACCTACTGAAGCAGGGACCCAACACTCACCTACTGAAGCAGGGACCCGACACTCACCTACTGAAGCAGGGACCCAACACTCACCTACTGAAGCAGGGACCCGACACTCACCTACTGAAGCAGGGACCCGACACTCGCCTACTGAAGCAGGGACCCGACACTCACCTACTGAAGCAGGGACCCGACACTCACCTACTGAAGCAGGGACCCAACACTCACCTACTGAAGCAGGGACCCAACACTCACCTACTGAAGCAGGGACCCAACACTCACCTACTGCAGCAGGGACCCGACACTCACCTACTGAAGCAGGGACCCAACACTCACCTACTGAAGCAGGGACCCAACACTCCAGTGCTGACCACAACTTTTCCGAAGTAATCCATTATTTTTTCAGAAGCTTAAAATTATATACTAAATCCCATTGTACTGTTTTCCCCGACCATCTTGAGCTCCATGTATTTTTATAAGTATTAATTTTTCTGCCAAGCTGCATGAATATTTTCCTAATATTAGAGAGAGTAGGTGAGTCAGTTTTACTTCAGAGAGTGAGAGAGAGTGTGTGTGAGAGAGAGAGAGAGAGAGAGAGAGAGAGAGAGGAAAGATACACGGCCCGTGGGTTTGTATCTACGGGAGGAATTACCCTTGTAAGCCTCTGGAATCCAGAACTGCCGTCTTGAGCACCTCATTGAGCCTCCCGCGAGGCTCAACGGTTGCCAGTGTGAGCAATGCGTACACATGTGTACTGGCTTCTCATTACCTGCCAGTTGTGTGTGGCTGAAGTCACAGTTGTGGCCCCCCAGAATCACCCACCCAGGCTCTCCACCTTCCTATGCTTCTTGCTCCCTGTGATGTCTCAACACAGTTCCAGACAGGATACACGAGCATTGGCCTGGAATGAGACCATCTCGACATTTTACTTCCAGGTCGTATATTACTATTAAGTTAGCTCAAACACTTGCATAATACTCGTATTGTACCGCTGAATCATTCCGGAAATGTTGAAGGTGGAGAGCTGTGGTTGTAAGGAGAACCATGATAGTCTGACGGTGGTTACTCTCGCTCATGTCGCATTGTGATACTACGGTCTGACTGGCTGCTTGTGAATTTGATTAAGGTCACATATGTAAACAATCAACATTATTCAGCAAAAATCCTCAAGTCATAATTTTTTATTATTATTAACCAATGTTATATGTTCGTACGGCACCGAAATTCTGACGAATGAAAAATTCTTATTGCAAAGCATCTGGCAGAAGTTCTGTTGTCTTGGAATCACATACTGCTGTTTTATCTTACTATTTTGAGTGGCCGCAGATGGTGACTGATCCTGCACACCCTCCCCTCAGTGACCTTCCTGATGGTGACCGACACTGTCACTTTCCTGATGGTGACCGACACTGTCACTTTCCTGATGGTGACCGACACTGTCACTTTCCTCATCTTTATCACAAGAGTCTTTTTTCTCTCTAACTTACCAATAACTTGCCTCACACGTGACAACCTCAGGTTGTCTGCAGTTTATCTCACAAATTTCGTATTGACTTGCCTTAGAATTGTGTCTAGAGCGAGTGCATCACACTTCACTCTCACTGTCATCTAAAGTACGTTATGCTTCACCATCTTGAGTACTTCATCTTCAGTTCTTCATGCTTCACTCTCACTTGCTATCATTTTCAGTAACTCACACTTCATTCCATCCATCATTTTGAGTACCTCAAACTTTGTCTCTCCCCTTCTCACTCTCCCCACCCCAACCATCACCTCGCACTTTACTTTCACCTTCAACAAACGTCAGTTCCAAGAGATTCACTCTCGCTCTCACTGAGAGCCACCAGCAACTCCAGATCTGACAGCCTCACTCATTTCACAAACAACATTCAGTCGTCCAGAGTACTGCACATTCTCGGCAGAAAACTTTCAGTGGTCGACGTATGCGCTCATGTTTGACGTGGAAAAGTGTACAGAACAGGTAATGATTCAATTAATATAACGAAGAACAAAACACTAGTGAAATATAACTTATGCGCAGCAGTTGAGTAATTTTATTGTCGACACGTTGCACATGTGTCTTGTTCTTCAACTTGTCGGTATTTTATACCATCAATAATACGGTACAATATAAAATATGTCAACTTGTATAAATAATTCAAATGATGCTTTGAGTGGGGCTTTTCACATCCCATGGAGCATGTCTTCGTTCTAATCATCGAGTTGAAAGAACCTTTAAATCTGTGGGCCACAATTCCAAGAAATTAAAACTCTTCAGATCTTGACACCCAGAATTGTTTGCGTCCACTTACATTCACGGCAACATTATCTACCATTTTTTTTCCGGCATCCAAGCTTCAGGATTTTAAGAAAACTCAGTGGCCTGTGTGCATGTGTGTATGTGTGTGCGTGTGTGTGTGATGAAAAGTCCCACAGCTCTGGAGTCGGTGCTGTGGGAGAGAAGCAGATAGAACGAGAAATGATTCTTGGACAAGAGGTCCCCACCGCAAGCCTCGAAATCCTTCACCGTGGAAGGCAATCAATCAGGACCTACAATCCTGGCACAATACTCAAGGTGGACTCGATCCTTTTCAAGGTATTTGGACCAGACGAGCTCCTTCATCCACCCTACCTACCCATTCCCACCTCCGCAACACACAACCACGCTTGGTCACTTTTCCATTGTATCATAAAAGTGACATCATTTCAAAATATATCATATATTAATCATGCAATAAAATATAAATCTGATGATGTAAATGCTTTAAATTTTTGTCCATTATTATTATAATTATTATTATCATTATTTTTTTAAAGAGAAAGTGGTGGCGTAGAGGAGACTCAGTGTGGTGCTTACAGTGAGTTTGGTAGGGGGGGGAATAAAGGAGGAGGGGGAAATAAAGGAGGAGGGGGAGGGTAATAGGGGGAGTTCCTCAGGGTAAACACCCCCCACACCTCCCCCTCCACACTCACCCCCCTCCCCCACCCCCCTACACTTACCCCTGTGTTTCCTTCAGTATACATTGTATATATATATAGCACTGTACAAACATTATTAAAAAAAAAAATCTTTCAGGTAATAAAGTTTTAATTTCATTCGTAAATCGGCAGCTTTTTATTGGTCCCCTCCAGACTTTATTAGTGTTAAAAAGTATCTCATATCTCTAGCAAATTGAGCCAAGCCGGTCAAGCCAGCCGTCTGCACTCTTTCAATACGTCTGCGAGCATGTTTTGCAAGCATTCCAGCCGTCTCAGCCTGTCCAATGTCGAGGGATTAAAGCCAGCATAAACAACCCAGCAGAGAGAGAAGTAAGCCAAGCCAGTTTCTGAAATAACCATCTACAATGTGCTGTTCTGCTCTGTGCCACTAGTAAAACGCTGGTCAGAGTGGAAATTACCATCCTTGTGGCATAGTGTGGCTTATATTAAGCCACCCGGCTTAAATCACGTGAATTCATTGCATGGGTACCAGCTAATAGGGGAAGCAGCCAGCCTGAGTGGTAACCACCACCACCATCCCACTGCTGCCACCATCCCACTACTACCACCAACCCACCGCTGCCACCAACCCACCGCTGCCACCAACCCACCGCTGCCACCATCCCACTACTACCACAAACCCACCGCTGCCACCAACCCACCGCTGCCACCATTTGTTAGCTGGGGTTCTAGGATGAAGTGTTGATCGAATTAAACACCGGAAACTGTTACGGAGGCGTTTTATTGCGAATAACTGAAGAGGACCCAGCCCTGCCTATCTACCGCCTGTTATGCCTGGTCGGTAAGTGAGAGGGAGACCTCTGGACCGACTCGCTGGTTCACGGGAGAACGTGAGGTTATGGCTAGCAAGAGAACCTCGCTGTAAATGGTACTGTCCTTCAAATGTACTACACAATTATTTCAGTTAACAGACAACCCGCAACTTGAGCTTTTGGTCACCTGACCGAGGCCTTCCACTGGCTTACCAGTCTACCCCTTTAAAACTTATGGTTATGATTCTAACCATTTTATAGGCAAGAGAATCGGGGAGCAAATATATATAGGCGAGAGTGACAGGGACGGGACCAAGAGAGGAAGAAAAAGAAGTGGTAGAGGAAGTAGCAGTAGAAGAAATAGTGGACCAAGTCAGACCGAAACATCATGGTAAGTTTCTCTCTCTCCTATGTGTGGGTTATGTGTGCATTGTTCCAGTCTCGGTATTGTGTCTTTTTGTTCTTCATCCCAGGATCAACAGGTGACCAATGGTTCAAGGTGTTAATACCACTACTACTACTACTACTAATAATAATAATAATAATAATAACAATAACAATAATAATACCACAACTACCACTACCATTAAGTATCTCACATTAAACACGCCATAACAAACTACTAATTATATTGAGATACAGGTAAACATAAGCACAGCTACACAAATTTAGATGCCTACAATTATCATACAAAGTAACTTGTGTAAATTACCAAGGATAACTCCCCTAAAAAATGTCAAACGAGGTGACTTATTTCCATTCGTGTCCTTGCCATATCTTATTAACTAAAGCCTGGCTGTAATACACAATCTAGAGAAGAAAAAGTCAATACCATCGTTCGAACAGTTCAATAAATAGTGTACAATATCAGGTGAGAGTTTACCTGAGCCCAGGTAGAAGTTGCGATAGGATTTACACTGGGGTGACTTCCACGTATTTAGAGACCAGAGTCAAGGAACACATATATACATTGTACATGGATGGTGTACAGTACCGACAAGATGGAGAATTAGACACATGTGCAACATCTGGGTATCTTTATTTGTAGACGTTTCGCCATCCAGTGGTTTTATCAATACAATACAAGGATAGTGTGAAGACTGTAGGCCTATATATGAAAGGCGAGGTAATCAGTCCCCCAGGAGGCTGAGGGACTGATTACTTCATCTTTTGTATATATTTCTACAGTCTTCGCATTGTGTCCATGTAATGTATTGATAAAGCAACTGGATGGCGAAACGTCTACAAATAAAAATACCCAGATGTTGCACATGTGTCTAATTCTTCACATATACGCCCGTAGGAGGAACATGACCAACTATTGACTTACGCACAACTCGCATCGACGATATAAATTTATTTCACACTCTGATGCAGTTTTTATTTCCGAGCATCATAATGATCTCTGCGGCCCACCAGACGATCTTGTTTATCTCAGCCGAGATATTTACCTCAGCCGAGATATTTACCTCAGCCGAGATATTTACTGTGTCGTTAGTGGATGCATCGCATACAAATTCTAGTGTCATCTGCAAGATAATGACACACTGTCATGCTTATGTTTCACTATAAATGGGGAGAAATCAGAATGGGGGCACGTCACAAGCGGTGTTCCTCAGGGGTCAGTGTTGGGCCCGTTGTTGTTCACAATTTACATAAACGACATAGATGAGGGAATAAATAGCAACATAAGCAAATTTGCTGATGACACCAAAATAGGCCGTCCAATTCATTCTAATGAGGACACTAGAGCACTCCAGGATGATTTAAATAGACTGATGCAATGGTCGGAGAAGTGGCAGATGCAGTTTAATATTAACAAATGCAAAGTTCTAAATATTGGACAAGTAAATAACTATGCCACATATAAACTAAATAATGTAGATCTTCATACTTCTGCTTGCGAAAAGGATTTAGGAGTTCTCGTTAGCAGTAATCTAAAACCAAGACAACAGTACATTAGTATTCGAAATAAAGCTAACAGAATTCTTGGCTTCATATCTAGAAGTAAAAACAATAGAAGTCCTCAGGTTGTTCTTCAATTCTATATATCCTTGGTTAGGCCTCATTTAGACTATGCTGCTCAGTTCTGGTTACCTTATTACAGAATGGATATAAATGCTCTGGAAAACGTACAGAGGAGGATGACAAAGATGATCCCATGTATCAGAAATCTTCCCTATGAGAATAGACTGAGGCCCTGAATCTGCACTCTCTCGAAAGGCGTAGAATTAGGGGGGATATGATCGAGGTGTATAAATGGAAAACAGGAATAAATAAAGAGGATGTAAATAGCGTGCTGAAAATTTCCAGCCAAGACAGGACTCGCAGCAATGGTTTCAAGTTAGAAAAAAAATTCAGATTCAGGAAGGATATAGGAAAGCACTGGTTGTGGATGAGTGGAATAGACTCCCGAGTACAGTTATTCAGGCTAAAATGTTGTGTAGTTTTAAAAATAGGTTAGATAAATACATGAGTGGGTGTGAGTTGGACTTGACTAGCTTGTGCTGCTGGGTCTGACGCCGTGCTCCTTCCTTGAGTGGAGGTGACCAGACTGGGTGGGTCATTGGGCTAATCCTGGGTGGGTCATTGGGTTATTCCGGGGAGGGACATGAACCTGCTCCGCATGGGACAGTAGGCCTGTTGCAGTGTTCTTTCTTATGTTCTTATATCTTGGCTTGTACAGGATTCTATTATACCTTAGTGTGTATATTTATTAGGATTTCATGAAATTAGCAATGTTGAGCCTTAAAACTCTTGCAAAGATTTTGATAATGAAGGCTGTTAGTGCTAGTTTTATGGAGAGGGAAGCTGCCTCTGTGGTCTTTGATGCTTGTGGGATGAATTTCTTTATTCAGATTCAGTCTCCATGGGTATTTAAAATATGTAAACGGCGGCTTTTAGTAATTTATTGTGAATATAGAGAAGCATAAGTCTAGGCCTAGGACTGTAACTCTCATATGTGGTGTGAATATTTGCTTATTTATTAGCAAAGAATATACAGGAACTCTTAAACTCCATGCAACGTAATAATAATAATAATAATAATAATAATAATAATAATAATAATAATAATAATAATAATAATAATAATAATAACATTCAGGACTTTAAACATATAACGCTTCTCTCGTTATCAGTTTACACTGTTAACAAATTTACACTGTTGTTAACAAATTACAATATCTAACAAATTACACTGTTAACAAATTTACACTTCTGTTAACAAATTTACACTGTTGTTGACAAATTACACTGCCATTATTAAACTTATACTGCTGTTGTCAAGTTTACACTGCTGTTGTCAAATTACAGTTATCCGATTTACACTGTTATGATCAAATTTACACTGTCACTGTCAAATTTACACTGTCATCATTAAATTTACAGTCATCATCAAATTTATAGTCATCATCAAATTTACACTGTCATTATCAAATTTACTCTGTCGTCAAAGTTACACAATCATCAGATTTACAATATCATGACATTTACACCATCAATATCAATTTACCTCTCTCAACATCAGTTTACTATTGTGCTCCAAAAATCACAATCACAGAGAAAGTTTTGGGCCATGGGCCTTGACTACAAATTTTGACGAATGGGAAAATATCTCCGCTGCTTAGTTGGTTAATGAAATTTAATAGTTAATGCAGTACCTTAGCCACTCAACCAGATCTCGGATATGGCTAAGTGGCTTAAATACTGCGCACTTTGATGCAGAGTGTGCAGGTTCGAATCTTGTTGTGGACTGAGAAATAATGTTTGTAAATAGTTTAACATGTGTGTCAATTGCCTAGGATAACTAAGAAAAATCAGACGAAGTGTTGCTTGTAACGAAGCTGAAGTCTGAGAGGAACTTACGTACCACCAACACCACCAGTTCCACCACCATTATAGGCACCATCATCACCACAACCACCACCACCGCCATGACGGCCACTTCCACCAACACCACCCCCGCCACCACCACCACTGCCAATCAGTGAGGGCTGGACAAGCCTCTCCCACACCACCTCCACCATCAGCACAACTATACTACCCGCCATGCCTGCAAAGAAGAATTTACAATGCAAAAACGATTAAAATTCGCGAAATTTGTAAGTTAGATTTACACACTTGTTCTTGGCAAAAAGAGGAGCATCATTAAGGCAACTTGAAAGATAAACACAAGGTGATGATCGTATCTTCAAGCACTCCATCGTAACTGGAATAAAATGCAAATACCGAAAGATGGAGTAAAAAAAGAAAAAGTTTCTCCCACGCAAGGGAGCTTTATATAATCTGACTTAATAAAACTCACTGTTATAGGCGAAACGTTGACTTTAATGAAGGTATCTATCGCATTTGCGTGACATCTGCTTCAGTACACTACAAGTTACTAACTCTTATTGGGATACCATTGAAAGCTTCGTCGCATTTCTTGATATCTCCCAGATCAGAACGTCAGATTGTATTACCCTGTGTATGAAACACATTCTCTGTGATGGAGTATGACAGGGAGAAACCATTCAATGTGATGGAGTATGACGGAAAACTCTCCAATGTGATGGAGTATGATAGGGAGAAACCATTCTATGTGATGAGACATGGCAGATTCCAGCTTAGTGTTCTACCAACTATGGTGACATAAAGAGACCCACGTTTAAGAAGAAGCCTTCATTGTAGCAACGTTTCGCCCTGTGTAGCGCTTTATCAAGTCATCATAAAGCTCTACACAGAGCGGAAAGTTGCTCCACTTAAACCACGTGTACATATTACCTAGGGCATAGAGGGTAAAGATACCGAGGAAGTCTCCAATTGCCAGCGTTCGGAGATTGGAACTGTCTTCTCGCCCCGGAGGCTGGAGGCAGTGAGACACGTTCTCCATACCAGACTGAAGGAGCCTCTCCAGCAGACCAAACTCCATCAGCCTGTAGATCCTATAACATATATTATAAAGAACAAGAAGGCACAATACTGTGACTTAAACAATACACAAATAGCCAGCACAAAGGAGAGAGGAACCCAAATCAAAATCGGACCGAAGCGTCGTCGCGGGCTCCTCTCTCCTGTGCTGGTTATTTGTGTAACGTATATTATAATCTCTACCTTCGCTCTCATATACAATTTGATGGTAGATCAATGGGTAGAACACATTAGAATGAGAGAACTCAGAGATGAATAATGCTTTAAGGAGTGAACATTACCGGAGTTCATAAAGAAAGCACAGAAAAAATGTGAAAACTCCATTGATCTCTTTTGAGTAGTTCTGAACACTTTTAAGCACTCCTGAATATCACTGAGGACCTCTTAGCACTTTTGAACACCCTTAAACACCCCTCATGAACACCTGTAAGCAAGCTTTAAACACTTTTAAACACTCTTGAGCATCTATAAACACTTTTGAACCCCTTAAGCACTGGATCAATACTCACTCAGACCTATAAGCAACCTAAACACTTTCAACACCCTGAAACACCCGCTAAGTGATCTTGAATCCCCCGTTAAGCGCCTTAGAGAGTCCCTGCTCAATACTTACACACTGTCGACGGCAGGTTTCAGAGGAGAGCCCCGGGGAAACCCCAGGCCGAACTGAACGAACATAAACCCTCCTCTTGTGATAGACATGCGGCACACACCATGCTGCAACCCCGCCCACACACGCCCACGAAAGCCCACACACGGGTGCGCATGTCCACATGTCAGGTATGATGTATATAAAGTTTTTAAATTAGAAAAAAATTATAGACAGGGAATCTATACCTATATGCATATATCTCAGTGTATATGTACAGAGTTAATTTTAGGGTGTACAGGTGAGATGCACACACACACACACACCACATACACACACACACACACACACACACACACACACACACACACACACACACACACACACACACACACACACACACACATCTCCCCATGGGTATTGAGAGAGGGAGCAGAGGCGCTATGTGTACCCCTAACAACAATATTCAATACATCTATCGAAACAGGGAGATTGCCTGAGGCATGGAAGACAGCAAATGTAGTCCCAATCTTTAAAAAAGGAGACAGACATGAAGCATTAAACTACAGACCAGTGTCACTGACATGTATAGTATGCAAAATCATGGAGAAGATTATCAGGAGAAGAGTGGTGGAACACCTAGAAAGGAAAATCCTCAATCAACACAGCCAGCATGGTTTCAGGGACGGGAAATCCTGTGTCACAAACCTACTGGAGTTCTATGACATGGTGACAGCAGTAAAAAACAGAGAAAAGAGGGGTGGTGGATTTGCATTTTCTTGGACTGCAAGAAGGGGTTTTTACACAGTTCCACACAAGAGATTGGTGCAAAAAACCCGGAGGGCCAAGCAGGGAAACAGGAAGGCAAATACAATGGATCAGGGAATACTTTTCAGAAGACAGCAGCGAGTCATGGTAACGTGGCGAGGTGTCAGAGTGGGGACCTGTGACCAGCGGGGTCCCGCAGGGGTCAGGTCCTAGGACCATGTGTTTCTGGTATTTGTTGAACGACATGACGGAAGGAATAGCTCTGAGGGGTCCCTGTTGCAGATGACGTGAAGTTGATGAGAAGAATACACTCGATCGAAAACCAGGCAGAACTACAAAGGGGTCTGGGCAGGCTGCAGACCTGGTCCAGCAATTGGCTCCTGGAGTTCAATCCCACCAAGTTGCAAGTCATGAAGATTGGGGAAGGGCAAAGAAGGCCGCAGACGGGGTACAGTCTAGGGGGGCAGAGACTACAAACCTCACTCAAGGAAAAAGATCTTGGGGTGAGTATAACACCAGGCACATCTCCTGAAGCGCACATCAACCAAATAACTGTGCAGCATATGGGCGCCTAGCAAACCTCAGAACAGCATTCCGACATCTTAATAAGGAATCGTTCAGGACCCTGTACACCGTAAAACGTTAGGCCCATATTGGAGTATGCGGCACCAGTTTGGACCCACACCTAGCCAAGCACGTAAAGAAACTAGAGAAAGTGCAAAGGTTGCAACAAGACTAGTCCCAGAGCTAAGAGGTATGTCCTACGAGGAGAGGTTAAGGGAAATCAACCTGACGACACTGGAGGACAGAGAGATAGGGGGGACATGATAACAACATACAAAAATACTGAGAGGAATTGACAAGGTGGACAAAGACAGGATGTTCCAGAGATTGGACACAGTAACAAGGGGACACAGTTGGAAGCTAAAGACACAGATGAATCACAGGGATGTTAGGAAGTATTTCTTCAGCCACAGAGTAGTCAGTAAGTGGAATAGTTTGGGAAGCGATGTAGTGGAGGCAGGATCCATACATAGCTTTAAGCAGAGGTATGATAAAGCTCACGGCTCAGGGAGAGTGACCTAGTAGCGATCAGTGAAGAGGCGGGGCCAGGAGCTCGGACTCGACCCCCGCAACCTCAACTAGGTGAGTACAACTAGGTGAGTACACACACACACACACACACACACGGTGTTAACCACATCTAGTCCACAATTTATACATTAATACATTATGAAAAAGTGCAAAACTCATTTATCTGTAAAAAAAATACGGATAAAAAAATTGCCTATTTATATAAAGGAGTTTTTTTTGAGGCTATCAATACTTTTTTCTTCTCTTCTTCTTTCTCCCTTCTTCCTCGTTCCGTTACTTTGTAATCAAAGGGAATATTAAATGTGCTTAGCACTGTCTTACCTGTGAAAAGTCTTGTGCTATCATGTACAAGGAGGAATGTCGTGTGTAGAGACCTGTGGAAGATATCGAAAAAGGTTTATTTGCGAGAGTGAGAGAGAGAGAGAGAGAGAGAGAGAGAGAGAGAGAGAGAGAGAGAGAGAGAGAGAGAGAGTGCCAGACAGAAATGATAATAGGCGCGTGAAGCATTGTAATGGAGAAGAAAGACACAGACAGACACACGGGTCTAAGTATAGACAAGTTCCGTGAGACAACAACTAAGTTCTCACTAAGTTTTACGCCACAATTTAGAAAATCAAAGAGAGCAAAGGCAAGCGTGGAGAGAACTTTCATTAAAACAACGTTTCGCTCGGTGTGAGAGCACCATCAGTTTAACCTGATAAGAGCCCACATTAAGCGAAATGTGTCAACTAAGTCTTGCTCTGTGATCTTGGTTTCACGACGTTTAGGACGTCACTGCCTAACTTACACACAGAACTGTGATATGACCACGTCTAAAAGACGTTTCTCCTGCCATTGGTGACTACACATACTCCGAACACATATAACAAATACCACATAAGATATGCTACCCTTGACTCACACACCTAAATAGCACACAATAGCCCTTAATCTAGAAAGAAATAGATAGTAGATAGTAGATAGCCTCAGGGTGCACTCCCGAGTCCTCTCCTGATTACCTTGCCCATCTACTTTCCAGTACCACATCAATGATAAACTATGAGGGACATGTAACACCTAAGTCATTACACACACCTGCCACTCCACTTATGGTTGATGGAATGATGGCGCTAGGCTGGAGGAGCAGGTCTGAGTGTCTGGCCCAGCCTCTACCCATGGTGGAGGAGATATTCTCTGAGTAAGCTGCCTGCAACACCCATTGCAAAGATATCCAGTATATTAATACCGGCATTATTATTC
>NC_069467.1:11820316-11860977 GCF_026875155.1 Cherax quadricarinatus
TGGTGGTACATACAAACATTTCAACCAAGACGGGTCATACCAACGCAATGCCCACGTTTCCCTTGACGGGCGAAATGTGTCCCATAACAGACCTACCCAAGGTGACGCCAGTAGCCCTGACCTCTCCTTACCTTGGGCACGATGAGCATAGCCTGGAGGTTACTCTTGTAGACCAGACCCAGGGTAAGAGAGGTCAACAGCCAGGCTGCGACCAGCACGCGCTCCCCCATGCGCGCACCAGCGCTCCACAACACTCTGGGAACTGTACTCACGGTGGTCAGACTAATAATAATAATAATAATAATAATAATAATAATAATAATAATAATATAATAATAATAATAATAATAATAATACACATCAAAATTCACTGCAGGTCTGGACTCAGACCGGGCCGCGGGGGCGTTGACCCCTGAAGCCCTCTCCAGGCTCTCCAGGTAAACAACCCACCACAACCCACCATAACCCACCTTGACCGATAAGAACAGTGTAACTCCAAAGCCAAGAGAGCTGGGATGTGAGCAGCACAGGGTCCCAGGCTTGGGTCTGGGAGTTTTCACAAGCATAGGTCAGCCTTGGGTAGTAGCAAGCCTTGGAGTGGTTTGATGAACAGTCTTCAGCCTTGGAGGTGGTGTCAGCCTCTCCTCTTCCACACATTCTCATCCTTAAAGAAACATCATAGTCTTAGCATCTCTAGTTTCAAAGGTTCTCATTATCCACCCTATCATTTTCCTAACTAGATGAATTTAACAATAAAATGAAGGAGAGGCTGGCTGCAAAGAACAAGAAGCGGAGGCTAGAAGCGGAAACTACACAGACTTGTAGCTGCCGAACAAAGGGTTAATGCGGAGGGCGTTTTAAGAGAGAAATACGTATAAAAACGCTTTTTTTGACACAGTGAGCAATGGTTACATGCTTGTTACTACCTGTTACTACCTGTTACTACCTGTTATTACCTGTTACTACCTGTTACTACCTGTAGCCGAGAGGTGGATATGTTCATCAAGGAAAGTAAGCAAAGAATTAAATTCCCATTCAGCTTTAAACTTGATGGAAGGAGCAAGATTGTTCCTTGAGTGGGAACTTTTCTCTCTTAATGCGTCGGAAAATACACGATGTCGTTAATCCACCTCATTACCTTCACTGGGCAACTTTTTTACGTCTCTAAATTATATATGAAAAATTCAGTTACCTTCAACCAGCTGCAATTAGTGTAAATGAGAGTTAATAGTATAAATGAATTATTAGTGTAAATGAGTTATCAGTGAAAATAAGACCTATCAGTGTAAATGAGAGTAGTTATAAGTGTAAATGAGAGTTATCAGTGTAAATGAGAGTAGTTATAAGTGTAAATGAGAGTAGTTATAAGTGTAAATGAGAGTTATCAGTGTAAATGAGAGTAGTTATAAGTGTAAATGAGAGTTATCAGTGTAAATGAGAGTAGTTGTAAGTGTAAATGAGAGTTATCAGTGTAAATGAGAGTAGTTATAAGTGTAAATGAGAGCTATCAGTGTAAATGAGAGTAGTTATAAGTGTAAATGAGAGTTATCAGTGTAAACGAGAGTAGTTATCAGTGTAAATGAGAGCTATCAGTGTAAATGAGAGCTATCAGTGTAAATGAGAGCTATCAGTGTAAATGAGGGCTATCAGTGTAAATGAGAGCTATCAGTGTAAATAAGAACTATCAGTGTAAATGAGAGCTATCAGTGTAAATGAGAGCTATCAGTGTAAATAAGAGCTATCAGTGTAAATGAGAGCTATCAGTGTAAATGAAAGCTATCAGTGTAAATGAGAGCTATCAGTGTAAATAAGAGCTATCAGTGTAAATATGAGCTATCAGTGTAAATAAGAGCTATCAGTGTAAATGAGAGCTATCAGTGTAAATGAGAGCTATCAGTGTAAATAAGAGCTATCAGTGTAAATGAGAGCTATCAGTGTAAATGAAAGCTATCAGTGTAAATGAGAGCTATCAGTGTAAATAAGAGCTATCAGTGTAAATATGAGCTATCAGTGTAAATAAGAGCTATCAGTGTAAATGAGAGCTATCAGTGTAAATAAGAGCTATCAGTGTAAATAAGAGTTATCAGTGTAAATGAGAGCTGTCAGTGTAAATGAGAGTGATCAGTGTAAATGAGAGCTGTCAGTGTAAATGAGAGTTATCAGTGTAAATGAGAGTTATCAGTGTAAATGAGAGTTATCAGTGTAAATGAGAGCTATCAGTGTAAATGAGAGCTATCAGTATAAATGAGAGTTATCATTGTAAATGAGAATTATCAATGTAAATGAGAGTTATCAGTGTAAATGAGAGCTATCAGTGTAAATGAGAGCTATCAGTGTAAATGAGAGCTATCAGTGTAAATGAGAGTTATCATTGTAAATTAGAATTATCAATGTAAATGAGAGTTATCAGTGTAAATGAGAGCTATCAGTGTAAATGAGAGCTATCAGTGTAAATGAGAGCTATCAGTGTAAATGAGAGTTATCATTGTAAATTAGAATTATCAATGTAAATGAGAGTTATCAGTGTAAATGAGAGCTATCAGTGTAAATGAGAGCTATCAGTGTAAATGAGAGCTATCAGTGTAAATCAGAGTTATCAGTGTAAATGAGAGCTATCAGTGTAAATGAGAGCTATCAGTGTAAATGAGAGTTATCATTGTAAATGATAATTATCAATGTAAATGAGAGTTATCAGTGTAAATGAGAGCTATCAGTGTAAATGAGAGCTATCAGTGTAAATGAGAGCTATCACTGTAAATGAGAGCTATTAGTGTAAATGAGAGCTATCAGTGTAAATGAGAGTTATCAGTGTAAATGAGAGCTATCAGTGTAAATGAGAGCAATCAGTATAAATGAGAGTTATCATTGTAAATGAGAATTTTCAATGTAAATGAGAGTTATCAGTGTAAATGAGAGCTATCAGTGTAAATGAGAGCTATCAGTGTAAATGAGAGCTATCAGTGTAAATGAGAGTTATCATTGTAAATTAGAATTATCAATGTAAATGAGAGTTATCAGTGTAAATGAGAGCTATCAGTGTAAATGAGAGCTATCAGTGTAAATGAGAGCTATCAGTGTAAATCAGAGTTATCAGTGTAAATGAGAGCTATCAGTGTAAATGAGAGCTATCAGTGTAAATGAGAGTTATCATTGTAAATTAGAATTATCAATGTAAATGAGAGTTATCAGTGTAAATGAGAGCTATCAGTGTAAATGAGAGCTATCAGTGTAAATGAGAGCTATCAGTGTAAATCAGAGTTATCAGTGTAAATGAGAGCTATCAGTGTAAATGAGAGCTATCAGTGTAAATGAGAGTTATCATTGTGAATGATAATTATCAATGTAAATTAGAGTTATCAGTGTAAATGAGAGCTATCAGTGTAAATGAGAGCTATCAGTGTAAATGAGAGCTATCACTGTAAATGAGAGCTATTAGTGTAAATGAGAGCTATCAGTGTAAATGAGAGTTATCAGTGCAAATGAGAGCTATCAGTGTAAATGAGAGCTATCAGTGTAAATGAGAGCTATTAGTGTAAATGAGAGCTATCAGTGTAAATGAGAGCTATTAGTGTAAATGAGAGCTATCAGTGTAAATGAGAGCTATTAGTGTAAATGAGAGCTATCAGTGTAAATGAGAGCTATCAGTGTAAATGAGAGCTATTAGTGTAAATGAGAGCTATCAGTGTAAATGAGAGCTATTAGTGTAAATGAGAGCTATCAGTGTAAATGAGAGCTATCAGTGTAAATGAGAGCTATCAGTGTAAATGAGAGCTATCGGTGTAAATGAGAGCTATCAGTGTAAATGAGAGCTATCGGTGTAAATGAGAGCTATCAGTGTAAATGAGAGCTATCGGTGTAAATGAGAGCTATCAGTGTAAACGAGAGCTATCAGTTTAAACAGGAAAGGTATGAGAGTGGTGAAGGCAGGTGTGGAAGGTGTGGTCGCAACACACACCTGGTCTGAAGAAGTAAGTAACAGATGTAGGACAAAGCTGTCACCAGCAGCAGACTGCACAAAACGCCTCCCCACACCTGCAACACAAGTGTCACTACACCTGTACTTCTTGTACACCGTCAGTAGCACAAAGTACTGTAAACAGGTATATGCACCACAATATATACACATATGACGACGTTTCGGTCCGACTTGGACAATATAAATTATTCTTGTTTGGTGGTGAAAAGGTTACGAACAGTGTAGTCGATAGGCTTCAAACCCCGTTAACCAAAGTTAACCATGGGCACTGACTGGGAGAGTGAAGGGTTTTGTGAAACCAAGCAAGTCGGGTTGGACCAGGGGGCGTCGGTAGAGGATACCGTGGTCAGTGGACAGGATCGGCACGCTGAAGTCGGCTACCGTCGATCTGTCGAGCGTCACGCCGAACGGTCCCACAGCCATGTCTACCTCCTGCCGACACGCGAGAGGTGAGATTGTCGATGCCAAAAGGAGAAGGATTGGATCCTATCCACTCCTAGCGCGTAATGACCCAAATGGGTTCAACTCCATCTAATGTATAATAATAATAATAATAATAATAATAATAATAATAATAATAATAATAATAATAATAATAATAATAATAATAATAATAATAATAATAATAATAATCTTATGGTTTCACAAGCAACAGTACAAGTGTAGATAAACGTCAATGATGATAGATACAATGTGTGTGTCACAGTGTGTGTATGTGTGTGTGTGTGCCATCACCTTGCGTTGTATCATGCCCATCATACCGAACCAGGAGCCATTTGGGTACGGTGCTCCCCACAGGCCATCTGGTGGCTGGACGAACTCACAGCTGTAATGGAGAAGACATGTTCGGAGATCATTAAACGCGTTAATCAATCAGTCTATCATGCAGGAAGATCCTCTCACGCTTTTGTACTCTTTTTTCCACTGTTCTTTCATACAGCAAGATCCATTCACGTTACTGTGCTCTTAATCTGTCATCCAATCATGCAGGAAGAGCCACGTTTCCTCTATGTGTCTGTCATGCACAGTGAGCCAAATATCCGAAGCTCGTCCAGCATACTTAACAGACTCTTCGATATAACTACTGACTGGATTCCCACTAGGATACAGTATACACACTCTCGTCTTCCTTCTCTGAGTTCACAAATTCATATATATATATATATATATATATATATATATATATATATATATATATATATATATATATATATATATATATATATATATATATATATATAATGTATATATATATTTTATATATATATATATATATATATATATATATATATATATATATATATATATATATATATATATATATATATATATATATATATATGTCGTGCCGAATATGTAAAACTGGTTAATTAGCAAGAACTCATTTAAAATTAAGTCCTTTCTGAAATTCTCTCTGATACGTTTAAAGATATATTTTTTTCATTAATGTTAATGCAAAAATTTTAAATTTTGCACCAAAAGAATCTTAGAAAACTTACCTAACCTTATTATAACAAGAACAATTTATTTTAGCCTAACCCAACTTAATATATTTTAGATTTGTTTACAATAATTTAATACTAAACAAACACAGTGAAATATATTTTTTTCGTTAGGTTCAGAGTGATTTTGGCGAAATTATTGCATACACAAATTTTCGCTTGTCCTATATGGCAAGATGAGCGTTGATATTTAAGCCAAGATCGCAAGTTCTGCCTATTCGGCACGACATATATATATATATATATATATATATATATATATATATATAATATATATATATAATGTCGTGCCGAATATGTAAAACTGGTCAATTAGCAAGAACTCATTTAAAATTAAGTCCTTTCTGAAATTTTCTTTTATACGTTTAAAATTAGATTTTTTTCATTAATGTTAATGTATAAAAATTAATTTTGCACCAAAAGAATCTTAGAAAACTTACCTAACCTTATTATAAAAAGAGCAATTTATTTTAGCCTAACCCAACTAAATATATTTTAGAATTTTTTAAAGTAATTTAATACTAAACAAACACAGTGAAATATATTTTTTTCGTTAGGTTCTGAATGATTTTGGCGAAATTATTGCATACACAAATTTTCACTTGTCCTATATGGCAAGATGAGCCATATAGGACCTATATAGTGCCTATTCGGCACGACATATATATATATATATATATATATATATATATATATATATATATATATATATATATATATATATATATATATAATATATATATATATCATATATATATATATATATATATATATATATATATTATATATATATATATATATATATATATATATATATATATATTTAAATATATATTTTTTTTTTTATTTTATTTTCTTTTTTTTATTATCACACTGGCCGATTCTTACCAAGGCAGGGTGGCCCGAAAAAGAAAAAACTTTCACCATCATTTACTCCATCACTGTCTTGCCAGAAGGGTGCTTTGCATTACAGTTTTTAAACTGCAACATTAACACCCCTCCTTCAGAGTGCAGGCACTGTACTTCCCATCTCCAGGACTCAAGTCCGGCCTGCCGGTTTCCCTGAACCCCTTCATAAATGTTACTTTGCTCACACTCCAACAGCACGTCAAGTATTAAAAACCATTCGTCTCCATTCACTCCTATCAAACACGCTCATGCACGCCTGCTGGAAGTCCAAGCCCCTCGCACACAAAACCTCCTTTACCCCCTCCCTCCAACCTTTCCTAGGCCGACCCCTACCCCGCCTTCCTTCCACTACAGACTTATACACTCTTGAAGTCATTCTGTTTCGCTCCATTCTCTCTACATGCCCGAACCACCTCAACAACCCTTCCTCAGCCCTCTGGACAACAGTTTTGGTAATCCCGCACCTGCTCCTAACTTCCAAACTACGAATTCTCTGCATTATATTCACACCACACATTGCCCTCAGACATGACATCTCCACTGCCTCCAGCCTTCTCCTCGCTGCAACATTCATCACCCATGCTTCACACCCATATAAGAGTGTTGGTAAAACTATACTCTCATACATTCCTCTCTTTGCCTCCAAGGACAAAGTTCTTTGTCTCCACAGACTCCTAAGTGCACCACTCACCCTTTTCCCCTCATCAATTCTATGATTCACCTCATCCTTCATAGACCCATCCGCTGACACGTCCACTCCCAAATATCTGAATACATTCACCTCCTCCATACTCTCTCCCTCCAATCTGATATCCAATCTTTCATCACCTAATATTTTTGTTATCCTCATAACCTTACTCTTTCCTGTATTCACTATTAATTTTCTTCTCTTGCACACCCTGCCAAATTCATCCACCAATCTCTGCAACTTCTCTTCAGAATCTCCCAAGAGCACAGTGTCATCAGCAAAGAGCAACTGTGACAACTCCCACTTTATGTGTAATTCTTTATCTTTTAATTCCACGCCTCTTGTCAAGACCCTCGCATTTATTTCTCTTACAACCCCATCTATAAATATATTAAACAACCACGGTGACATCACACATCCTTGTCTAAGGCCTACTTTTACTGGGAAATAATTTCCCTCTTTCCTACGTACTCTAACTTGAGCCTCACTATCCTCGTAAAAACTCTTCACTGCTTTCAGTAACCTACCTCCTACACCATACACCTGCAACATCTGCCACATTGCCCCCCTATCCACCCTGTCGTACGCCTTTTCCAAATCCATAAATGCCACACAGACCTCTTTAGCCTTATCTAAATACTGTTCACTTATGTTTCACTGTAAACACCTGGTCCACACTCCCCCTACCTTTCCTAAAGCCTCCTTGTTCATCTGCTATCCTATTCTCCGTCTTACTTTTAATTCTTTCAATAATAACTATACCATACACTTTACCAGGTATACTCAACAGACTTATCCCCCTATAATTTTTGCACTCTCTTTTATCCCCTTTGCCTTTATACAAAGGAACTATGCATGCTCTCTGCCAATCCCTAGGTACCTTACCCTCTTCCATACATTTATTAAATAATTGCACCAACCACTCCAAAACTATATCCCCACCTGCTTTTAACATTTCTATCTTTATCCCATCAATCCCGGCTGCCTTACCCCCTTTCATTTTACCTACTGCCTCACGAACTTCCCCCACACTCACAACTGGCTCTTCCTCACTCCTACAAGATGTTATTCCTCCTTGCCCTATACACGAGATATATATATATATATATATATATATACAAGGAATTCGCGAGAGCATGCGAAATATACACAAACACTGATCTCTGGCTGAAGGAGACTCGAACCTACGAACCTTAGGACAAGGTACGCAGTGCTTTACCAATCTACCCACACTGGACCAGTGTGGGTAGATTGGTAAAGCACTGCGTACCTTGTCCTAAGGTTCGTAGGTTCGAGTCTCCTTCAGCCAGAGATCAGTGTTTATATATATATATATATATATATATATATATATATATATATATATATATCGTGTATAGGGCAAGGAGGAATAACATATATAAATATATATATATAATATATATATATATATATATATTATATATATATATATATATATATAACCTATGATAATAATCTATGATTTGGATACGTAAATGATTAATTTAAACACACACACACACACACTCTTTACATACCAGAACCCCAGCTTTTTCTGGATGACAGTGAAGAGTTCAAGGCAGGAACCTGAGTAGTAAGGCCACTTCCCCGTCACGTAGGGTGGCCACTGCCGAAGAATTTGAAATTATAAACACCTCTCTCATAAAGCTCTTTTATATACAGTCAGCTATTTTATATACAGGGAGAGGGGAGACGGTTCCTAACACTACATTAGAGTAAGTTCACCTGAGCAACAGCCACTAGGAGACAACGGTCAGTAGGTATCCTTGGCACTACTGTCCTGCCCATCTCGCGCTGCCCTATGTAAGGATCGCAGGTTAGCACACGGTCTCAGAGCTCCACACAGCTTCAGGGCTCCACGCAGCCTCAGGTCTCTACACGGCCTCAGGGCTCCACTAAGTCTATGAAGGCTCCTTCCTTAACACTGAATAGGATATATATATATATACATATATATATATATATATATATATATATATATATATATATATATATATATATATATATATATATATATATATATATATATATATATACCACTCTATAAATAAAAACTGTGAATATAATTCTGTAGTTGAACGGTGTTCAACTGAGGTGTTAATTAATATTAACTTAAAAAAGAGTTATGAGATTTTTGAACACTGATGCTGCTGAACATTGATGTTGCTCGTACATTGATTTTTTGAACATCATTGTTATTTCAACACTGATTTTGTTTGAACATCGATGTTTAGTGAACAATAATATTGCTTGAACAGTAATATTGCTTAAACAATGATGTTTTTTGAACATTGATACTGGAGGCTATGTTCACTCACAGGACTGTCGGCGCTGCTCTGTAAATCTAACGGTGTTCAATGATTGACGAAACGTTAAACAAATGAAGATCATCACCGTAGTCGTCTATTTATTACTATATCCCCCCCAAAAAAAATATTTGAAATGGTCGGAATATAATAATTCTCACGGTTCAGCTATGTTTGAAATATATCTGAGAAACAGGAGTGAGGGAAGGGTATAGTTAGTGTTCGGTATCTATCTTTTTAACGAATGTATGTTATGCATTACGGTAAGGTCATTGAAGCTAAAACCTTGGGTAGCTTCAGATGTAGATTAGTGTATTAGTGGAAGACGGGCATCAAAGGAGATATAAATAAGGTCCTGAGGATGTCTCTCCAAGAAAGAACCCGATATAATGGATTCCAACCGGACAGGTTTGGATTTAGAGAGGATATAGGAAAGTAATTGATTGGAAATTGAGTAGTCGATGAGTGGAACAGTTTGCCTATTAGGGTTATTGAAGCTAAAACCTTGGGTAACTTCAGATATAGGTTAAATGCAAGAGTGAGAGGGGTTGGATCTTAAGTTAATAGGGTTATCAAAGCTTATTCCTTGGGTAGCATTGATAATGGGTTGGGGAAATAATTTTTATTGGGTTTGGTATTTGACAAGTACCTGCCAAATATGGACCAGTAGGCCTGCTCTAGTGTTCCTTCTTTCTTATGTTCTTATACCGAATATATAGACGAAAGGATACAAATGGAAACGTCTTTGAGACATTATCAATAAATAGGTATCTGTCCTGACACCCTGGTCTCACAGCTAAGATCTTACCTCAGAGCTGCACGATGTACGTGGTGTTGGTCCTTCAGTGTGAGGGGTAATGGCAGAGGTACAGTGGTGCTGGCTAGGATGGTTCATCATACTTACCAAGTCCTTATATACAACACTCTCGCCTCGATCTCATCTCCGGTAAACTTTTACCAACGAAGATTAAAAACGAAAATATTTTATTTGATTCACGTTTTTCTCTTAACCACAATGTCAGCTTTTAGCTGACGTTTCTTCAGAACTTGAAAGATTAATGGAATTTTGAAAAAGACAAAAACTGCTTAGAAAATAAAGGAATGTTTCTAAGCTTACTATGAAATATACGAACTTCCACCTATCTAGAAATTTTGGTTAGTTATACATAGTTAACGGTCCTATGTAACCATCTCTTCTAAGTATTAACACTGACTCAACATATCTGGTAATGCATCAGTTCCAATAAATAATAATGACTTAATAAAAAAAATTTGACGCTTGGTAGAGTGTCATTCTAACTCTTAATTGGTTATACATCATATATGTTGAAAATTTTTGAGTATCCCGAAATGTCCATCGGGAAGAAAAGTTTGTAATAAATCTGAGAGGTGGTAGAAATAATTAATTAAACTATAATATATGATTGCCAGAAAATTGATTTTAATTTATGAAAGAGAATGTTATTAATTTTGATGTGACCTCCACTCCTTCCCTTCGTTCCCCTTCTTCCCTTCCCGTCCCTCACCTTCCCTTCCCGTCTCTCACCTTCCCTTCCCGTCTCTCACCTTCCCTTCCCGTCTCTCACCTTCCCTTCCCGTCTCTCACCTTCCCTTCCCGTCTCTCACCTTCCCTTCCCGTCTCTCACCTTCCCTTCCCGTCTCTCACCTTCCCTTCCCGTCTCTCACCTTCCCTTCCCGTCTCTCACCTTCCCTTCCCTCCCCTCACCTGACACTCACATATACTTGTGATGATATATGATCATAACATCCTCATCACCTTACTGAAGACTGTACTCAGTGGTGGTGATATGTGATCATAACGACATCCTCAAAGAATCACTCTGGCTGATAAATTTCCACCATGTGGTGGAAACCTAACAGTGCTGCTAGCACCAGTCTACCAGTGGTGGAAACCTAACAGTGCTGCTAGCACCAGTCTACCCATGTGGTGGAAACCTAACAGTGCTGCTAGCACCAGTCTACCAGTGGTGGAAACCTAACAGTGCTGCTAGCACCAGTCTACCAGTGGTGGAAACCTAACAGTGCTGCTAGCACCAGTCACCAGTGGTGGAAACCTAACAGTGCTGCTAGCACCAGTCTACCAGTGTGGAAACCTAACAGTGCTGCTAGCACCAGTCTACCAGTGGTGGAAACCTAACAGTGCTGCTAGCACCAGTCTACCAGTGGTGGAAACCTAACAGTGCTGCTAGCACCAGTCTACCAGTGGTGGAAACCTAACAGTGCTGCTAGCACCAGTCTACCAGTGGTGGAAACCTAACAGTGCTGCTAGCACCAGTCTACCAGTGGTGGAAACCTAACAGTGCTGCTAGCACCAGTCTACCAGTGGTGGAAACCTAACAGTGCTGCTAGCACCAGTCTACCAGTGGTGGAAACCTAACAGTGCTGCTAGCACCAGTCTACCAGTGGTGGAAACCTAACAGTGCTGCTAGCACCAGTCTACCAGTGGTGGAAACCTAACAGTGCTGCTAGCACCAGTCTACCAGTGGTGGAAACCTAACAGTGCTGCTAGCACCAGTCTACCAGTGGTGGAAACCTAACAGTGCTGCTAGCACCAGTCTACCAGTGGTGGAAACCTAACAGTGCTGCTAGCATCAGTCTCCAGTGGTGGAAACCTAACAGTGCTGCTAGCACCAGTCTACCAGTGGTGGAAACCTAACAGTGCTGCTAGCACCAGTCTACAGTGGTGGAAACCTAACAGTGCTGCTAGCATCAGTCTACCAGTGGTGGAAACCTAACAGGGCTGCTAGCACCAGTCTACCAGTGGTGGAAACCTAACAGTGCTGCTAGCACCAGTCTACCAGTGGTGGGAAACCTAACAGTGCTGCTAGCATCAGTCTACCAGTGGTGGAAACCTAACAGTGCTGCTAGCACCAGTCTACCAGTGGGGAAACCTAACAGTGCTGCTAGCACCAGTCTACAGTGGTGGAAACCTAACAGTGCTGCTAGCACCAGTCTACCAGTGGTGGAAACCTAACAGTGCTGCTAGCATCAGTCTACCAGTGGTGGAAACCTAACAGTGCTGCTAGCATCAGTCTACCAGTGGTGGAAACCTAACAGGGCTGCTAGCACCAGTCTACCAGTGGTGGAAACCTAACAGTGCTGCTAGCACCAGTCTACCAGTGGTGGAAACCTAACAGTGCTGCTAGCATCAGTCTACCAGTGGTGGAAACCTAACAGTGCTGCTAGCACCAGTCTACCAGTGGTGGAAACCTAACAGTGCTGCTAGCACCAGTCTACCAGTGGTGGAAACCTAACAGTGCTGCTAGCACCAGTCTACCAGTGGTGGAAACCTAACAGTGCTGCTAGCACCAGTCTACCAGTGGTTTAAGCCTAACAGTGCTGCTAGCACCAATCTACCAGTGGTGGAAACCTAACAGTGCTGCTAGCACCAGTCTACCAGTGGAGGAAACCTAACAGTGCTGCTAGCACCAGTCTACCAGTGGTGGAAACCTAACAGTGCTGCTAGCACCAGTCTACCAGTGGTGGAAACCTAACAGTGCTGCTAGCACCAGTCTACAGTGGTGGAAACCTAAACAGTGCTGCTAGCACCAGTCTACCAGTGGTGGAAACCTAACAGTGCTGATAGCACCAGTCTACCAATGGTGGAAACCTAACAGTGCTGCTAGCACCAGTCTACCAGTGATGGAAACCTAACAGTGCTGCTAGCACCTGTCTACCAGTGGTGGAAGCCTAACAGTGCTGCTAGCACCAGTCTACCAGTGGTGGAAACCTAACAGTGCTGCTAGCACCAGTCTACCAGTGGTGGAAACCTAACAGAGCTGCTAGCACCAGTCTACCAGTGTTGGAAACCTAGCAGTGCTGCTAGCACCAGTCTACCAGTGGTGGAAACCTAACAGTGCTGCTAGCACCAGTCTACCAGTGGTGGAAACCTAACAGTGCTGCTAGCACCAGTCTAACAGTGGTGGAAACCTAACAGTGCTGCTAGCGCCAGTCTACCTGTGGTTGAAACCTAACAGTGCTGCTACCGCCAGTCTACCTGTGGTGGAAACCTAACAGGGCTGCTAGCACCATTCTACCAGTGGTGGAAACCTAACAGTGCTGCTAGCACCAGTCTACCAGTGGTGGAAACCTAACAGTGCTGCTAGCACCAGTCTACCAATGGTGGAAACCTAACAGTGCTGCTAGCACCAGTCTACCAGTGGTGGAAACCTAACAGTGCTGCTAGCACCAGTCTACCAGTGGTGGAAACCTAACAGTTCTGCTAGCACCAGTCTACCAGTGGTGGAAACCTAACAGTGCTGCTAGCAACAGTCTACCAGTGGTGGAAACCTAACAGTGCAGCTAGCACTAGTCTACCAGTGGTGGAAACCTAACAGTGCTGCTAGCACCAGTCTACCAGTGGTGGAAACCTAACAGTGTTGCTAGCACCAGTCTACCAGTAGTGGAAACCTAACAGTGCTACTAGCACCAGTCTACCAGTGGTGGAAACCTAACAGTGCTGCTAGCACCAGTCTACCACTGGTGGAAACCTAACAGTGCTGCTAGCACTAGTCTACCTGTGGTGGAAACCTAACAGTGAAGCTAGCACCAGTCTACCAGTGGTGGAAACGTAACAGTGCTGCTAGCACCAGTCTACCAGTGGTGGAAACCTAACAGTGCTGCTAGCACCAGTCTACCAGTGGTGGAAACCTAACAGTGCTGCTAGCACCAGTCTACCAGTGGTGGAAACCTAATAGTGCTGCTAGCACTAGTCTACCTGTGGTGGAAACCTAACAGTGCTGCTAGCACCAGTCTACCAGTGGTGGAAACCTAACAGTGCTGCTACAACCAGTCTACCAGTGGTGGAAACCTAACAGTGCTGCTAGCACCAGTCTACCACTGGTGGAAACCTAACAGTGCTGCTAGCACTAGTCTACCTGTGGTGGAAACCTAACAGTGCTGCTAGCACCAGTCTACCAGTGGTGGAAACCTAACAGTGCTGCTACCACCAGTCTACCAGTGGTGGAAACCTAACAGTGCTGCTAGCACCAGTCTACCAGTGGTGGAAACCTAACAGTGCTGCTAGCACCAGTCTACCAGTGGTGGAAACCTAACAGTGATGCTAGCACCAGGCTACCAGTGTTGGAAACCTAACAGTGCTGCTAGCACCAGTTTACCAGTGGTGGAAACCTAACAATGCTGCTAGCACCAGTCTACCAGTGGTGGAAACCTAACAGGGCTGCTAGCACCAGTCTACCAGTGGTGGAAATCTAACAGGGCTGCTAGCACCAGTCTACCAGTGGTGGAAACCTAACAGTGCTGCTAGCACCGGTCTAGCAGGGGTGGAAACCTAACAGTGCTGCTAGCACCAGTCTACCAGTGGTGGAAATATAACAGTGCTGCTAGCACCAGTCTACCAGTGGTGGAAACCTAACAGTTCTGCTAGCAACAGTCTACCAGTGGTGGAAAGCTAACACTGCTGCTAGCACCAGTCTACCAGTGGTGGAAACCTAACAGGGCTGCTAGCACCAGTCTACCAGTGGTGGAAACCTAACAGTGCTGCTAGCACCAGTCTAAAAGTGGTGGAAACCTAACAGTGCTGCTAGCACTGGTCTACCAGTGGTGGAAACCTAACAGTGCTGTTAGCACCAGTCTACCAGTGGTGGAAACCTAACAGTGCTGCTAGCACCAGTCTACCAGTGTTGGAAACCTAACAGTGCTGCTAGCACCAGTCTACCAGTGGTGGAAACCTAACAGTGCTGCTAGCACCAGTCTACCAGTGGTGGAAACCTAACAGTGCTGCTAGCACCAGTCTACCAGTGGTGGAAACCTAACAGTTCTGCTAGCACCAGTTTACCAGTGGTGGAAACCTAACAGTGCTGCTACCACCAGTCTACCAGTGGTGGAAACCTAACAGTGCTGCTAGCACCAGTCTACCTGTGGTGGAAACCTAACAGTTCTGCTAGCACCAGTCTACCAGTGGTGGAAAGCTAACACTGCTGCTAGCACCAGTCTACCAGTGGTGGAAACCTAACAGGGCTGCTAGCACCAGTCTACCAGTGGTGGAAACCTAACAGTGCTGCTAGCACCGGTCTACCAGGGGTGGAAACCTAACAGTGCTGCTAGCACCAGTCTACCAGTGGTGGAAACCTAACAGTGCTGCTAGCACCAGTCTAAAAGTGGTGGAAACCTAACAGTGCTGCTAGCACCGGTCTACCAGTGGTGGAAACCTAACAGTGCTGCTAGCACCAGTCTACCAGTGGTGGAAACCTAACAGTGCTGCTAGCACCAGTCTAAAAGTGGTGGAAACCTAACAGTGCTGCTAGCACCGGTCTACCAGTGGTGGAAACCTAACAGTGCTGCTAGCACCAGTCTGCCAGTGGTGGAAACCTAACAGTGAAGCTAGCACCAGTCTACCAGTGGTGGAAACCTAACAGTGCTTGTAGCACCAGTCTACCAGTGGTGGAAACCTAACAGTGCTGCTAGCACCAGTCTACCAGTGGTGGAACCTAACAGTGCTGCTAGCACCAGTCTAAAAGTGGTGGAAACCTAACAGTGCTACTAGCACCGGTCTACCAGTGGTGGAAACCTAACAGTGCTGCTAGCACCAGTCTACCAGTGGTGGAAACCTAACAGTGCTGCTAGCACCGGTCTACCAGTGGTGGAAACCTAACAGTGCTGCTAGCACCAGTCTACCAGTGGTGGAAACCTAACAGTGCTGCTAGCACCAGTCTAACAGTGGTGGAAACCTAACAGTGCTGCTAGCGCCAGTCTACCTGTGGTTGAAACCTAACAGTGCTGCTACCGCCAGTCTACCTGTGGTGGAAACCTAACAGGGCTGCTAGCACCATTCTACCAGTGGTGGAAACCTAACAGTGCTGCTAGCACCAGTCTACCAGTGGTGGAAACCTAACAGTGCTGCTAGCACCAGTCTACCAATGGTGGAAACCTAACAGTGCTGCTAGCACCAGTCTACCAGTGGTGGAAACCTAACAGTGCTGCTAGCACCAGTCTACCAGTGGTGGAAACCTAACAGTTCTGCTAGCACCAGTCTACCAGTGGTGGAAACCTAACAGTGCTGCTAGCAACAGTCTACCAGTGGTGGAAACCTAACAGTGCAGCTAGCACTAGTCTACCAGTGGTGGAAACCTAACAGTGCTGCTAGCACCAGTCTACCAGTGGTGGAAACCTAACAGTGTTGCTAGCACCAGTCTACCAGTAGTGGAAACCTAACAGTGCTACTAGCACCAGTCTACAGTGGTGGAAACCTAACAGTGCTGCTAGCACCAGTCTACCACTGGTGGAAACCTAACAGTGCTGCTAGCACTAGTCTACCTGTGGTGGAAACCTAACAGTGAAGCTAGCACCAGTCTACCAGTGGTGGAAACGTAACAGTGCTGCTAGCACCAGTCTACCGTGTGGAAACCTAACAGTGCTGCTAGCACCAGTCTACCAGTGGTGGAAACCTAACAGTGCTGCTAGCACCAGTCTACCAGTGGTGGAAACCTAATAGTGCTGCTAGCACTAGTCTACCTGTGGTGGAAACCTAACAGTGCTGCTAGCACCAGTCTACCAGTGGTGGAAACCTAACAGTGCTGCTACAACCAGTCTACAGTGGTGGAAACCTAACAGTGCTGCTAGCACCAGTCTACCACTGGTGGAAACCTAACAGTGCTGCTAGCACTAGTCTACCTGTGGTGGAAACCTAACAGTGCTGCTAGCACCAGTCTACCAGTGGTGGAAACCTAACAGTGCTGCTACCACCAGTCTACCAGTGGTGGAAACCTAACAGTGCTGCTAGCACCAGTCTACCAGTGGTGGAAACCTAACAGTGCTGCTAGCACCAGTCTACCAGTGGTGGAAACCTAACAGTGATGCTAGCACCAGGCTACCAGTGTTGGAAACCTAACAGTGCTGCTAGCAACCATTTTACCAGTGGTGGAAACCTAACAATGCTGCTAGCACCAGTCTACCAGTGGTGGAAACCTAACAGGGCTGCTAGCACCAGTCTACCAGTGGTGGAAATCTAACAGGGCTGCTAGCACCAGTCTACCAGTGGTGGAAACCTAACAGTGCTGCTAGCACCGGTCTAGCAGGGGTGGAAACCTAACAGTGCTGCTAGCACCAGTCTACCAGTGGTGGAAATATAACAGTGCTGCTAGCACCAGTCTACCAGTGGTGGAAACCTAACAGTTCTGCTAGCAACAGTCTACCAGTGGTGGAAAGCTAACACTGCTGCTAGCACCAGTCTACCAGTGGTGGAAACCTAACAGGGCTGCTAGCACCAGTCTACCAGTGGTGGAAACCTAACAGTGCTGCTAGCACCAGTCTAAAAGTGGTGGAAACCTAACAGTGCTGCTAGCACTGGTCTACCAGTGGTGGAAACCTAACAGTGCTGTTAGCACCAGTCTACCAGTGGTGGAAACCTAACAGTGCTGCTAGCACCAGTCTACCAGTGTTGGAACCTAACAGTGCTGCTAGCACCAGTCTACCAGTGGTGGAAACCTAACAGTGCTGCTAGCACCAGTCTACCAGTGGTGGAAACCTAACAGTGCTGCTAGCACCAGTCTACCAGTGGTGGAAACCTAACAGTTCTGCTAGCACCAGTTTACCAGTGGTGGAAACCTAACAGTGCTGCTACCACCAGTCTACCAGTGGTGGAAACCTAACAGTGCTGCTAGCACCAGTCTACCTGTGGTGGAAACCTAACAGTTCTGCTAGCACCAGTCTACCAGTGGTGGAAAGCTAACACTGCTGCTAGCACCAGTCTACAGTGGTGGAAACCTAACAGGGCTGCTAGCACCAGTCTACCAGTGGTGGAAACCTAACAGTGCTGCTAGCACCGGTCTACCAGGGGTGGAAACCTAACAGTGCTGCTAGCACCAGTCTACCAGTGGTGGAAACCTAACAGTGCTGCTAGCACCAGTCTAAAAGTGGTGGAAACCTAACAGTGCTGCTAGCACCGGTCTACCAGTGGTGGAAACCTAACAGTGCTGCTAGCACCAGTCTACCAGTGGTGGAAACCTAACAGTGCTGCTAGCACCAGTCTAAAAGTGGGAAACCTAACAGTGCTGCTAGCACCGGTCTACAGTGGTGGAAACCTAACAGTGCTGCTAGCACCAGTCTGCCAGTGGTGGAAACCTAACAGTGAAGCTAGCACCAGTCTACCAGTGGTGGAAACCTAACAGTGCTTGTAGCACCAGTCTACCAGTGGTGGAAACCTAACAGTGCTGCTAGCACCAGTCTACCAGTGGTGGAACCTAACAGTGCTGCTAGCACCAGTCTAAAAGTGGTGGAAACCTAACAGTGCTACTAGCACCGGTCTACCAGTGGTGGAAACCTAACAGTGCTGCTAGCACCAGTCTACCAGTGGTGGAAACCTAACAGTGCTGCTAGCACCGGTCTACCAGTGGTGGAAACCTAACAGTGCTGCTAGCACCAGTCTACCAGTGGTGGAAACCTAACAGTGCTGCTGGCACCAGTCTACCAATGGTGGAAACCTAACAGTGCTGCTAGCACCAGTCTACCAGTGGTGGAAACCTAACAGTGCTGTTAGCACCAGTCTACCAGTTGAGGAAACCTAACAGTGCTGCTAGCACCAGTCTACCAGTGGTGGAAACCTAACAGTGCTGCTAGCACCAGTCTACCAGTGGTGGAAACCTAACAGTGCTGCTAGCACCAGTCTACCAGTGGTGGAAACCTAACAGTGCTGTTAGCACCAGTCTACCAGTGGTGGAAGCTAACAGTGCTGCTAGCACCAGTCTACCAGTGGTGGAAACCTAACAGTGCTGCTAGCACCAGTCTACCAGTGGTGGAAACCTAACAGGGCTGCTAGCACCAGTCTACCAGTGGTGGAAACCTAACAGTGCTGCTAGCACCAGTCTACCAGTGGTGGAAACTAACAGCGCTGCTAGCACCAGTCTCCCAGTGGTGGAAACCTAACAGTGCTGCTAGCACCAGTCTACCAGTGGTGGAAACCTAACAGTGCTGGTAGCACCAGTTTACCAGTGGTGGAACCTAACAGTGCTGCTATGCACCAGTCTACCAGTGGTGGGAACCTAACAGGGCTGCTAGCACCAGTCTACAGTGGTGGAAACCTAACAGAGCTGCTAGCACCAGTCTACCAGTGGTGGAAACCAAACAGTGCTGCTAGCACCAGTCTACCAGTGGTGGAAACCTAACAGTGTGCTAGCACCAGTCTACCAGTGGTGGAAACCTAACAGTGCCGCTAGCACCAGTCTACAGTGGTGGAAAACCTAACAGTGCTGCTAGCACCAGTCTACCAGTGGTGGAAACCTAACAGTGCCGCTAGCACCAGTCTACCAGTGGTGGAAACCTAACAGTGCTGCTAGCACCAGTTCTACCAGTGGTGGAAACCTAACAGTGCTGCTAGCACCAGTCTACCAGTGGTGGAAACCTAACAGTGCTGCTAGCACCAGTCTACCAGTGGTGGAAACCTAAACAGTGCTGCTAGCACCAGTCTACCAGTGGTGGAAACCTAACAGTGCTGCTAGCACCAGTCTACCAGTGGTGGAAACCTAACAGTGCTGCTAGCACCAGTCTACCAGTGGTGGAAACCTAACAGTGCTGCTAGCATCAGTCTACCAGTGGTGGAAACCTAACAGTGCTGCTAGCACCAGTCTACAGTGGTGGAACCTAACAGTGCTGCTAGCACCAGTCTACCAGTGGTGGAAACCTAACAGTGCTGCTAGCACCAGTCTACCAGTGGTGGAAACCTAACAGTGCCGCTAGCACCAGTCTACCAGTGGTGGAAACCTAACAGTGCTGCTAGCACCAGTCTACCAGTGGTGGAAACCTAACAGTGCCGCTAGCACCAGTCTACCGGTGGTGGAAACCTAAACAGTGCTGCTAGCATCAGTCTACAGTGGTGGAAACCTAACAGTGCTGCTAGCACCAGTTACCAGTGGTGGAAACCTAACAGTGCTGCTAGCACCAGTCTACCAGTGGTGGAAACCTAACAGTGCCGCTAGCACCAGTCTACCGGTGGTGGAAACCTAACAGTGCTGCTAGCATCAGTCTACCAGTGGTGGAAACCTAACAGTGCCTGCTAGCACCAGTCTACCAGTGGTGGAAACCTAACAGTGCTGCTAGCACCAGTCTACCAGTGGTGGAAACCTAACAGTGCCGCTAGCACCAGTCTACCGGTGGTGGAAACCTAACAGTGCTGCTAGCATCAGTCTACCAGTGGTGGAAACCTAACAGTGCTGCTAGCACCAGTCTACCAGTGGTGGAAACCTAACAGTGCTGCTAGCACCAGTCTACCAGTGGTGGAAACCTAACAGTGCCGCTAGCACCAGTCTACCGGTGGTGGAAACCTAACAGTGCTGCAGCATCAGTCTACCAGTGGTGGAAACCTAACAGTGCTGCTAGCACCAGTCTACCAGTGGTGGAAACCTAACAGTGCTGCTAGCACCAGTCTACCAGTGGTGGAAACCTAACAGTGCTGCTAGCACCAGTCTAAAAGTGGTGGAAACCTAACAGTGCTGCTAGCACCGGTCTACCAGTGGTGGAAACCTAACAGTGCTGCTAGCACCAGTCTGCCAGTGGTGGAAACCTAACAGTGAAGCTAGCACCAGTCTACCAGTGGTGGAAACCTAACAGTGCTTGTAGCACCAGTCTACCAGTGGTGGAAACCTAACAGTGCTGCTAGCACCAGTCTACCAGTGGTGGAACCTAACAGTGCTGCTAGCACCAGTCTAAAAGTGGTGGAAACCTAACAGTGCTACTAGCACCGGTCTACAGTGGGGAAACCTAACAGTGCTGCTAGCACCAGTCTACCAGTGGTGGAAACCTAACAGTGCTGCTAGCACCGGTCTACCAGTGGTGGAAACCTAACAGTGCTGCTAGCACCAGTCTACCAGTGGTGGAAACCTAACAGTGCTGCTGGCACCAGTCTACCAATGGTGGAAACCTAACAGTGCTGCTAGCACCAGTCTACCAGTGGTGGAAACCTAACAGTGCTGTTAGCACCAGTCTACCAGTTGAGGAAACCTAACAGTGCTGCTAGCACCAGTCTACCAGTGGTGGAAACCTAACAGTGCTGCTAGCACCAGTCTACCAGTGGTGGAAACCTAACAGTGCTGCTAGCACCAGTCTACCAGTGGTGGAAACCTAACAGTGCTGTTAGCACCAGTCTACCAGTGGTGGAAAGCTAACAGTGCTGCTAGCACCAGTCTACCAGTGGTGGAAACCTAACAGTGCTGCTAGCACCAGTCTACCAGTGGTGGAAACCTAACAGGGCTGCTAGCACCAGTCTACCAGTGGTGGAAACCTAACAGTGCTGCTAGCACCAGTCTACCAGTGGTGGAAACCTAACAGCGCTGCTAGCACCAGTCTCCCAGTGGTGGAAACCTAACAGTGCTGCTAGCACCAGTCTACCAGTGGTGGAAACCTAACAGTGCTGGTAGCACCAGTTTACCAGTGGTGGAAACCTAACAGTGCTGCTAGCACCAGTCTACCAGTGGTGGAAACCTAACAGGGCTGCTAGCACCAGTCTACCAGTGGTGGAAACCTAACAGAGCTGCTAGCACCAGTCTACCAGTGGTGGAAACCAAACAGTGCTGCTAGCACCAGTCTACCAGTGGTGGAAACCTAACAGTGCTGCTAGCACCAGTCTACCAGTGGTGGAAACCTAACAGTGCCGCTAGCACCAGTCTACCAGTGGTGGAAACCTAACAGTGCTGCTAGCACCAGTCTACCAGTGGTGGAAACCTAACAGTGCCGCTAGCACCAGTCTACCAGTGGTGGAAACCTAACAGTGCTGCTACACCAGTCTACCAGTGGTGGAAACCTAACAGTGCTGCTAGCACCAGTCTACCAGTGGTGGAAACCTAACAGTGCTGCTAGCACCAGTCTACCAGTGGTGGAAACCTAACAGTGCTGCTAGCACCAGTCTACCAGTGGTGGAAACCTAACAGTGCTGCTAGCACCAGTCTACAGTGGTGGAAACCTAACAGTGCTGCTAGCACCAGTCTACCAGTGGTGGAAACCTAACAGTGCTGCTAGCATCAGTCTACCAGTGGTGGAACCTAACAGTGCTGCTAGCACCAGTCTACCAGTGGTGGAAACCTAACAGTGCTGCTAGCACCAGTCTACCAGTGGTGGAAACCTAACAGTGCTGCTAGCACCAGTCTACCAGTGTGGAAACCTAACAGTGCCGCTAGCACCAGTCTACCAGTGGTGGAAACCTAACAGTGCTGCTAGCACCAGTCTACCAGTGGTGGAAACCTAACAGTGCCGCTAGCACCAGTCTACCGGTGGTGGAAACCTAACAGTGCTGCTAGCATCAGTCTACCAGTGGTGGAAACCTAACAGTGCTGCTAGCACCAGTCTACCAGTGGTGGAAACCTAACAGTGCTGCTAGCACCAGTCTACCAGTGGTGGAAACCTAACAGTGCCGCTAGCACCAGTCTACCGGTGGTGGAAACCTAACAGTGCTGCTAGCATCAGTCTACCAGTGGTGGAAACCTAACAGTGCTGCTAGCACCAGTCTACCAGTGGTGGAAACCTAACAGTGCTGCTAGCACCAGTCTACCAGTGGTGGAAACCTAACAGTGCTGCTAGCACCAGTCTACCAGTGGTGGAAACCTAACAGTGCTGCTAGCACCAGTCTACCAGTGGTGGAAACCTAACAGTGCTGCTAGCACCAGTCTACCAGTGGTGGAAACCTAACAGTGCTGCTAGCACCAGTCTACCAGTGGTGGAAACCTAACAGTGCTGCTAGCACCAGTCTATATGACATGTACTATCTAAAATCGAACTTTTTGTTGACATATACAGATAAACTGCACAGTGCATGAAATGGTTAGTCTTTTAATTCTTATTGCTTAGATATGTGATAACCTGAGACTGCATTTTCATCTTGCATCAACCACTGAAATTACCCACTACATTATGAGACGAATTTATATAACGATACAAGGACTTAGTGCTAATAACATTATCCTTGAATTCTGACACGGTGGAGGGGTAAGCCAGTGGAAGGCCCCGGTCAGATGACCTAAGTTTCAGTGGCGGGTCATCACATGACAGTCCCGCCTCAGGAAATACTTGTCCCGTTTCCTGACCAATTTTACGTAACCTAACCACCATCCTCAAAGTGCAACAAGTACATAATTAAAAGCAAATGATGTCTTTAACACATGAAATTACCATAATAACAAAAAAAAATTAACTATAGTACACACAATAATATCAACAAAGATCTCTACCTTTGGACTCCCTCTAATTCTTTTTTTCGACCCTGCCGATCACAGGATGACCTGCAGGGTAAAAGAGGGAAAAAAATTGTCCTGTATCATCGTTCATGTTGCAGTTTCTCCCTCACGCCAGTCCTATCTGACGCAGTCACAGCAAAAATAGTGTCATGCATCGCCAACACAATTCGTGTTTATAACAATAGCATTATGGGCGGGTTTGTGTCATTGTGTTTATTCTACGTGATGGTATGTGTTCGAACTTGTGTATGTACTTGTGTTTCTACGGTGTATTGTTGACTCTATGTACCTGTGAGTGTCTTTGTTCATGTATATGTGTATGTTTATCACCTGCTTATTATTGTCCTTGTGTTTGTTTATGTACCAATACTTATGTCCGTACTCATGTATACCCTCTTAGTTCTGTGTGGTGAGCTCTAGTTATCGGTTCTCTCACTGCGGTGTTTGTTCTCGACTCTAAGCTAATCCTCTACACTACTCTTCTCTTCTCTACTCTACTCTACTCTACTCTACTCTACTCTACTCTACTCTACTCTACTCTACTCTACTCTACTCTATTCTACTCTACTCTACTCTACTCTACTCTACTTTTATGTTAGAAGAAATTGTCGAAAATCCCTTTGACTCTGATATGTGTATTGAGCGTGCCATCGTACAGAAACAAATGGCAAAACTGATAACTGGGGAATAGACATTAATGCAGAGGAAATTTACTGAGAGATTTCGCCTGGAGAACAGGCAAATTTATACAAGCGCAGTCAGGAGTCACCTGGAAATGCAACATCAAAATACAAGTGTATAAAACCACTGGAGTCACGAACCAGTGTGTGTTTGACCTCCCTCTGACCTCTTCCTCTGACAGGTAAACCTCAAATAGGAGGGTGACCAGGTCAGTGAAGTCACGTTGCAGGAGGAGCATTGCAGGAGGCCTACCTCTCCTTCAGATGACCTGTTTTGTAAAATGAGTTATCCTCCAGGCTGGGATAAACTGGACCTCCTTGCTTTTGTTCGACTCTTATTTTGTGTATGGATTAGGGCTGCTTCCGGGCACCTGACTCGTGTTTTGTTGGTCTTATAAGAAATAGGTTGAACGCATCCCCGGTATTTGGAAGCTGCACTAATCCGTGCACAAATTACAATCCATCAGAATTAAGGAACTTTCAGATCAGCCACTTATTACGCATCCCAATTCATCTTAGATAAACAGGTTATCGGATGCACCAGAAGTCCTCCCACAGTGCTCTTGTTATAGACTTCACCCTCACAGTGACCTTGCTCACCCACCCACCCGCTGGTTGAGCACGCTGCACTCTCTGGCTTCTGTTTTTGCCATCTCTCACCGTGTTGTACACTCAATATTCCACCTCTCTACATATTATACAAACTTGTAAATACTGGCAATTTGTTCAAGTAAAGAAAAACACAAGTCATATACTGTTGTTGAGTTTTTTTGTTCCTCTCTAAATCCCATTACAACCAGGTTCACAGGCCATACTATACCTGTGTATGTAATATTCTATATATTTACAAGGTGATTATTAAGTAGGTTGTTATTTACACGAGGATTATTAAGGCTAAATGTCATCTGATCACCAACAGTCAGGAATATTATATTTTTATTTTAGGCTATAAAGTCAACTGTCACTCTAGAGTCTCTACACCGAAAGATGTACACCTCACGGTGCGTATATGTCCCTTTGGTTCCTAACCTTGACATAGCTATTTTCGGAAAGATATTATGATCACGGGTTGTTAATTACTTTAATTAGTCACAGTTACACATAATTACAATTAAACAAGTTTTGGTGATTATGATTGTCTTACATGGGAACATATGTGTAAATAACCCAGGACAATCTAAAAAGTCAGTTTAATATCTCTAATATGCACCCCTAACATATCCTGTGGGCGGTAGTCAAAACTTTAGAGGCGCATAATGGGTCCAGGGACTGTACCTCAACATTACAGAGGCGCACAGTGGGTCCAGTCACTGGACCCTAAAAAATCTGATAACTAAACAAATTAATTGTAATGAACTATTTACATATATATAGTTAAATGTAGTGACGAGTTATAATTTAGGCAGACACGAATTAATTTGCAAAAATATTACAGTATACCTAATATGTAGTTTGGAATTATATACATGTATTTTATTATATTTTTCCAAAGTACATTGAATTTACACTAATATAAGTGATTATGAGATTTTTACAATAAGCAAAGTCGGATAGAATAAAAAGGCATAATAATGTGACTGGAACAATACACAAATAACCCGTACATAGGTGAATGACACTTATGACGACGTTTCGGTCCGGCTTGGACCATTAGGTTTCATTCTCCTGTGAGAGGGTTATTTGTGTAAGGCAAAGTCAGGGTACAAAGTAACTGTACTTGCACTGGGCTGCCTGACTTCCAGGGAATTTGCTCCGTCACTTGAAGCATCTCCAGTGTCGGATAATTCCTCTTGGTTTGCATGTTGTCTTGGATCTACGTTCAGACTCACTCTCAATCTCTTCTGAAATTTGTAGACTGGTTTTCATTGTTTTTTGTTTGGGCAGCGTACCATGAAGAATAACAGTTGTCTGTGTGACATTTATGTGTGTGTACTCACCTAACTGTGGTTGTATGGGGTTGATTCATAGCTCCTGGCCCCCCTCTTTGCTGGTCGCTACTGGATCACTCTCTCCCTGCTCCATAAGCTTTATCGTATCTCTTCTTAAAGCTATGTATGCATCCTGCTTCCACTATATCACTCTCCAAATTGTTCCACTTCCTGACATCTCTGTTACTGAAGAAATACTTTCTAGCATCCCTGTGATTCATCTGAGTTTTCATCTTCCAGTTGTGACCCCTTGTTGCTGCACCCCATCTCTGAAACATTCTGTCCCTATCCACCTTATCAATTCCTCTCAGTATTTTATAGGTTGTTATCATGTCCCCCACCCCCTATCCCTCCTGTCTTCCAGTGTTGTCAGGTTGAGTCCCTTTAACCTCTCCGTGCAAGACAAACCCCTCAGCTCTGGGACTAGTCTTGTTGCAAACCTTTGCAATTTCTCAAATTTGTTGACGTGTTTGGCCAGGTGTGGGGTTCCAAACTAGTGGCGCATAATCCAATATGGGCCTGACGTACAAGGCGTACAGTGTCGTGAAAGACTCCTTAGATGTCGAAACGCTAAGCTGAGGTTTGCCAGGCGCCCACATGCTGCAGTCGGTATTTGGTTGGTGTGCGCCTCAGGAGATGTGCTCGGTATGTTGCTCACCCCAAGATTCTTTTCCTTAAGTGAGTTTTTCAGTCTCTGACCTCTTAGGCTCTACTCCATCTGCGGTCTCCTTTGTCCTTCCCCAAGCTTCATAGCTTTGCACTTGCTGGGGGTTAAACTCCAGAAGCCATTTGTCAGACCAGGCATGCAGCCTGTCCAGATCCCCTTGTAGGTTTACCTGATCCTCGCCGCTTGTATTCTCCTCATTATTTTCACATCGTTAGCCAAAAGGGACACCTCTGACTCTATCCCTTCCGCCATGTCATTCACATATACAAGAAACAGCACCGGACCAAGACTGACCCTTACGGAACCCCACTCGGTACATGCACCCACTCTGACACCTTGTCTCATACCGACAAGCGTTTCCTTCCTGTCAGGTATTCACTGATCCATTGCAGTAGTTTCCCTCCTATTTCCACCTGTTCCTGTAGCTTTTCAAACAGTCTCTTGTGTGGTACTGTGTCGAAAGCCTTCTTACAGTCCAAGAAGATGCAGTCTACCCTTCCCTCTTTCTCCTGTCTTACTTCTGTTACCTTGTCGTAGAACTCCAGTAGGTTTGTGAAGTATGATTTCCCTTCCCTGAAGCCTTGCTAGTTGTCATGTATTAGTCCATTCCTTTCTAGGTATTCCACTCCTTTTTTCCTGATAATCTTCTCCATAGCTTTACATACATGTCAGTGACACTGGTCTGTAATTTAGTGCAGCCTGTCTGTCTCCTCTCTTAAAAATCGGGACTACATTTGCTCTTCCACACCTTAGGCAGTTGCCCTGTTTCGATAGATTATTGAGGATTGTTGTTAGTAGCACACACACAGTGCCTCTGCTCCCTCTCCCAGGACCCAAGGAGAGATATTATCTGGGCCAACCGCCTCTGTGTATGTGTACTCTTGCCTATATGTGCTCACCTGTATATGGTTGCCGGGGGGTCGATGTTTCGCACCTCGTGGACCTGCATCCTCTCTGGTCACTACTACGTCAACTGGCTTCAAGAGTCTTATCATACTTCTTCTTAAAGCTATGTATGGCTCACTTTTCTACAACTTCACTCTCCAGATTGTTCCATTTCCTGTTCGTGTGTGTACTCACCTAAATGTAGTTGCAGCTCCTGGCCCCGCCGCTTCACTGGTCGCTTCCACTACATCACTTTCCAGACTATTCCACTTCCCGTGTGTATATAGGTGCTGTGTGTATGTGTTTGTGTATCTGTAATGTTTATATGCTTGTATAAATATGTTTTGTGTATACCTGGAGAGGGTTTTCGGGAGTCAACGCCCCCGCGGCCCGGTCTGTAACCTGGCCTCATGGTGGATCAGGCCTGATCAACCAGGCTGCTATTGTTGGCCGCACGCAAACTGACGTACGAACCACAGCCCGGCTGGTCAGGTACTGACTTGAGGTGCCTGTCCAGTGCCTTCTTGAAGACAGTCAGGGGTCTATTGGTAATCCCCGTTATGTATGCTGGGAGGCAGTTGAACAGTCTTGGGTCCCTGACACTTACTGTGTTGTCTTTTATCGTGCTAGTGGCGCCCCTGCTTTTCATTGAGAGGATGTTGCATCGTCTGCAGCGTCTTTTAGTGTATGTGACAATTTCTACTGTGAATATGCTTGTATATATGTACTACATAACAATATGCTTTCTACAAAGTACTTTATACACGTGGTTGGCAAAACTCTCGACTCTTACACTGAGTGTCCGTGGTTCGATCTCCGGCCGGGTGGAAACATCGGGCGTGTTTCCTTACACCTGCTGTCCTCGTTCATCTAGCAAGTAGGTAGGTACCTGGGTGTTAGTCGATTGGTGTGGGTCGCATCCTGGGCAACAAAATTGAAGGACCACAGTGGAAATAAGACAGACAGTTCTCCATGATGCAGTTAGGTTAGGTTAGGTTAGGTACGTTTGTCACATGATGACCTGCAGCTGGAGCTTTTGGTCATCTGACCGAGGCCTTCCACTGGCTTACCCATCCACCACTTTAAAAATTATGGCTAAATTATAATCATTATTAATTATATTTTGGGTGGCTAACCCTCCGGTGTTAAAAAATCGAACAAAATCTTATCTCACTTTTTAGAATAGAAATAAGTCACTGACATTTTGGGTTATCCTAGGTAATCTACACATATATTACTATGTATGATAATTATACTTATGTGAACTTGTACCTAAATAAATTTAGATTTAAAATTGTGTGTAATGTTTTTGCAGGCTTCTCTGTGCAAGTGCAGACATCTTCATTTTCTATGAATGTCTTGAAGCGACATAAAAAACGTTCTGTGAGGAGCAACTTGTGTATTTCTCGCTGCCCCAGTCCTTGCACTCGCTCAGTAAGTTTATCCAGGTATACACAAATACAGTTACATAGATTATCATACACAGCAGCATATGTGTAGATTACCTAGGATAACCCGAAAAAGTCAGAGTGACTTATTTCCATTGGGTTTCTTGCGATAAGTATTAATTATATTTAAAAGTCAAAAATAGGTAAGTATCTTAACTATGTGAAAAGTAATATTGAAAGGAGATATACTAGGGGTAATATTTATTAGGTACATTTTAGCTCTTTTCTTGAACTGGTTCATGCCATGACAGGCTTTGACATGTGCAGGTAGATTATTCCATTCCTTTATTGGTATACAGTAAAAGGTGTTTGAAGCCTGACCACTGACTGTAGTAGCAGTGGTTCTAGTAACTGCAGTAGCACTAATAGTAGTAGTAATAGCAGTAGCAGTAGCAGTAGTTACTAGCAGTAGTTAGTAGTAGTAGTAACAGTAGTAGTAGCAGTAGTAGTAATTGTGGGAAATTGTGGGGATAAGGTTCACATTCCTGAAATATCTCATCCACATAATTTAAGGGGGGCACGACAAAGCAACAGCTTACTGAAATTAATAATGTTAGTTGTACCTCAGAGCCAGGTGGGATTTTAGAGACACTAGGCTGCACCATCACTCTCCTTCCAGACCCACACACACACTTTCCCCACACACAAGCCAAGTCAGGCCTATAAAATATTAGTGTAAAAAAATTAATACCAATAATGTTGGTAAATTATAAGATAGTGGACTGTGTAATTTTTAAAGACTTGATCTACAGAAATGATTAATTGGAATACTAGTAAACATAAACTGGGTAAAATTTCTCATCACTTTAATAATATCATAATAATTACAATTACCAAATTATAGACATTAGCTTACCACAGTTATTGTGGCTACATCCTAATGCATCCTGATCAGAATATATGCACTGGCCAAGGCAATATATACTACTAATTAAGGGTAAGCAAACATTACATGTGATGTGGGCTTCACAGATTTGGTGTCCTCTCATTTTCATATTGGAGCTGTTTCACGAGTTATAAATTCATTTACCACTTCGCAGGACGCTAAATAAACTTCTGATCCTTGATGTCAGCCGATAAACCCATTTTCGGCCTCGATGACGCCAGATTAATCCTACTCAGTTGTACTACCAGTGATCATCTCAAGGGGAGGTTCCTTGACACTGGTGAGGGGCTCTTGATCTAGGGAATTCGATCTGTGCTCCAGTTCCCTGAATTACGCCTGAATAATTTCCACCTCCCCCCACAGGCACTGTATAATCCTATGGGTTTAGCGCTTCCCCCTTGAAAATAATAATAACCAGTGATACATCGCCATATTGTCCCCGTATCCGCCGTGCTGGACCCCCCCCACCCACTCGAAGGTCAAATCCAACACTGCTTTAACACATTTGTCTTGACTGTGACCAGACCTACCTGGAGTTCATTACATTTGTAAATTGTGACTTCATTACATTTGTAAATTGTGAGTTCATTACCTTTGTAACTTGCTCATCTATCAAAACTTTGAGGTCCAGTCCCTGGACCCATTATGTACATCTGTAATCTTTTGACTACCGCCCACAGGATGGGTATGGGGTGCATAATAAAGATATTAAACTAAACTAACTTAATCATTGTCTGCATCGCTCTTGGGCCGTGCAGACCTCCTGCGCAAACGCACTTCAGTTCCCTGACAGCAGTAGTGTGAGGTGGTGCTTGTCGCGCCTCTGTCGTCAGACCAGGAGAACTACCATTAGTCAACATGGCGTGCAGTTATAGACGCAGGATTAACACTGTCGGTGTTGAACTTCTCAGTGGGGCAATAACGCCAGCTTCAGCCCAGGTATTACTACCTAAAATCATCAGAGACACGTATGTAATTCAGGATGGAGAGTTGTACGGCGTAGCATTGAACGGAGCACGTAGATTTTTTTGTGAAACTGCTCTCAGCAACGGTTTATGAGTCGTTGGTCAACCGTTTTCAGGACGTAAGTCTTGATGCAACACCAGCTGTGCGTGTGAGGATGATCGATGTATCCAGACATTATACATGGATTAAACTGCGTAATGTCCCCTTTGAGGCGGATGAGACAGATATCAGAAAAGTTTTTGAGGAATACGGAACTGTTCATTTGGCCCAGCATGGTAAGTGGGTGTCGGGTGCCTACACAGGTATGCTGGAGGGCACTTTTAACCTAAAAATGACATTGCGACACCCCATACCGTCTTACGTGTACCTAAAGGAATTCAGGACACAGGTCATGGTGTCACGCGGGGCAAAGGCGTACATGCCGACTATGTGGGGAATGTGATCACATAGCGGCGGAGTGTGGGAAGCGGCAACGAGCTCCTGGCCCAGGGGAGGAGACATCCGCTTCTACACCGGGGGAAGCAGGCGTTGATCAACGACGTGAAGGAGGGCGTGGTCGTCTATGGAGCGAGATAGTGGATGAGGCGTATAAGGCTGGGGGAGAGGGTGAGGCCCTTGACCAGTTACCTGATCCAGACACACTTCCAGTGGATCGGGTTGAGCAAAAAGTACAGGAGGAAGTGTTGGAACTTGAGGAGGAATTAGCCGAGGTTCTGAAGTCCTTGTCACCGCCTGAGGAGGTGGCTGCTCCTGGCAGGGTGGTAGAAGACGAGGTGAAGGCTGGGGCATCAAAAACAGAACTATTCGGACGACGGGAGTGACAGCGTGACTGAGGTGTCACCGAGATCTTTGCCACTGTGTACAGTGGAGGTAGAGGTACATTGTGAGGCATCCCCAGACCAAGCCATGGAGGATGCGCCTGTCACAAGAAAGAGCCGCTGCATCGGATTCAGATGATGTCCTAACGCCAGCGCAGCGGACTGGGAAGCAAATATGGGCAGAAGGTGAAGGTAGTGGTGGCCATGACAGGAGGCACCGAAAGAAGGTGGGGGGGGGGGAAAAGGGAAGTGTGCAGGTGACAAGTGGTCCCACACGTTCTGGTGGCCATCGGAAGAGTGAAGAGAGGAGGCAGGGGTGGAAACTTTAATAGGCCTCCGGTGTATGACGGTAAACGTTAATGGTTTGTGTAATAGAGTAAAGAGAGAATGGTTTCGAATGGTTCTGAATAAATTTAGAGTGGATATTGTGTTCCTACAGGAGCACAATTTTAAGGAGGGTAGGGTGTTGGAGATGGAGGGGTTTCAGGTGGTAACCCTGCAATCTGCCCGTTTGAAAGGGGGGGTGGGTATATTAATTAGGGAGGCGAGCCCGTTTGTTTTGCAGAGAAGTGAGGGGGGGGAGGGGGAAGGGTGTTGCGCGTAGATGGTTTGTGGATGGGAAAACGTGTGGCTTTTATTAGCGTATATGCGCCTGCAGAGAATAATGTACAGGTGAAGCAGGAGTTTGTGTGCGAGGACCTTGTGTATTTTTTCCGTGCATTACCGGAGGTGGCAATAGTAGGAGGTGATTGGAACTGCGTCATTAGGAGGCTGATGTGGAACCGAAAGGGGCAGTTATGTGTCGGTGGCCCTACAGATTTATTGAGGGATATTAGGTTAAGAGACGCATTCGAGGGGGGGGGCGTGGGAGACAGAGCATACATTTCTTAGGAGAGGGTATGCAGCGAGGTTAGAGTGTATCTTTCTCACGGGTTGTAGTGAGAGCTTTCAAACTGTTGAAGTAGCATGGTCAGATCATAGAGCAGTGTTGGTGGAGGTTGGGTGGGAGGCGCTTGCAGAAATATTCAGGAGTTACTGGAAATAAATATAAGTGCATTGAGTGATGAGGAGGGGTTAGAGGGATTTTCTGTCCTATGGAAGGAGCTTAGCGAGGAGGCACAGGAGTGAAGATGTCTTACAATGGTGGGATTGTGTTGCCAAGGAAAGGATTAGGAAATATTATGTGGGGGTGGGCAAAACGTATAAATGATTTAAATATGGGCTTTCAAATTATCTGGAGGACAGGTTAAGGGCTGTTATGGGAAGGGGGCTGTGGGGGCAACTATCCTATGGATGAAATTGTCGAGGTCCAAGGGGAGACTGAGGGAGTTACAAAATGAGAGGTTTCAAGCGGTAAGGGTGCAGGCAGGGTAGAGGAGGTGCTTTGGGGAGACAAACCATCGGCGTGTGTGTTGCGACGTCAAAAACAAAGACAGCAGGTTACAGCTATTCCGAGGTTAGAGGTACACGAGATGGCGGGGGGTTATAGAATGGGTCAGGAGATACTAACTACAAAAGGAATGTGTGCGTATGCGGATAAATGGTATGAAAGGGTATTGGACAAGTGGGAAGGTGGGAAATGTGGATTTAGAGAAGTGTGTGAGTATGTGACGTGTAATTTAGGAATAGTGATAGAAAGGCTTTAGGGGGGTAATAACAGAGGAGGAAATAGAGTTGGCTTTAAGGGGAATGAGGAAAGGCGAAGCACCGGGAATAGACGTCTCCCGCTGAATTTTATCTCCAACATTGGGAGGTGATAAGGGGTTTCATGGGTAGGTTATTTAATCAGATGAAGGAGAAGGGTGTGATGGGGGACAAGCAAGCAACAGCAGTTGTAGTGTTGGTCCAGAAGGGTAAGGGGCAGCACACCCTCAAGGAGTACCGTGCCATATATGTGTTATGTGCTGATTATAAGTTGTTCGCTAAAGTCTTGGGTAATCGGTTCAAATGTGTGGTAGGGAGAGTGGTTTCGAAAACGCAGTATGGTTTGCCTGGAAGGTCGATGATTGAGGGTCATGGAATACTGAGAAGTTTTGTGGAGTCAAAAGGGGGGGGGAGGGAGGGCGGCGTTGTTGGCTTTAGACTGGCAGGGGGCCTATGACAGGGTGGAAAGAGGAGCATTGGGAGCTATACTTAGGAGGCAGGGTTATGGGGAAGAAATAGTTAATTGGGTAACCACGTTGTACAATGGAGCCAAGAGAGGGTACAGATTAATGGATGCTTGGGGAGGAGATTGTAATGGGTAGGGGACTTAGGCAGGGTGTCCCATGTCACAAATGTTGTTTGCGTGCATTCAGGACCCCTTCTATAGAATGGTTGAACGTTGTGTATGTGACACGAGTGGAGGTATGGGGGGGGGGGTAGGGAAAGTGTGGCCGGGAATATAGGATACGTAGACGATACAACAGTCCCTGGTTCGGAGGGGATGGCGTTGGGTGTTTTGGATGATGTTGTGCAACAGTTCGGAAATGCAACAGGGATGCAGGTAAATAGAGAGAAGTCAATGATCATGGGGTTGGGTTATTGGTGGAGGGGGGGGGGGAGATGTAACGTTGTGAGAAAACAAACGTGTCTTTAAAATTTGTGGTATCACCTATAAGGATGATTTGGACGCTGCTCGAGAGGAAAACTCGAATAGATTGATGGAAAGGATTCAGGGGCGTCTGGGTGCATTGCGACCTCATCATCTGACTCTCGTGCAACGAGTGATTGTTATAAATGTATTATTGTATAGTAAGGTTTTGGCACGTAGCAGCCGGTTCCCATTAACAGGGACGGCGATTGTGGGAATTCTGAGACGAGTTTTTTAACTTTTTGTGGGGTTCAAGGTGCGATTGGCTGAGGAGGGAGGTTGTAATGTTACCTGTGCGCCAGGGTGGGTTGGGGTTGATGGATCTGAGGAGGAGGATTAAATGTGTGTTTCTTAAATGGGAGGTTTTGCGCGAAGGTGTGAGTGGAGGGCAGCTGGGAAAAGTATATGATAGATTGGGTAAGTTGTATGGTGGTGTGGAGTTGAGGGAATGAGAAACTATTTTGAGGGCTTTGATGTTGGTTAGAGAACTCAGGAAAATTCGAGTAGGGGTTTTGTGTAAGCTGCTTGCAGACAGGATTGTTGTACCAGTTGAGGGATTGTTCCCCATGTACGCATGGAAGAGTATTGGTATAGGTTTAACAAGTTGAAGTTAAAGCCTAGGGTAAGGGAGGTAACGTACGTTTTTTGCTGGCATACTACCGTCGGGGAGGTTTTAAGAACCAGAGGGTAATTGTGGGCGGAAGGTGTGGAATCTGTGGGAGGATGAGACGGCGTTCCATGCAGTATACTTTTGTGGGGACTGGAGGTGTTAGGTATTGGTTAAGTAGGGTAGTACAGGGGGTGGGGGGCCGAGGGGTGTCGGTTCTGCGTGCACTAAGCCTAGATGTGGGAGGGTTCGATGAGAGTGTTATAAGAGCTTTGGATTATATAATAGTGGATTATATATATATATATCGTGGGGGAGGGGGAATTGTGAGGTGCGGAGGCGGGTACTAGCGGTAACGGTTTATCGTACGATGTGTCGTAATAGAGAACTGTATGGGAGGAGGTTGGAGAAGGATTTTTCGGAAGGGTATAGAATGTTAACGTTAGGGTTTCTCATCAATCTACGACTTGGGCTGAGTGAGTAAGGGGGGGGGGTTGGGGATTACATACGGGAAGGGAGTTTTCAGGGGGACACAGCGGGGTCGCCTCCTGGGGAGAGGTGAGAGTAAGGTGTATGTGGGTATATGAAGGTGTAGATGAGTGGCATACGTGTATGTAGCATGCAAGTGGGCACAGAAAGCAAAGGTGATATCGAGTAATTACGTAGTACCGAATGGAGAATTCTGTGTTTGATGTGTCAGGGTCGTCATGACCTTCTTCATGTATTAAGTGTGAATGGTGTAAAGATTATGGTTTTAAGACCGTGAAGAGCTTTAGGGCTTATGTAGAGTGTGCGTTTATAGCCTTTATTGGGCATATTTCATGTGCGATAATTGTATCGCAATGAGAGGTTATTTAAATTATGTTTGTGTTGAGTGTTGTGGGTTTTTAGCGAGTGTACTGTCTTTATTTTAGCATTATATAATGTGCTCATCCAGTTGCTGCGAGATGGAACGCTAATTACTTCCATAAATTGTAATGCCTCGTTAAAAGTTTGTAATGGGACAGTATGGTTTAGTCTCAGATTTATATAATGTGCTCAGCGTTGGAAGAGGCTGTAGTAATATTTAGTAATATTTGTTAATATTTATTTAGTATAAGTGTGAGGCTTAGGATTTTTTTTTTTTTTTTCAATGCTTAAAGAGAGATTGTAGTGAGGCACGTACGTATGTGTTTAGGTACTTCTTATTGTATAGGGTTAATTTGGGAAGAGCATGTAATTGTTTAACTGAGATTGTGATGTAGGTTATTACTCTATTATCTCCTGTGAAGGTTGTGACCTTTGTCATATGTCAGTCATAGTATGTTAACTATACAAATCTGAAAGTTGTATATAGTTTATATTTTATATAGTTTATATAGTTATAGTTTATATTGTTTATCATAGTATGTTATATAGAAAATTTTGTGAGTGTATATGGGTAACCTCTTTTATGTCAATTACAATGTGTTGTTAATAATTGGTCAGTGTATGTTGTGTAGGATTGAGGATCCTACTGTACCCATTTTATATCTTTATTTAATATCAAGCTCTAAAGTTTTTAAATAAAATATAAAAAAAAAAAAACTTAACACATAATTACATTTTTTTACATTCATATACTCCAAATTTGCGAAAATTTATAAAAAAGATTCACAATAATAATAATAATGATAGACGACGAAGTCGAAGACGATTATGGTGAGAATAACGATGAAGATAACTTTGAATTAACAACAAAAAAATAGAGTAAATTCAATGTTTGAGATATATATACTCCGAGAAGTATATTTCTCTGAGCGTATATATGCTGAGAGTTTATTTTTATCCCTGTGTTAAGTATTAACGTATTCTTGTCTGGTGGTGAAGAATATCGAGCAGTCTTAATGACCCTCGTGTAGTCGATAGGCTTATAACAACTTTTAACCAATTAACCTACCAAAGTTTCTATAGCTTATCCCACTAGGTTCTTTTTTTAATAATTTTTCCCCTAAAGTGGCTGATGTTTAGACAAGCCTTGACCTGTCAGACAACCTGTTCCAATCATTGTTGTGTGACAGGTATCGGAGGTCTGGTCACCTACCTGGAGAGTTGCAAGGGTTGCGCCCCCGTCTGTATGGTTCCCATACCAGGCCTCCCGGTGGATGGTCTGATGAACCAAGCTGTTAGTGCTAGCTGTACGAAGTCCTATGTAAGCACCACAGTCTGGCTGATTACGAACTGACCTGAGAAACTGGTAGGTACTACAAAATTGTGTTCACTCACCCTAGTACCATGCTGGCCTTGGTTCCTATCCTTGACCAAATTTGCAGCGAGATATTCTAGACACAGCTGTACATGAATGGTATACAATACCAACAAGATGTTGAATTGGACACATGTTTGGAGTTGGTAATGAGCACCACCACCAAGGCTGAGGGACTGATTGCCTCGTTTTTTGTATATATTTCTACAGTCTTCACATTACGTCCTAGAAATGTGTTGTTAAAAATGACTGGGTGGCGAAAAGTCTACAAATAAAGATACCCAGATGTTGCACATGTGTCTCATTCTTCATTCTGGACGCTGTGATCAATTCTGTAAACACGATTTAGCTTCACCTGCTCTACACTGTCTGAAATATTCAGTTTCCAGTTGATGTAATTCATGCTAATTTACATGCCGTTTTGGACCCAGCTCCAGGATGAATCTTACTCTCTTATTCTGGTAATAAAGGTAGAATTACCGATAAAATGTTAGGTAAATGGACACAGATACAACTAATAAGGCATTTTATTTTGGCAACATTTCGTTCTCTTGGAGCTTTGCCAAGCCATCACGGGCTGTAGGGCAATTTTCCGCGCGCGCTCACCCAAAAATCGAAAAAATATGGAAATTGAGTTATATATACTGAAAAATAGCTCAACTCTTTGGCAACACAATGGTACCAGAATTAATGTTCTACGACGTTTCTACAAGAAATTATAGTCATTTATATCAGGTATGGTGACGGCGATGTTGGTAGCGAGTCTGCTCACGGCCCATATATTTTTTGGAGTTGTTTTCTTGTTTTTTATCGCCTTTTCTTGCATTATTCTTTCTAATATAATAACTGACTATTTGGCATCATAAAACAGTAGGTGGGACTTATCGGTAGACTTAGAGCAACAACTGGGAACCAGACGGGAACGCTCAGCAGTATTCCCGCTCCCGAGGTACCAGCACGAATCGCCCGTTATTACGCTTATATATCAACTCTACGGCTTATTTGTCTATCAGAATTGATCTAATATGATATAATAAACACTATAAATAACATACAAACATGTTATATACTCTAGACTGAATAAAATAGGCCATAATATGACGAAAGATTATCGGGAATACTTCGATAAATATTGAGTTACTCCTCTCCATGTCGTATTCTTTGGTCTCTGAGTAAGAGAAAACGGTGCTTTGAAGAGGATAACTGGACTAGAACATCAGTTTACTAAGAAATACACACAAACAAACGCGATTTTCGCGATTTTTTTTTTTTTGAGACGGGGGCCGGCCAGCGTTCCCGGCCGATATCTCGGAAGTAACTTATTCACCTAAGGTACCTATTTCTTCCTTTATTACTAAATTAAATGGAATAATATTCACAGACATTGTAGAATAATGATTTCTCTTATTTTGACCGTAGAATTTTTGGAAATATTCCAAATACTTTGGGAGTTATGTGGGAGTAAAGGGCAGATTTTTTTGCAATATTCCAGAAACTAACAAACTTTATTTTTTTGTGAAATAACGGTAAGGTATTTTAGAGGAAATATTACGGTCAATATAAGTATTAGCATTGTTCTCTCGGCACCAAGTGTCCAAACAACCTCACGTAGCCCCATATAAAAATGGCATCACCCCATAGGGCATTTTCAGTAAATCAATCTTTTCTCAGTTGTTGTTTGAGGTATATTTTTGATAAATATTTTCAAGAAAGAGTGAGAACACTTTGTCTTGTCCACCAAAACTGGAGAAAATCGGACGGTAAATAAACGAGTTACGAATTTTGCCCTACAGCCCCCTTAGACACACTACAGTCTTACAAGACACACTACAGTCTTACAAGACACACTACAGTCTTACAAGACACACTACAATCTTACAAGACACACTACAGTCTTACAAGACAAACTACAGTCTTACAAGACAAACTACAGTCTTACAAGACACACTACAGTCTTACAAGACACACTACAGTCTTAAAAGACACACTACAGTCTTACAACACCCACTACAGTCTTACAAGACCCACTACAGTCTTACAAGACACACTACAGTCTTACAAGACACACTACAATCTTACAAGACACACTACAGTTGTACAAGACACACTACAGTCTTACAAGACACACTACAACCTTACAAGAGACACTGCAGTCTTACAAGACACATTACAGTCTTACAAGACACACTACAAACTTACAAGACACACTACAAACTTACAAGACACACTACAGTCTTACAAATCTCACTGTAGTCTTACAAGACACACTACAGTCTTACAAGACTCACTACAGTCTTACAAGACACACTACAGTCTTACAAGACACATTACAATCTTACAAGACACACTACAGTCTTACAAGACACACTACAACCTTACAAGACACACTACAGTCTTACAAGACACATTACAGTCTTACAAGACACATTACAGTCTTACAAGACACACTACAAACTTACAAGACACACTACAAACTTACAAGACACACTACAGTCTTACAAATCTCACTGTAGTCTTACAAGACACACTACAGTCTTACAAGACACACTACAGTCTTACAAGACACACTACAGTCTTACAAGACACACTACAATCTTACAAGACTCACTACAGTCTTAAAAGACACACTGAAGTCTTACAAGACACTGGTCTTACAAGACACTGGTCTTACAATACACACTACAGTCTTACAAAACTCACTGTAGTCTTCCAAGACACACTACAGTCTTACAAGACACACTAGTCTTACAAGGCACACTACAGTCTTACAAGACACACTGTAGTCTTACAAGACACACTACAGTCTTACAAGACACTCTACAGTCTTACAAGACACGCTACAGTCTTACAAGACACGCTACAGTCTTACAAGATACACTACAGTCTTACAAGACTCACTACAGTCTTGCAAGACACACTACACTCTTACAAGACACGCTACAGTCTTACAAGACAAGCTACAGTCTTACAAGACACTCTACAGTCTTACAAGACACATTACAGTCTTACAAGACACACTACAGTCTTACAAGACACTGTAGTCTTACAAGACACACTACAGTCTTACAAGACACACTGTAGTCTTACAAGACACACTAGAGTCTTACAAGACACGCTACAGTCTTACAAGACATTCTACAGTCTTACAAGACACACTACAGTCTTACAAGACACACTACAGTCTTACAAGACACACTACAGTCTTACAAGACACACTACAGTCTTACAAGACACACTACAGTCTTACAAGACACGCTACAGTCTTACAAGACACGCTACAGTCTTACAAGACACGCTACAGTCTTACAAGACACGCTACAGTCTTACAAGACACACTACAGTCTTACAAGACACACTACAGTCTTTCAAGCATACTACAG
>NC_069467.1:11861477-11884565 GCF_026875155.1 Cherax quadricarinatus
GAAAAAATTATAAAAAATAAAATTGAAAAAAATTAGAGGTAAGAAGAATTAAGGTTGCGGATGAGCAAGGAGGCTTCAGAGTGGGGGGGGGATGTGTGATCAATTTTTTTACATTGAAAATATGTGAACAGTATTTAGATAAAGGTAGGGAAGTTTTTATTGCATTTATGGATTTAAAAAAGGGCATATGATAGAGTGGATAGAGGAGCAATGTGGCAGATGTTGCAAGTATAGGGAAATAGGTGGTAAGTTACTAAATGCTGTAAAGAGTTTTTATGAGGATAGTGAGGCTCAGGTTAGGGTGTGTAGAAGAGAGGGAGACTACTTCCTGGTAAAAGTAGGTCTTAGACAGGGATGTGTAATGTCACCATGGTTGTTTAATATATTTATAGAGGGGGTTGTAAAAGAAGTAAATGCTAGGGTTTTTCGGGAGAGGGGTGGGATTAAATTATGAGGAATCAAATTCCAAATGGGAATTGACACAGTTACTTGTTGCTGATGATACTGTGCTGTTCTTTTTTAAAGAAAAATTGCAAAGGTTAGTGGATGAGTTTGGGAATGTGTGTAAAGGTAGAAAGTTGAAAGTGAACATAGAAAAGAGTAAGGTGATGAGGGTATCAAATGATTTAGATAAAGAAAAATTGGATATCAAATTGGGGAGGAGGAGTATGGAAGAAGTGAATGCTTTCAGATACTTGGGAGTTGACGTGTCGGCGGATGGATTTATGAAGGATGAGGTTAATCATGAATTGATGCGGGAAAAAAGGTGAGTGGTGCGTTGAGGTATAGTGGAGTAAAAAAAACGTTATCTATGGAGGCAAAGAAGGGAATGTATGAAAGTATAGTAGTACCAACACTCTTATATGGATGTGAAGCTTGGGTGGTAAATGCAGCAGCGAAGAGACGGTTGGAGGCAGTGGAGATGTCCTGTCTAAGGGCAATGTGTGGTGTAAATATTATGCAGAAAATTCGGAGTGTGGAAATTAGGAAAAGGTGTGGAGTTAATAAAAGTATTAGTCAGAGGGCAGAAGAGGGGTTGTTGAGGTGGTTTGGCCATTTAGAGAGAATGGATCAAAGTAGAATGACATAGAAAGCATGTAAATCTGTAGGGGAAGGAAGGCGGGGTAGGGGTCGTCCTCGAAAGGGTTGGAGAGAGGGGGTAAAGGAGGTTTTGTGGGCGAGGGGCTTGGCACTTCCAGCAAGCGTGCGTGAGCGTGTTAGATAGGAGTGAATGGAGACGAATGGTACTTGGGACCTGACGATCTGTTGGAGTGTGAGCAGGGTAATATTTAGTGAAGGGATTCAGGGAAACCGGTTATTTTCATATAGTCGGACTTGAGTCCTGGAAATGGGAAGTACAATGCCTGCACTTTAAAGGAGGGGTTTGGGATATTGGCAGTTTGGAGGGATATGTTGTGTATCTTTATACGTATATGCTTCTAAACTGTTGTATTCTGAGCACCTCTGCAAAAACAGTGATAATGTGTGAGTGTGGTGAAAGTGTTGAATGATGATGAAAGTATTTTCTTTTTTGGGATTTTCTTTCTTTTTTGGGGTCACCCTGCCTCGGTGGGAGACGGCCGACTTGTTGAAATATATATATATATATATATAATATATATATATATATATATATATATATATATATATATATATTATATATATATATATATATATATGTATATATATATATATATATATATATATATTATATATATATATATATATATATATATATATATATATATATATATATATATACACAGTGTGTGTGTACTCACCTATTTGTGGTTGCAGGGGTCGATTCATAGCTCCTGGCCCCGCCTCTTCACTGATTGCTACTAGGTCCTCTCTCTCCCTGCCCCATGAGCTTTATCATACCTCGCCTTAAAACTATGTATGGTTCCCGCCTCCACTACGTCACTTTCTAGGCTATTCCACAGCCTGACTACTCTATGACTGAAGAAATACTTCCTAACATCCCTTTGATTCATCTGAGTCTTCAACTTCCAATTGTGACCTCTTGTGTCTGTATCTTGTTCTTGTTCTTGTCCAGACCAGAGCTTTGGTGAGATGGGTAAGGAAGAAGGATGGGTAAGGATAGAAATTTTGGAAAAGGGTGGGAGGGGGGAGAGAGGTAGGATATAAAAGGTAAGTGACCCAACCACTTTGGTGTAATTTAAAAAGTGTACGTGAAATGATAAGATATTCTTTAAGGGGTATAAGACTAACCCATCAGAGTCACATAGATATAACAGATATATAAGTACATGACTCTGAATTGGTAGTAATTATACAAGTTGCAATTGCTTTTTTTTTCGATTGCACAACGGATATTTATGCGACAATGAAGGCAATAATTTTCTGGCCAGTTTATAGAATTACGTGACAATTTCTTCTTACAGGTGGTGCCCAAAGCCATAGTAAATAGCAAAAATTTTTACATTAGATTTTTATATAAGATGTCTCCCTAATTTGGGGTCAAATGATGTTCTCAGTAGAAAATAGAAGGGTTCGGGTGTTACCCAATCTTCTTCATCAGGGAGGTTGCCCCAATATCATGGGTCGATGGTAATCATCTTTATGTTATAAAACGACGGACCCTCTGGGGGAGAGTCATTCTTTGAGTCCTGTGAGGGGGAAAGTATTGATGATATAACCCGTGGTATTTTACCACTTGTATAGGATGTTCTCTATCTGGCATGTATAGTTTCTTGCATTGTATAGAGTTGTTTTTTTTTAGGGTGTAAAAGCGTACATTTATGGCATATATCTTGTTGCATGTGTAAATCTGCCTTTTTAACTCTGTCTCTCCCCCTGGTATCGGTAATGAAGCGAGAGCTCTATTCTGGACCCTTTGTAACCGTAGCATATTGGTCTTTGTTGTTAATGACATTGGGACACACGGGTATTCGAGTATAGGTCGTATTAACATTTTATACAGATGTTTTTTGACATGTTGAGGGGGCTTGATTGAATCGAAAGAGACTGCTAAGACCGGCTTTGGCTATGTTGATCTTTTTAGTTACATGAGATGTTGAGTGGAGCAACCTGTCTATTTCATATCCCAAAATCTTGTTAGGGTTTCTAATGGCTACAGGTGTACCTCTGATGGAGATACCCCCTTTATCTTCAATTGTTGATGCAAAACATCCTATCGTGCTAACAAGGACCTTGTCAGGATTAGTCGTAATTCTCCATTTCTTTTCCCAATTAGATGTTCGACGAAGTTCAATATTCATTTTTTCTATGACTCTCTCATACTTGTATTTTCCTGTTACCGGAGTTGATGAGACGACATGAATAACATCATCTGCAAACTGTGTCACAATTGTATCATTAAACTCTGGTTGAGGAAGGTCATTCACCATAAATGTTGAACAGAAGTGGACTGAGACAAGAACCTTGTGGGACACCAGCTGTCGGTATAAAAAGGCTCTGTCGACCTGCCATGAAAGGTGGGAATGATTTTTCTTTGAGTTAAGAAATTATATATTACTCTGAGAAAAGTCCAGTTATGGTCTGGTAGGTCAATGAGTTTGTATATAAGGCCATCATGCCATAAGCTATCAAAAGCTTTATGAACATCTCTGGTGCAATTAAGGCAAGATTGCCCTGATGTTTTAGACTTGCTACAGTATCGAAAATAACATTTATTGCATGATTGGTACCTCTATGTGTTCTAAAGCCAAATTGTTTTTCAGTAAAAAAGTGATTAAACTCCATATAGTAGTTCAATCTGTTGGAAATGACTTTCTCAAGAACTTTTCCAGTGACTTCAAGTAAAGATATAGGTCTATAGTTCCCAGGTTGGTGGATGTCTTTATTGGGCTTACCAAGAAAGATCATCCTAGCAGTCTTAAAAACCATTGGAAAATGTCCTGAGGCCAAGATGGCATTAAAGATATTTACCAAAGACTGTTTACAATTTCTGGGTAGGAACTTTATTTGTTTCATTGTTATTCCAGAGAGGCCAGGGGCTCTATTTCGCATTCTTCCAATAACCTGACTCATCTCTAGTAATGTAATAGGTCTAGTAAGCGGGTGGGTATCTTCAAGAGTTGAAGTATCGATGGAAGGTAGTGGTTGTAGATCATCCAAGTCCTCATCTCTCCATTCATTTACCAACTGATAATGATTATTGTTAAATTGACGACTGTTATTGTGGGAGAGAATTTTCTCCCATACATCACCCATCATATTAGCCAGGTTACAACCTATACAGATGTGACAGAGTGAACAGGCAAAAGGGGGGGGTTGGCCTGTACATTGCAGAGTCACTTGTTTGCACAGAACTGCTTAATGCCTCAAATGACGTAGTGGAAGTTTTAGCAGTAAAGGTCGAGAACCAAAACCTAGTCATTGTGGTAGTCTACAAGCCTCCGGATGCAACATCCCAGCAATTCCAGGAACAGCTGTTAAAAATTGACCACTGTCTGGAAAATCTTCCAGCTCCTGCACCCAACATCTTGCTCCTATGGGATTTCAACTTAAGGCACCTAAAATGGAGGAATATAGCAAATAATATTGTTGCAGTAATAACACCAGGAGGCAGCACTGATGAAAACTCACACTCACACGAGCTTTTAAATCTCTGCACAAAATTCAATTTAAAACCAGCAAATAATAGAGCCTACTAGACTGGAGAATACACTAGACCTCATCTTCACTAACAATGATGATCTGATAAGAAATGTCACCATATCAAAAACAATATACTCAGATCACAACATAATTGAGGTTCAGACATGTATGCGTGGAGCCCCAGACGACAAAATGAGACTAGTCACGAGGGAGCATTCACCAAATTCAACTTCAATAACAAAAAACATAAAGTGGGACCAGTAAACCAAGTCCTAACCGATATAAGCTGGGAAGATATACTAAGCAACACGACCCAAACTTATGCCTAGAACAGATTAACTTGGTGGCACTCGATGTATGCACAAGGCTTATTCCTCTAAGAAAAAAGGAGGAGTAGATGTAAAATAGAAAGAGACAGGCGCTCCCTTTACAGGCGACGGAAAAGAATAACAGAGCGGCTAAAAGAGGTCAATATATCTGAAATGCGCAGGGAGACACTGGTCAGAGAAATAGCAAGCATGAACTTAAGCTAAAAGAATCCTTTAGGAGTCAGGAATCGCGGGAAGAACTAAAAGCCATAAATGAAATCGAAAGAAACCCAAAGTATTTCTTCTCCTATGCCAAATCAAAATCGAGAACAACGTCCAGTATTGGGCCCCTACTTAAACAAGATGGGTCCTACACAGATGACAGCAAGGAAAATGAGTGAGCTACTCAAGTCCCAATATGACTCAGTTTTTAGCAAGCCGCTAACCAGACTGAGAGTCGAAGATCAAAATGAATTTTTTATGAGAGAGCCACAAAATTTGATTAACACAAGCCTATCCGATGTTATCCTGACGCCAAATGACTTCGAACAGGCGATAAATGACATGCCCATGCACTCTGCCCCAGGGCCAGACTCATGGAACTCTGTGTTCATCAAGAACTGCAAGAAGCCCCTATCACGAGCCTTTTCATCCTATGGAGAGGGAGCATGGACACGGGGGTCGTCCCTCAGTTACTAAAAACAACAGACATAGCCCCACTCCACAAAGGGGGCAGTAAAGCAACAGCAAAGAACTACAGACCAATAGCACTAACATCCCATATCATAAAAATCTTTGAAAGGGTCCTAAGAAGCAAGATCACCACCCATCTAGAAACCCATCAGTTACACAACCCAGGGCAACATGGGTTTAGAAACAGGTCGCTCCTGTCTGTCTCAACTACTGGATCACTACGACAAGGTCCTAAATGCACTAGAAGACAAAAAGAATGCAGATGTAATATATACAGACTTTGCAAAAGCCTTCGACAAGTGTGACCATGGCGTAATAGCGCACAAAATGCGCGCTAAAGGAATAACAGGAAAAGTCGGTCGATGGATCTATAATTTCCTCACTAACAGAACACAGAGAGTAGTCGTCAACAGAGTAAAGTCCCGAGGCAGCTACGGTGAAAAGCTCTGTTCCACAAGGCACAGTACTAGCTCCCATCTTGTTCCTCATCCTCATATCCGACATAGACAAGGATGTCAGCCACAGCACCGTGTCTTCCTTTGCAGATGACACCCGAATCTGCATGACAGTGTCTTCCATTGCAGACACTGCAAGGCTCCAGGCGGACATCAACCAAATCTTTCAGTGGGCTGCAGAAAACAATATGAAGTTCAACGATGAGAAATTTCAATTACTCAGATATGGTAAACATGAGGAAATTAAATCTTCATCAGATTACAAAACAAATTCTGGCCACAAAATAGAGCGAAACACCAACGTCAAAGACCTGGGAGTGATTATGTCGGAGGATTCTCACCTTCAAGGACCATAACATTGTATCAATCGCATCTGCTAGAAAAATGACAGGATGGATAATGAGAACCTTCAAAACTAGGGAGGGCCAAGCCCATGATGACACTCTTCAGGTCACTTGTTCTATCTAGGCTGGAATATTGCTGCACTCTAACAGCACCTTTCAAGGCAGGTGAAATTGCCGACCTAGAAAATTTTACAGAGAACTTTCACAGCGCGCATAACGGAGATAAAACACTTCAATTACTGGGAGCGCTTGGGGTTTTCTAAACCTGTATTCCCTGGAACCGCAGGGGGGAGAGATACATGATTATATACACCTGGAAAATCCTAGGGGGGACTAGTACCGAACTTGCACACAAAAAATCACTCACACGAAAGCAAAAGACTTGGCAGACGATGCACCATCCCCCCAATGAAAAGCAGGGTGTCACAGCACGTTAAGAGACCATACAATAAGTGCAGGGGCCCGAGACTTTTTCAACGCCCCCCCAGCACAAAAGGGGGATTACCAACAGACCCCTGGCAGTCTTCAAGCTGGCACTGGACAAGCACCTAAAGTCAGTTCCTGATCAGCCGGGCTGTGGCTCGTACGTTGGTTTGCGTGCAGCCAGCAGCAACAGCCTGGTTGATCAGGCGCTGATCCACCAGGAGGCCTGGTCACAGACCGGGCCGCGGGGGCGTTGACCCCCGAAACTCTCTCCAGGTAAACTCCAGGTAGGTCCTGTGGATCGTCAAGTTTAATTTCAACATCCTCATCATCCTCATCAGTGAAGGTATGAACTAGGTAGTTAGGAGCCTTGTGCTTTGCCCCTAAAAGTTGTCGGATCTTACTCCAAAATTTTGCTGGTTCACGTTTATACTGATTAGCTTGAAGAACCAGCAATTTCCATAAGTCCCGTTTGTGATGACTAATCATGTTAATTAATTCTTGCCTTAATCGGTGCAGTGTAGCTACTGGTGGTTGTCGCGTTTGAAGATGCCTTCGACATTCTGCTTGATAATTTCTTAAATTGTCTCTAATTTCCCTAGTAGGTTTATATTGTTGGTATATCTTTGTGGAAGCTAATTGACAAGTTGCATTTAGTAGCTTCAATTATTCGATTATGCAGGGACCTGATTGCATCATCAATTGCAGTGGAAGGTAGATTTTCCAATGACAATTTCATCATCACCCAGAAATGCCCTGAAGGGGTCAAATCCTAGGGTGTTAAGATTGGGTTTAGGAGGTACAGGTATTCTAAATGGAGAAGTTTGTAGTTGTATTATAACAGGGTTATGGTCAGATCCTACGTTTCCACCAGGAGATATACGACAGTGAAAGATGTCACAGTCTCTGTTTGTCAGTACTATATCTGGTGTTCCTGGATGAGGTCCAATGTACGATTTAAAGAATGGGCCTTGAAATGACAAGTTTCTAGCTGTCATGATATTAAATAGTTGTTTTCCTTTTAAGTCACCCAGTGGAATACCAGCTCCACAGTTGAAGAGGGCAGGGTGATGAGCATTAAAATCTCCCGCTAGAATTGTTGGAATATTTCTGCTTAATATCCTATGTAGAGGAATTGACTCTATATATTGTTGTCTCGGGGGAAAATATCCAGTTCCTATCACTAGTTGTCCATGAGACGTTGTCATTTCTATTGCAAGAATGTTATCTTCATCAACATGAATATTTTTAAATGTATAGCCTAATTTAACTAAGATGGCTACACCACTAAAGGGTCCTCTCGATTTCTCCACAGTAGAGTAACCACGTAATTTAATATGTTGATCAACTCTTGCAGCTGTCTCGTTCAAGAGTATAACATCGGGATTGTAAATATGTAGTTCAACCTCAAGGAGGTAACGGTTATTAAAGAAATGTTGAACATTAAGTTGGAAAATTGTAATCCCCATTATTTCTTGCCCTTCGCTCGTGTACTGCGGTCTGAACGCCTGCAAGTAATGTCATGTTTGGTATCTACACTATCCCTGCTGGACTCGTCAAGGGGAGGAGGGAACTGCTGCGTAGTTGCTTGTGTATTAAAATTGCCATCATCTTCACTAGAGGTGGTAATATTAACAGACTCATTAGAATCGTTAGAGTCATCATCAGAAAACTGAGGTATGATATTCCCAGTTACAGGAAGCAGAGGCTCGTGAGAGTTAATGGGAGCCTGTGGAGGCTCCAAGGGAAAATTAGGTAGGCACGGTGAGTTACCCTGGGAAAGTTCCTGTTCAACAGGATCAGCTTCAATAGCGGGAGAGTAGGCACCAATTTCTGGGGCATTGTTATGTTCAGGTGTTGACTTATCGGGTTGAGGGGAGTTGACAACCTGGGTATGTGAGGTGGGCGATCCCTGGGCCAGGGATGACTTAGGCTTATTTTTAGATGTCGAGTAGGGTACTTACTTCTTGTTATGAGAAGGCTGGGTCATAATAGCCTTCACATTTTCCTGGATAGTGATGGGAGTGATCCCATTAGCCATTAACAGATCATTTAAAACCTGAGAGCAGAGTTGAATGTCACCACCTGCTATGTCTTTGTCCATCATATACATTAGTTGTGCTCTCGTCATATCCCCGGCTGTGGATACCTGAGACATAGGAGATGAGACTGAACCTTGTTGTTGCGTTTGTGTATGTTGTAGGTGAGGGTTAGATTGGGGCGCTCCAAGAGGGGCAGAATTCCAAACATTGGAACCATTGGTAGAGACCTGAGGAGTCCCACTTGATCCAGGCAGAGCTGGGAAGGAAGTTTGGGACATCGTTGGCGGTGCCTGGGGAGTGGTCTTCTTAGAAGTGGACAATTTCTTGGCTTCAATAATTTGCTGCATTTCCTTTTTCCTTTCAGGACAAATAGCAGAAACAGCATGATGTTTGCCTGTTGCGAGGACACATTTGGGTGTATTTTATTATTAACAATCTCGATAAGAATGTTGGCCAGAGCAAATGCTACAAATCTGCCCTTGAGTACTGCATTTGTTGGTGTTATGACCAAAGGCATAACATTTAAAACATTGTGTCACACTGACAAATCGTTCAAGAGAGATTTGGTCAGGTGTACATCTGGTGCCAAAACATTTGAAGCCATTTTGACACACTAGTTTGGCCTCATCAGGTGTCTCAAGTATTAACTTTAAGGTTACCTTGTTGTTGTTAGGTTTTGAGAATTTATGTGCTTCGACAGCCCTAAATTCAGAATTCTCTGTATTAAAGTCCTCAACAATTTCATTCACTGTGCTGTGTCTCATGAAACTGTTAATTCTTGCAACAAACACAGTCCTCTGAGCTTGATAGCTCTCAGGTGCAACTGGGGTAACACCAGAAGTCTTCAGTTTTTCAAGGACATCATGCTTCAGCAGTTAAAGTAACCCTTCTTCCGAAGAGAGAAGTACTGCTCCAGCGTGGGTTTGAAAAACATCCACTGGAGCAACAGTTGAGTTCGAGCAAATACATGCTAGAATTTCTTTCATCGATATTTGATTTCCATCAATACGTAATCTTACTCGTATCCTCGCCATGATGTCTAGGAAGGAACATCTGGCAGAGGAGTTTCTTAACAAAAAGGGATCTTTCCTTAATGTTAATCTAACATCCTATTTCAGCTGACTTATGAAGGTCAGCCCCTAAGATAGCCTACCCTCGAGTGGTGAGGGGAAAGGGCCCAAGGCAAAGATCGGCCGGATTTTAAAAAACCACACGGGCTACCGGATAGTCAAAATGCCTTGTGTTAACTCGCCAAAGCGAAGTTGCCGAAAAAGAAGAAGATAGGAAAGTCAGAAGGATAGCAATGTATGTAGTGTGTTAGTGTGTGGGCCAGTGTTGATGTTTGGGTGAGGGGAGGATGGGGGGATGGGGATGAGAGGGGTGAACAAGCAAGCAATTCACCGCCTTACCCTCTTGATGGGATGGGGCTCGAAGTGACTGCAAGCAAGTTTCCTCTCAGCTCTGGTGAAGAACTACTCAGGATAACCCAAGAAAAATCTCGAGCAACAGTGTTCAGAGTTGCTCAGCTGAAGAGCAGGAACGACGACGTCTTCTCTCCACGGTGGCTGGGCTGCTTCTCTATTTGTCTTGTCGCGTCTGTGTCCCATCTCTGGAACATCCCGTCTTTGTCCACCTTGTCTATTCCGCGCAGTATTTTATATGTCGTTATCATGTCTCCCCTGACCGTCCTGTCCTCCAGTGTCGTGTGTGTGTGTGTGTCGTGCCGAACAGGTAAAACTTGCGATTTTGCCTTAAATATTAATGCTCTTCTTGCCGAATAAGGCAAGCGAAAATTTGTGTATACAATAATTTCGCAAAAATCATCCTGAACCTAACGAAAAACAATATTTCATTGTTTGTTTATTATTAAATTATTGTAAACTTGTCTAAAACATTTAATTGTATTAGGCTAAATTAAATTGAGTTTGTTATAATAAGGTTAGATAAGTTTTCTAAGGTTCTTTTGGTACAAAATTATTATTTTTTGCATTAACGTAAATGGAAAAAGTATATATATTTAAACGTATAAGAGAAAATTTTAGAAAGGCCTTAATTTTACATGAGTTCTTGCTAATTGATCAGTTTTACCTATTGGGCACGATATATATATATATAATATATATAAATATATATATATATATATATATATATATATATAATATATTATTACTGCTAATGCTGCTGGAGTGTGAGGAAGGTGTTCAGCTGGGTTACAATCGTTGCCTCTGACTCAAACATGTACAGAAGTACTGTTTTTGATCCTTCCCTGTCAAAATCCCGTAGCCTAAGTGGTAGAGGGTTGAACCTGTCGATTTATTTACCACTAAAGCCAAGTAAAACACAAGAGTTCTTATTGTCTGTATATTTTGGCCTGAAACACTGACCTTCCTCAGCTTAATATCTCTAATATAATGTAACTCTCTGGGGGTTAACAGTCCCAACAAAGGCTTTTTTGATTATAAATTCTTATTCGACTTTGGTTAGTTCTGTACTCGCGTCTGATGAGCTGATTTTATTTAATGGTAGACTGTTACTCCATTATTCTGTTTTTCTTGTCACAACGAGCCAACGAACTGGAAAAAAAAATTACATAGTTAATTTAACCTTAATTCTATAGACCGAGGAAATACAGTTTAAATGTTTTATTATCCTGCTAGTTTTTATTTATATAATTAACATTAATAAAGAGTTGTTAATTTTTATTAAGATTCGAATTGATGTTATTGATATTTATAAAACTCTTGTAAGTGTCATCACTTGAATATCTATTACCTGGAGGGTGTTCCGGGGGTCAGCGCCCCCTGTGGCCCGGTCCATGACCAAGTCTCGCGTTGGATCAGGGCCTGATCAACTAGGCTGTTACTCCCGGCCGCACGCAAACCGACGTACGAACCGCAACCCGGCTGTCAGGTAGTGACATAAGGTACCTCTCCAGCTCCCTCTTAAAGCTGCTGAATCAATTCCTTTAATAACCCACACTGGGGAGAAGAAACGTTAGGCGGCGTTTCGGTTCACCATGGACCATTATCAGTGGTCCAGGGTAGAAAGCAGGTCATATTGGTGGAAAATAAGCAATATGAGTAAAACAAGCAATACGAGAAGGAAGTATGAGCATATAAAGAGGAAACAGAGTAATATAGCGAGGATGAGCAGTATAGCGAGGAAAATAAGGAATGAACAATATAAAGGGAAAAGTGAGCAACAGAGGAAAATGAGCAATATATGGGGGGAGGGGGAAATAAATACGAAAATAAGTAATCTAAGGAGGAAAACGAGCAACACGGGAAGAAACAATATGAAGGAAGAATGAGAGTACCTCGCCTCTCCAGAGATAATTAGATATATTTACCAGTGGATTTTCCTTGTGAGTTGGCGACAGTGAGGAGTCCCTAGTGTTGTTGCTCGCCGGATTTATATTATCTTTATACCGAAACAAAAACAGAAGTAGTTAACTAGGCTCAGCAACCAAAATCAGTTGTAATTAATGTTGTTAGAAGTGAAACATAAGGAATATGTTGAAGGAAATGACTTACTTTTAGTAGGCAAATTAAAGAAGGGTAAGACACAGGTGTTGGGTATCTTTATTGTTGAAACGTTTCGCCTACCCAGTAGGCTTCTTCAGTCAGATATAGAGGAGAATGTAAACAGCAGTACTGGCGAGGTAAAGATGATGTAATAGTTTGAGGTGGTGAGTCCCTCAGCCTGGAGATGAGTTCAGCTCCACGGAGCCACTACTCCTGCTACCAACTATACATTCTTTTCTACATCTGACTGAAAAAGGGGACTACCGGGTTTAGGCGAAACGTTTCAAACAATAAAGGATAACCGAACTGTTGCACACATGTCTTACTCATCAGCTTGTCGGTTTTTATACTGTTTTCAGCATCGAAAGGTGTAGAAAGAAAAAATTTTAAAACGTGGTTTTTTTTTTATTAACATCAAAGTAAAATTCCCGTTTTGTAAGTGATGTGTAGGTGGATTTAATCGTTGCTGAAAAAAAAATATTTATAGCGGAAAAACTTGGAAAGCGTAGCAAAATAATAGCAAAAAAAATATTTTTATTTTGAAAAGTGAACATAAATTTATATTATATATCTCCAGGTTAAAGTATATTTAATTTTCGAAGTAATAGAGTAAAAAACCTACCCGGGTGGGGTTAAAAACCCGCGATCAGTCACGAAATCGTTGTCATAAGATTTCGTGAGTCATAATAGAGTAAAAAGACGATATAAAAGAGTGTAAAATTTACAGTTAAATCAACTAAATAAAAAGTTATGCAGTACGAAAATAAAAAAAATAAATCATTCCACCAGGCAATATATGTGAAGAAAATGTTTGGTACTGAGCCGCCTAAAGTAAACTATACACGAAATGGCAGGGTGACTGCCTTGTAGTCATTGTTGGAGCTATATACTGCGTAACTAGAAGTATATACAAGGTCACATTTTGGCCTCACGAAATATTTCCCGGGTCAGGGAAAACAAACAATGAACCCAGCTTCAATAATGACACGAGGGCCAACGTGACACTGAAGGTTTTATTCAATGAATTCTCAGACACAGCCGAAGATGATGCTTTGAAGTATGTAGGCCCGCCTAAAAAAAGTGGTCTACGCCAGTACCTACGTACAGGTGATGTCAAAAACTTCACCTGAAGCTCTCGCAAAACCTCAGTGTGGCAAACGTCACCTCACCTGAAGACTTTTTCGCATATTTCAAATTGACCGAACTGTGTGCAAGAAACTTCTCAGGCTTGGCGGACAGGTTAATGTAAATTATATATATATATATATATATTATATATATATATATATATATATATATATATATTTCAAAATGACCGAACTGTTGTGCAAGAAACTTCTCAGGCTTGGCGGACAGGTAATGTAAATTATATATATATATATATATATATATATATATATATATATATATATATATATATATATATATGTGTGTGTGTGTGTGTGTGTGTGTGTGTGTGTGTGAGTGTGTGTGTGTGTGTGTGTGTGTGTGTGTGTGTGTGTATATTTACGTATTTATTTATTAATTTGAACATCATACAGTGAAGTACAAAGTTATTACAGTGCAACATGCCAAAGCCCCTTGTATGCAGAGCATTATGGGCAGGCTTAAAATTAACTTAAGATTAACTAAGCAATGATATATTCAGTGGTAAAAAAATTATTGTAAACAGATAACAATTTAGCACAAATGAGTATTACAAAGACAGGTCATATGGTCATTTACTGTGTTGCTGAGCATTCAGTAGAATGGAGTATTCTGTTAGGTAATGTATTTAAAAAATAAAGTTTGATTGGGTCACAGGTTAAACATTTATGAGATACATCTATGTTTGCTTACTGTTTTATGATATTATTTAAGACAATAAATCATGTACACCGAAATGGTATTATCACACCATGCTCCATCATATCATATTAATTTAAAACAATTTTCACATCCATCTCCAACTATTATATTTACACACGGGTGCCTCTGTGCATTCCTTCACTCCACCAAACTGTCTTTGACAAGGCTGCCTCCACTCCCAGCAGCATACTGCCACGTTTATCTTTCACCATGATAGGAAAACTCTCTACAGCTCCTGGTCGCCGCTTTTAGATTTCGTTGGCGGGTTGAATTCAAATTCATTTCTCTTTAAGTCTCATAAACTGTCCAAACGTAGATCTACGTTCACACGCGTAGCCTGGAGTTTACCTGAGAGAGTTCCGGAGGTCACGCCCCCGCGGCCCGGTCTGTGACCAGGCCTCCTGGTGGATCAGAGCCCTGATCAACCAGGCTGTTACTGCTGGCTGCACGCAATCCAACGTACGAGCCACAGCCCGGTAGGTCAGGTACCGACTTTAGGTGTTTGTCCAGTGCCAGCTTGAAGACAGCCAGGGGTCTATTGGTAATCCCCCTTATGTATGCTGGGAGGCAGTTGAACAATCTCGGGCCCCTGACACTTATTGTATTGTCTCTTAACGTGCTAGTGACACCCCTGCTTTCATTGGGGGATGTTGCATCGTCTGTCGAGTCTTTTGTTTTCGTGTGAGCGATTTTCGTGTGCAAGTTCGGTACTAGTCCCTCTAGGATTTTCCAGGTGTATATAATCATGTATCTCTCCCGCCTGCATTCCAGGGAGTACAGGTTCAGGAACTTCAAGCGCTCCCTGTAATTGAGGTGTTTTATCTCCGTTATGCGCACCATGAAGGTTCTCTACATTTTCTAGGTCAGCAATTTCACCTGCCTTGAAAGGTGCTGTTAGTGTGCAACAATATTCCAGCCTAGATAGAACAAGCGACCTGAAGAGTGTCATCATGCGCTTGGCATCCCTAGTTTTGAAGGTTCTCATTATCCATCCAAACAGATCTATAATTTTTAAACAGTTGAAAGCGTGTGAAATAAAAATATACAGCTATGATCGGAGGGCTACGTGCGTGAACGTAGATCTACGTTCGGACAGTTTAAGAGTGAGATGAGGAGAGTGTGGATTGGGGAGAGAGAAGGCCTGAGCTTGCTACCATCTGCAGCTCATAAGACTGCCATCCCCACGAGCCCCTTTGGGGCAGGGCAGATGGCAGACCAGAGGCATAGCTTCTCCCTACGAGCCCCGTGAGGGCGAGGAATGTGGCTAGGCCTGGGGACAGTTAGTCCCAAAGATGAGGGGATACTTGTACCTCCTCCCATGGGAGACTTAGGCCTCGAGACACTCCCCAGATAGGGAGCCAAGGCCGGGTCACCACTACTTGGAAAAGACCCGGGCCGGGAGAATACCGGCGAATAAAAAAAAAAAATGTGGATTGCTACCTATCTCTCACTCTTTATAAGGCACTAATACGGAGCAAACGTGAATATGGAAGTGTAGCATTTACGATGCCCTCATTTGCAGATGACACCCGAATCTGCATGACAGTGTCTTCCATTGCAGACACTGCAAGGCTCCAGGCGGACATCAACCAAATCTTTCAGTGGGCTGCAGAAAACAACATGAAGTTCAACGATGAGAAATTTCAATTACTCAGATATGGTAAACACGAGGAAATTAAATCTTCATCAGAGTACAAAACAAATTCTGGCCACAAAATAGAGCGAAACACCAATGTCAAAGACCTGGGAGTGATCATGTCGGAGGATCTCACCTTCAAGGACCATAACATTGTATCAATCGCATCTGCTAGAAAAATGACAGGATGGATAATGAGAACCTTTCAAAACTAGGGAGGCCAAGCCCATGATGACACTCTTCAGGTCACTTGTTCTATCTAGGCTGGAATATTGCTGCACACTAACAGCACCTTTCAAGGCAGGTGAAAGTGCTGACCTAGAAAATGTAAAGAGAACCTTCACGGCGCCCATAACGGAGATAAAACACCTCAATTACTGGGAGCGCTTGAGGTTCCTAAACCTGTATTCCCTGGAACGCAGGCGGGAGAGAGATACATGATTATATACACCTGGAAAATCCTAGAGGGACTAGTACCGAACTTGCACACGAAAATCACTCACTTACGAAAGCAAAAGACTTGGCAGACGATGCAACATCCCCCCAATGAAAAGCAGGGTGTCACTAGCACGTTAAGAGATCATACAATAAGTGTCAGGGGCCCGAGACTGTTCAACTGCCTCCCAGCATACATAAGGGGGATTACCAACAGACCCCTGGCAGTCTTCAAGCTGGCACTGGACAAGCACTAAAGTCGGTTCCTGATCAGCCGGGCTGTGGCTCGTACGTTGGTTTGCGTGCAGCCAGCAGTAACAGCCTGGTTGATCAGGCTCTGATCCACCAGGAGGCCTGGTCACAGACCGGGCCGCGGGGGCGTTGACCGCCGGAACTCTCTCCCAGGTAAACACCAGGTAATTTTAAATCGACTTGAGCCTATTCAAAGCTCGGTTCTACCTAAAGCACCATGAGCATTCCTTCCTCCCAGTCGTTACCCTGGAACTTGAACCCATGCTATGCCCGCCGGATGAAATTACAAACACTTCATACTACCCACCCATGCAGGGCTCGCACTGACAGACATGCGCAATCTTCAGCGTTAATGTCACCTAATGTGGGTTGCTGTGGTCGAGATGTAGCGGTTCTGCAGCATGTCTTTTTTTGGTTTTGCCTAGGCACACGTTTTATTTGCTGCAACTGTGCTTATCTATTTTTTAACTGGGTATATATTCTGATTCCATTCCACTAAACCATTTCATTTCTTATTAAGGTTTCGATTGTCCCCAAGTACTGTTCCTGTTATTTTTTATTATTTTAGACAGCAAAACTATATATCCCTTTTTTCGCAATCTGGGCAATATACACTATGTATGATAATTGTATTATGTGTACGGTGCCTAAATAAAATTTACGATGGATCACGAAAATGAGTCGCCCCACTCTACGCTCTATTATATACTTTTTACTAGTATTTTTTTTTTCTGTGCCCAGTTTGGCAGGTGTATACATGTGCTATCCTTGCAGTCTAACTTATTTGTCATGCATGTCACTCTTAATTGTACATTTTGTTATTTTCAGACTCACTCCTCCTTTGCTCTTCTGTTTACTATAAAGTCGTGAATCCATTGTTCCTGGTGGCAAGATATTGCTCCAATCTTATTACTTTCATTTTGACACTGGGCTGGCTCGATATTCTATAATGACTACCTTCTCATGTTGGTAACGAGGGATTGAAATCATGATAGGACTGCAAACATTGGCTCCAGTATTAGGGTAGGTCCTTTGTCATCAGGTCTGGCTGTCAGGGGACTCGGCTTTCAGTCACTCACAAATTCAAACTGGGTCTCTTTTTGCGATTTTAATGTATTCCTGTTCCTGAGCTCGTCTCCTGGAATGTTTGTCAAGGTGCGTGTATGTATATTGAGACATCATGCCTGGCGACACATTTATTTCTGTTACACATGGTGGAATCAGTCCAGCTCGCCTCTTTGCTTACGGATGATGCAGTTGAACACTTTTTACTCTGCTCGTATGGACCTTAGCAGGGATCTAGCTCAAAAGGGATAGGATCATACAGTTCCAGTCTTAACGACTCTGGCGTTGACTCAGACTCTCGCGACTGTAAGATAGTGCTACTTGTTCCTTTCCATTGGCGGTGGCAACAATAAACTAGCCACTTCGGTGGCAAAATCTAAACCAGTTTCTAAGTGAAACGTTTAGACACTCACAAGGATACATATAATGAGAGGTGCATGTACCCCGAAAATCTATACATTGAGAGTTTGAGTCAGTCCTCATTTTAGTTATTAAAATATCACTCGATTGGTGGTCGTATAAAAACACGTTATATTGAAGCCATAAAGGGCTATAAACAAATGGAGAACTAACCTAGTTAACCTATACTGCAGGAAGCATAGCCTTAAAACAACAAAAACTCTATGCTACAAGTTATACGGAAGAATATGTATTCTAAAAAGCTTATCAATCTGTCTGTCTTCCCTTTCAAAACATAGTGCACCTCTCCCACGCCCAGGTCATACCTGCCTTTGCATTCTGGTCATAATGTCACTCATCATGAACCTTCTCGTGCATGGTGTGTGATGCTGCAGTGGTGTAACGGCACTGAAGATGGTCACACGCTGGTGTGTCTGGATCTCTGCCTGGCGTTACTCCACTTGTCTTGTTACAGCTACGGTGTTGCCACTACGACATCTCCTTCGACAGGTAGGCATTAAATGCCTTATCAAAACTAATCATCGTCATGCTTTCGTTAGAATGAATCACAGTAGAAAGCAAGGGAAAAGCACAGACTTTTCTGTCTAGTTTGAAACCGTCATCAAGTGATTAATATATTAATAGGAGGGATTCAGGGACTTTCTTGATAACAAATTTTCGGTATAGTTTTTATTTTGTATCTAAGATTCATTACATGACTGTTTTGGAACGCTCTGTGGTTTTATTTTCGTTGAGGTTCAACCTTTGGGTTCTCCTGGTAATGCGATTCCACAACAGTCGGCTTAATTGCCAGGTATTATGAACTGCTAGGTCACAGGAACAGAGGGGTTATAAGAGACTGGCCCATACTTAATGTCTTGGCCTCACAGTTTAGTGGATTAACGGGGTGGCTCCTGTACAAAGGTCCCCCACCAAAAGGGTCCTCTACACAGAGGGTCCCTCACGCCAAAGGGGCCGTCCTCCCTCAAAAGGGGACTAAAGTCGGTTTCAGATCGCTAGGCTGTGGTTCGTATTATCGGCTTGCGAGTGCCAGCAGTAACAGCCTGGTGTCAGCTCTTGACCATGGAGCCTGTTCATGGGATCTGGGCGGTCAATCTAGCACTTACTTAAACTGTCGTTGGACGTGTGTTTAGCTTTTCAATACCTGGAGAGGGGTTTTGGGGGGTCAACGCCCCGCGGCTCGGTCTGAGACCAGGCCTGGCGGTGGATCACGGTTCTCTCAAACCAAGGCTGTTATTATGACCACACGGTAAACGATGTACAAGGCACAAGCCAGGCTACTGTCAGGGCACTGACTTTGGTGCCTGTCCAGTGCCTTCTTGAGGACAGCAGGGGTCTATTGGTAAAGTAAGTAAGTTAAGTTTATTCAGTGTTATACACAATACAGTTACATAGAATTATCATCATGAGAGAATATGTGTAGAGAACCTAGGATAACCCAAAAAGTATGGTTAAGAGGCAGTTTAAAACAGTCTGGGCCCCTAATACTATTATTACTACTACTACTAATACTAATACTAATACTACTACTACTACTACTACTATACTACTAATAATATAATAATAATAATAATAATCATCTCTTTATTTTTTTTTTAATCCTGTACAAGGTATTCAGGCCTATCAGAGAATTATGGCAAATTAGGTAAATTTTGTCCCCAGGATACGACCAACACCAGTCGAATAACACCCAGGTACCTATTTTACTGATAAGTGAACATGGACAGCAGGTGTCTTAAGGAAACATGTCCTAATATTTCTACCCGTACCGGGGATTGACTCCCGGACGTCAGAGGTGTGTGAGTGAGTGCAGATCAATAAGCTCAATAATAATAATAATATAATAATAACTAATAATAATATACTAATAATAATTATAATAATAAAATACCTGGAGTTTACCTGGAGAGAGTTCCGGGGGTCAACGCCCCCGCGGCCCGGTCTGTGACCAGGCCTCCTGGTGGATCAGAGCCTGATCAACCAGGCTGTTACTGCTGCTGCACGCAATCCATCGTACGAGCCACTGCCCGGCTGGTCAGAAACCGACTTTAGGTGCTTGGTCCAGTGCCAGCTTGATGTCTTGCAGGGTCTGTTGGTAAATCTCCCTTATGTGAATAAGGCTCTGTTCACAGGCACTGTTACTCGCTCCCCATCTTGTTCCTCATCCTCATATCTGACATAGACAGATGTCAGCCACAGCACCGGGTCTTCCTTTGCAGATGACACCCCGAATCTGCATGACAGTGTCTTCCATTGCAGACACTGCAAGGCTCAGGCGGACATCAACCAATTCTTTCCGTGGGCTGAGAAAAAAAGAAAACAATATGAAGTTCAACGTGAGAAATTTCAATTACTCAGATTATGTAACACGAGGAAATTAAATCTTCATCAGAGGTACCAAAACAAATTCTGGCCACAAATAGAGAACGAAACACCCAACGTAAAGACCTGGGAGTGATCATGTCGGAGGATCTCACCTTCAAGACCATAACATGGTATCAATCGCATTGCTAGTAAAATGACAGGATGGGGATATGAGAACTTCAAAACGAGGAGATGCCAAGCATGATGACATTTCAGGTCACTTGTTCTATCTAGGCTGGAATATTGTGCCCACACTAACAAGCACCTTTCAAGGCAGGTGCAATTGCAGACCTAGAAAAATGTACAGAGAACTTCACGGCACGCATACCGAGATAAAAAACCTCAATTACTGGGAGCGCTTGAAGTTCCTGAACCTGTATTCCCTGGAAAACGCAGGCAGGAGTGATACATGATTCTATACACCTGGAAAATCCTAGAGGGACTAGTTACCGAAACTTGCACACGAAAAACACTCACTACGAAAGCAAAAGATTGGCAGACGATGCAACATCCCCAATGAAAAGCAGGGGTGTCACTAGCACGTTAAGAGACCTACAATAAGTGTCAGGGGCCCAGGACTGTTCAACTGCCTCCCAGCATTACATTATGGGGGATTACCAACAGACCCCTGGCAGTCTTCAAGCTGGCACTGGACAAGCACCTAAAGTCGGTTCCTTGATCAGCGGGCTGTTGGCTCGTACGTTTGGTGTGCGTGCAGCCAGCAGTTAATAGCCTGGGTGATCAGGCTCTGATCCACCAGGCCTGGTCCACGACCGGGCCCGCGGGGGCGTTGACCCCGGAAACTCTTCCAGGTAAACTCAAGGTATGTATGCTGGGAGGCAGTTGAACAGTCTCGGGCCCCTGACACTTATTGTATGGTTTCTTAACGTGCTAGTGACACCCCTGCTTTTCATTGGGGGGATGTTGCATCGTCTGCCAAGTCTTTTGCTTTCGTAGTGAGTGATTTTCGTGTGCAAGTTCGGTACTAGTCCCTCTAGGATTTTCCAGGTGTATATAATCATGTATCTCTCCCGCATGCGTTCCAGGGAATACAGGTTTAGGAACCTCAAGCGCTCCCAGTAATTGAGGTGTTTTATCTCCGTTATGCGCGCCGTGAAGGTTCTCTGTACATTTTCTAGGTCAGCAATTTCACCTGCCTTGAAAGGTGCTGTTAGTGTGCAGCAATATTCCAGCCTAGATAGAACAAGTGACCTGAAGAGTGTCATCATGGGCTTGGCCTCCCTAGTTTTGAAGGTTCTCATTATCCATAATAATAATAATAATAATAATAATAATAATAATAATAATAATAATAATAATAGTGTAGTAAGTTTGGTGGGTGTGCAGGGCAGCTGGAGTGTTGGGTTGCTGGGTGCACATGTTCGACATCTCCTGGTTCGGTCACTCTGCCTGGCCTCGTCTCACCTTCCACAGGATGGGAGTGTACAGCCGCCCCGCCCACCTCCTCTTCCGCAAGCTCAATGTAACACTCAGCATGAATACGGTTGGAGGACATATGTTGCAGTTGGGACATCTGGGCCAGGACCTCCATATCCTGAAGGTAAGAATCTCAAAAATCACAATATTTAGCTTCAGTATAAAATTAGTGTAGGAATATGTAATATGGTTAACAGACTAAATGGAATACCCCTGGCACTGCAGACCATGGTTTTATTTGCAGGTAATTTGCATAAATGCAGGTTCATGCTATAAAAATGACATTATTTTAAAAGTGGGAAGCATACGTGCGGCCAGCAGTAACAGCCTAATTGATCAGGCCCTGATCCATCACGAGGCCTGGTCTCAGACCGGGCCGAACCACAGTATGAACCACAGCCCGGCTGGTCAGGTACTGACTTTAGGTGCCTGTCCAGCGCCTTTTTGAAGACAGCAAGGGGTCTATTGGTAATTCTCCTTATGTATGTTGGAAGGCAGTTGAACAATCTTGGGCCCCTGACACTTACTGTGTTGTCTCTTATCGTGCTAGTGGCACCCCTGTTTTTCATTGCCGGGATGTTGCATCATCTGCCGAGTCTTTTGCTTTCATAGGGAGTGATTTTCACCTGCAGGTTTGGTACTAATCCCTTTAGGATTTTCCAAGTGTATATAATCATGTATACCCCGCCTGCGTTCTAGGGAGTACAGGTTCAGGAACTTCAAGCGTTCCCAGTAATTTAAGTGTTTTATCTCCGTTATGTGTGCCGTGAAGGTTCTCTGTACATTTTCTAGGTCAACAATTTAACCTGCCTTGAAAGGTGCTGTTAGTGTGCAGCAATATTCAAGCGACCTGAAGAGTGTCATCATGGGCTTGGCATCCCTAGTTCTGAAGGTTCTCATTATCCGTCTTGTCGTCCGAACCCTTGACTGGTTTCAAACAGATTCGTTGGACAATAAAGCAGACTGTAAACGGATGGGGTTGTAGGCACCCTTATCAAACACAAACAATAAATATAAATCAGGAACGTGCACGGTAAGCTGTCCAATATACAAGTACAGTTAGAAATAGAAATACAAATAGCTAGAGCTTCATTTAAGGAGGTTATTAATAGAATATTCAAGAGGTTGCTAGTAGAATTACAGTAAATCAACCATTCAAATCATTATGAAGCTCTGTGTAGTCTGCGGTCAATCAAACAAACGGGCTTTCCACATGGATAAATTGTCATTTTTTGGAAATTGGTGTCACGCCCCCGTG